>SJYV01041449.1:0-30685 GCA_006410875.1 Neotragus pygmaeus | reverse complement strand
CTGCAACTTGGACGTTCACAGCACCTAAGACGGGGAAGGGTTTGATTGTATGTGGGAACGGAAAGATAGAGTTTGAGAAGCATTACTTCTGGGGAGGGGTTACAGGTATATAGAAGGGGGTGATACCCCTTGGAGACAAATCAATGAAAAATGAAAGAAATAAGTAGGAATGATTAACGACTCTCAGAGAAATAAGCACTCATTTCCCAATGCCACCATAACCCAAATTACCCAGAAAAGAAATGGTACAAAAGGGGGAAGAACCAAGGAGTTCTTAAACTAGGGACCCTGTTTGTGAAAGAAATAATATAGAAAAGCAGATCACATCCATATAAAATTATTGTAAAAAAATTGAAAATGAGAATCAAAGCATTTCTTCTGATGAAAAGTCTTATCAGAAAATTCGAAGAAGCAGAGGAAAACTCAAAACAACTGGAAAGAAACACACCAAAGTAAATTCATTTAGGAATATAAAATAATACCTAAAATCAGAAATATAAAAACTAAGACCAGAAATAGACTCCCGTAACCCCCTTCCTTCAAAAAAACTACTTAGACTTGGGAGAGAAATTGAGAAAAAATATACCAGTAATGAAGATTCTGCAATTCAGGATACCCAGTTTCGATCTCTGGGTCAGGAAGATCCTCTGGAGAAGGAAATGGCAATCCACTTCAGTATTCTTGCCTGGAGAATCCCATGGACAGAGGAACCTGGTGGGCTACAGTCCATGAGGTTGCAAAGAGTGGGACATGACTGAGTGGTACATCCCTTTGAAAGTGGGTGAAATGCAAAACAATTTGCAAAGTGGTCCAGCAAACCTATGACTGGAGAAGAGAATTAAAACAATGGACCAGAACTGGTATTTAAAACTGTAAGTCTAGAAAAGTCCCATAATCTACACGCTGCTGCTGAGAGTGCATGCTCAGTCGTGCCTGACTCTTTGTGACCCCATGGACTGTAGCCTGCCAGGCTCCTCTGTCCATGGGATTCTCCAGGCAAGAACACTGGAATGGGTTTCCATTTCCTCCTTTAGGGGATCTTCCTGACCCAGAGATTGGAACTGAGTCACCTGTGTCTCCCGCATTGGCAGGCGGATTATTTACCACTGGGCCACCTGGGAGGCCCTAATCTACAAGATGATAGAGTTAAAGGATACTAGGAAAAATTTATCTGAAACAATCAACTGTGAACAATCAGCTAGCTAAATGAATGAAGTTCAAAGAAGAAATCTTCAGGTCTTTCAGGTAAAGAGAAGGATTGGATTCTCGAAGATGACTATACAGTAGTTCATTTAACCAACTCTATAACAGGACAATTAGGTCATTTCTTTTTTTTTTTAATTTTATTGGGGTATAGTTGATTTACAATGTTGTACTAGTTTCAGGCGTACAGCAAAGTGAATCAGTTATGCATATACTTGTATCCACTCTTTTCAAGATTCTTTCCCCATATAGGCCATTATGGAGTATTGAGTAGAGGTCCCTGTGCTATATGGTAGGTCCTTATGAGTTATCTATTTCACATTTAGCAGTGTGTAAATGTCAGTTCTAATCTCCCATTTATCCCTCCACCCCTTACCTCCTGGCACTCATCAATCTGTTTTCTACATCTGTAACTCTATTTCTGTCTTGTAGGTAAGTTCATTTGTGCACCCCTTTTTAGATTCCGCATAGAAGTGATATTATATGGTATCTGTCTTTCTCTGACTTCACTCAATATGACAAACTCGAGGTCCACCAATGTTGTTTCAAATGGTATTATTTCATTCCATTCTACGTCTGCATCACATTTTCTTTATCCATTCCTCTGTCAATGGACCTTTAGATTGCTTCCATGTCCTTCCAAATAGTGCTGCAGTGAACTTCGGGGTGCATATATATTTTGGAATTATGGTTTTCTCCAGATATATGTGAATTAGTGGGATTGCTGGATCATATGGTAGCTCTATTTTTAGTTTCCTAAGGAACTTCCATATCATTCTCCATAGTGGCTGCCCCAGTGTACATTTTTACCAACAGTGGGGAATTTAGGGGTGTAGCCTTCTTTTCTACACCCTCTCCAGCATTTCTCATTTGTAGATTTTTTTGATAACAGCCATTCTGACAGGTGTGAGGTGATACCTCATTGTGGCTTTGATTTGCATTTCTCTCCTAATTAGTGATGCTGAGTATCTTCTCATGTGCTGTTTTAGGCATCTGAATGTCTTCTGTGGAGAAATTTCTATTTAGATCTTCCACCCATTGTTTGCTCCTTAAAAGAAAAGCTATAATCAAGCTAGACAGCATATTAAAAAGCAGAGACACTACTTTGCCAACAAAGGTCCAAAGGTCCATCTAGTCAAGGCTATGGTTTTTCCAGTAGTCTTGTATGGATGTGAGAGTTGGACTATAAAGAAAGCTGAGCACCGAAGAATTGCTGCTTTTGAACTGTGGTGTTGGAGAAGACTCTTGAGAGTCCCTTGGACTGCAAGGTGATCCAACCAGTCCATCCTAAAGGAAATCAGTCCTGAATATTCATTGGACGGACTGATGCTGAAGCTGAAACTCCGATACTTTGGCCACCTGATGCGAAGAACTGACTCGTTACAAAAGACCGTGATGCTGGGAAAGATTGAAGGTGGGAGGAAAAGGGGACGACAGAGGATGAGATGGTTGGATGGCATCACCGATTCGACGGACATGAGTTTGAGCAAGCTCCAGGAGTTGGTGATGGACAAGGAAACCTGGCGTGCTGCAGTCCACAGGGTCGCAAAGAGTCGAATATGACTGAGCGATTGAACTGACTGACTGACCGATTTTTTGATTGGGTGCTATCATTATCATTACTGTTGTAGCCAATATAGTGATTATATTGAGACTCATCCTCAGCTGAGTTCCCAGTCCCCCCAGAATGGGACTGAATGGGGGAGCAGCGAGAACCTGGGGCAGTGCCCTCTAGAGGAATTGCTGATCCCACAAGATGTCACGTGTGGGTCTTTCCTCTTGGTTTTAGCTTGTCCTTTGATATGAAACTTGAGATGGTTTCCTGGCTTCAGAACGAAGAGACGCATGCCGCTGGTTCTGTCGCCCAGGTGGGTACCTCATTCCTCGCTCCTGCCTCCTGTTTCAGGTCTCACAGAGCTGCTGTCATCCGACCTCTACAGAGGCTGCTGTTTCCGTGGGATGTTGGGGACCTTCATTGGAGATTAAGGGAAGGAATGTGTGCCTTTTGAGTCAACCCTCCATCCAGCCCACCCCAGCTGGGAAGACCCTGGTAGTCAATCCCAAGAAACGCTCTACGGCCAGGCACCGCTGGGGAACAGAGGCAGGAAACCCAAGTGAGGCGCTTGCCCAGCCCTCCGACTCAGCCAGCGGCTTTCTCACTCCCTCTCCGTTTCATCTCAGGAAAAAGAAAGCGTGACCACATCTTCCTGTCAGCGCTGCTCTGTCCTTCAGTTCTTTCTGCCCCCACACAAACATTTCACAGGATTTTTGCTCAGAAATGTGCTCTGGGTGGGTCTGGGTTCTGTGAGCGTTTTTTTGGTTTGTTTTTTTACCTTGAGGAAGAATTAGTCATTGTTGAGAAGCAGGTGAGAGTGGTGCGTGTGTACCCTGAGTGATCGTACTTGCACAACAGGCACCATCCTGTTACGCGGGGTCTGTGGGGTGGGGTTGTCACCCAGCACCAGTTGACAACATGTATCTTTCTAGAATGTTCAGGTCCATGGTGTGTCTTCATTTCACTGAGCTAATCCCAAGGGCATTGCTTCTTTTTGTTCATGGTTCAATCCCTAAGTCATGTCCAACTCTTGAGACCCCATGTACTGTAGCCCACCAGGCTCCTCTGTCCATGGGGATTCTCCAGGCAAGGATACTGGAGTGGGTTGCCATTTCCTTCTCCAGGAGATCTGCTCGACCCAGGGATTGAACCCAGGTCTCCTGCATTGAAGGCAGATTCTTTACCAACTGAGCTACGAGAGAGAAGCCCAATTTTTGTGCAAGGAAGGTAGCTATGACTTCTGGACTGTACACACAGATGAGTGATGCATTTTAGCATCAGACTTCTGACGCGTCTTTGAAAGCTGCTCCTTGTCCCATTTTTGCTTTAGGGAATAGAAGTATTGATAAGGCAGTCATCTTCTGATGACCACTGCCGAGAGAAGAGGCAGAACTCGAAGAGTACCTTAAAATAGAAACAAAACAAAAAGACGTCAGAGAAATGGATGTTTGCTCCTGCTATTACTCCACACTACCAGAAGATGGAGTCATATCTATTTTTCTGTATGCTTTCCCACTTAACAGATATTGTAGGCAAAATCTCTGTTGGTAGGTTCATTCTGCAGTGTGTGATCGTAGTCTTGGCTTTATTTTTGCTCTCTGCCACCCATCCTTCCCCTTTCTTCCCTCCTTCATTCCTTCCATCTTCTTTCGCATTTAAAAAAAAATGAAAACAGCTTTATTCTTTAGAACCTGTTAGAGAAGTCTCCCTCCACTTAAAACACACACATACACACACACATAAAGGTTACTCCTCAGGTTGGAAAAGATTAATATAGAAGCCATGGCCTTTCTGCTTGGGTGTTAATTCCTTCAGTTTTCTGCTCAGAAAATAGAAGTTCAATAACATCTGCTCTATTTATTTAGTGCATGTGGGCTTCCCAGGCGGCTCAGTGGTAAAGAATCCGCCTGCCGATGCAGGAGACCTAAGAGAAACAGGTTTGATCCCTGGTTGGGAAGATCTCCTGGAGGAGGTCATGGGAACCTATTCCATTGTTCTTGCCTGGAGGATCCCATGGCCAGACGAGTCTGGCGGGCTGCAGTCCATGGGGTCACAAAGAGTCGGACATGACTGAACGACTGAGCACGCATACTTATTTAGCAGGGCCTTATTCTAGGCCATTGAGAGCTTCAGAAGAAAGATAGACCTTTAGTCCACTAAGGGCTGTTATCTGTCCTCAAGAGTCTGGGTTGCGAGACCTCACCATCCTACAACCTCCGCATCAGGAGGTGATGTATCTAAACGTCCCAGGAGCTAAGGCAACTGTGAGTGTTTTGGCAAAAAGGAGGAGGTGCCTCCAAGGATGAGCAGAAGGAGGTGGAAAACAGATAGAATTTCAGAGAAATGCCATTTCTTCTCCTTAAAGCTTTGTAATTTGCTGTATTCATCCTCTGAAATGCTCTCTTGTTTTTTTTTCCTCTGCTAAAGGCCTAAATCCCTCATTCTTTCGATTCCTCTGCCCTAGTTTAAAAAAGAAAAATAAGTAAAAAAACGATTGATTGGAATTGAGTACAGCCATAATTTCCATAACAATATCAACAGTTTCAAAATCAGGCTCACGACTTCCCAGCAAAATTAAATCATGGCTCCTGGAACATCGGCTTCATGGAACAGCTTTTGCTAAATAGTAATCTAGCTTCCAAGCAAACAGCACCCAGAGCACTCTTGTCAGCAGAGGGCAAATGGCTCAATGGGCTTGATAGGCAGGTGGGCCAGCCGCTCTCAGACACCTTGGCAGCTCTACTGGGTATGTGGAACTTACAGATTTTAATGTGTGATTTGGTTCCTGGTGAGGGTTCTTAGGCAAATGGTCTGACTGTGGTTAAGTCTTCCTTGTCTTGGAACCCCTCAGCTGGGAACCCGTTCTCTCTGAATAAAATTGCCAGCTTCCTTTGTCCACATTTTCCATTTAAGATTTCTTAGTGTCTCTGCGTGTCAGTAAAGTCTTGGCTTTGCATAGACATGCATAAGGTATTCACTGGCTAGAAACACCTTCCTTGTGTATCTTGGTTTGTGGGCAAGCTTCCGAAGGCTCTTTTGGGCTCAATTCAATACCTCGAGTTCTGAGCCATGCTGCGGTTTGCGGTTTGGAGAGGTCAATGCTGCTGCCAGAAATGCTAAACCCTCAGTTAAGGCTCTGCAAGCCCAGTTTTCCTCCAGACTTCGATCAACACCGTCAGAGAGAGAAGAATATATGCCAGCTATGGATATCACAGACATTCCCATCCAAGCTTTCCATTCTTAGATGAGATGTAGGTTGACCAGCTGGCTGACCCAGCTTCACCAAACAGCTCTGCAGAGGTCATACACCCTGCTTTATCACTTAGGATGTCTTCTCATCAAAATGCTGGTGAAGTATGGGCATGCTCCAGCGCCTTACCTATCTCTCTGGACAACCCACAAAGGCCAGGTACAGTAAGTCCCCTACGTATGAACCTTCAAGTTGTGAACTTTCCAAGATGAGAACATGTATTCCATCAACGTCAGGTGTGAGTGGAATCACAGCTTGCCCTCCACCTCCTATTGCTGATCATCCTTCAGCTCTACCATCTCCCGCCTCCTCTCCCCTCTCCAGTCAGTAACTCTTTTTGCCTGTTCACTGGATGCCAGCCCCCGTATGACAGCTGTTGTACTGCACCACTGAACTTTTCAAGGTACTGTACTGTAAGACTAAAAATGTTTTTCTTATTTAAGTGTTTGTCCTGTATGTATTATTTGTGTGGAAAGTATTATAAACCTATTATAGTACAGTACTATATATCGGATTGTGTTAGCTGGGTACCTATGTTAACTGATGCTGAAGCTGAAGCTCCAATAATTTGGATACCTGATGCAAACAGCTGACTCATTGGCCACCTGATGTGAACAGCTGACTCGTTGGAAAAGACCCTGACGCTGGGAAAGATTGAAGGCAGAAGGAGAGGGCAACAGAGGATAAGATGGTTGGACGGCATCACGGATTCAATGAATATGAACCACTGGGAGATGGTGAGAGACAGGGAAGCCTGGCATGCTGCAGTCATGGGGTCACAGAGTCAGACTTAATGGACTTACAAACAAATTGGACTTATGAATGATGTCTCTCAGAACTGAACTTGTTTGTATGTAGGGGACTTGCTATAATGGCTACTGCGCTCACTTCACATCTTGACTTTGTTCACCATCATGGAGCCTTAACGTAAACACTTCACATCTCCTATAAAATGGGGTTAACCAGAGTGTGTGTGGTAAGCACAGTGCCCAGCATATAGTAAGGCTCAATACATGCATTCCTTTCCTTTATCCTCAGCAACAGGCAAAAGAGAAAAAACAAAAAGACTTTAGAAATAATCTATCAGAGTAATTTTAAAATATTTTAAAGCTATGAAGAATGCTTTGTAGGCATGAAACATAAACCTATGAAATAGATTTAAGAAAAGCATCTCTGCAGAAGGAGTGAAGACCTGGAAGACATGGAACCTACCTCTTGGCTTACCTCCTTTTTTACCTCTCTCCCAGAATACTCTTGAAAAGGTCTCTAGAACTTTAAAAATTCCAAAGTTTATACTCTCACAACCCCTCTGGACATGGAACAACTGACTAGTTCAAAATTGGGAAAGGAGTACAACAAAGCTGTTCATTGTCATCCTGCTTATTTAACTTGTATGCAGAGTACATCATGTGAAATGCTGGGCTGGGTGAATCACAAGCTGGAATTTAGACTGCCAGGAGAAATATCAACAATCTCAGATATGTACACAGAAAGTGAAGAGGAACTAAAGAATCTCTTTATGAGGGTGAAAGAGGGGAGTGAAAAAGCTGGCTTGAAACTCAACATTAAAAAAAGAAGATCATGGCATCTGGTCCCATGGTTTCATTACAAATAGAAGCGAAAAAGTGGAAGCAGTGACAGATTTTATTATCCTGGGCTCCAAACCCACTGCAGATGGTGTAGCCATGAAATTAAAAGACACTTGCTTATTAGAAGGAAAGCTATGACAAACCTAGAAAGCATATTAAAAAATAGAGATATCACTTTGCTGACAAAGGTCCTTATAGTCAAAGCTATGGTTTTTCCAGTAGTCATGTACGGATGTGAGAGTTGGACCATAAGCAAGGCTGAGTTCTGAAGAATTGCTGCTTTTGAATTGTGGTGGTGGAAAAGACTCTTGCGAGTTCCTTGGACTGCAAGGAGATCAAATCTGTCAATCCTAAAGGAAATCAATCCTGAATATTGATTGGAAGGACTAATGCTGAGGCTGAAGCTCCTGTAATTTGGCCACCAGATGTGAAGAGCTGACTCATTGGAAAAGACCCTGAAGCTTGGAAAGACAGAGGACAAAAGGAGAAGAGGGTAGTAGAGGATGAAATGGCTAGATAGCTTCACTGACTCAATGGACATGTGCAAACTCCAGGAGATAGTGGAGGACAAAGGAGCCTGGCGTGCTACAATCTTTGGGTTCACAAAGAGTTGGACACAACTTAGTAACTGAACAACAGCAACCCCTCTTTTAACCCAATTACACCAGTCAAAAATAGCAGACCAAAAGAACAAAAGAGACACATGTGTAGTTACATGGGTAAAGAAAAACCTAGTCAGACTTGGCCAATTTTTATTATATACCCTTGTATTAAGCACTGGAGATAAAAATGGGATATATAGATCTCCATCTACTCTACTTTCTGAGGTAAAATCAGGGCTTATGATCTTATAACAAGCACAAATTTTGATTCACTGTTTTCCTGGAAAATTAGAGATGTATGGTTACAGCAAAGATCTATTCTGAGTTTGTAAACTAGTAGCTGAGACCAGATAACTTCATAAAAGATGACTAAAGCATCCTTGGCTTAGAACGAAATGTGTGATCCAGAAGCTATTATAGGAATCAGAAGTGATAATAATCTGGATGGGTGGAGTGCATGGGGAGTGCTCCATGGAGGGTGTTGTCCCTAAGGGAACTCTAGAGGATAGCCAGTGCTCTGGCCAGTGACAGGGTGTTAGCATTAGTTACTCAGTGGTGTCCGACTCCTTGTGACCCGGTGGATTGTAGCCTGTCAGGCTCCTCTGTCCATGGGATTTTCCAGGCAAGAATACTGGAGTGGGTAGCTATTCCCTTCTCCAGGAGATCTTTCCAACCCAGGGTTCCTACCCAGATCTCCTGCATTAAAGGTGGATTTTTTTTTTTTTTTTTAACCATCTGAACCACCAGAAAAGTTGTGGTGGAGACAGAGATAAAAACTGTTAACTTCAGAGGACACTCTATGGAAGTAGGGTAAAAAACCATATGTTTTTTTCTTTTTCGTGCAAAAAGAAAAGCATTACTTTAATCATATGGAAATATCACATTAGGAAACTGACAGACATTTTTTAAAACAACTGCTCTGTAGTCTTTTCAAAAGTCATCCATAAAGAAATGGCTAAGGAAGAAATCCAGGTTAAAGAAAATTAAAGATTAAAGACATGGTATGGAGTTAGTTTCTTGGATATTTTGGGTATTAACTTTTTTTTTTTTTTTTTTACCAGATATACAGTTTGCAATGATTTTCTCCAAGTTTGTAGGCTGCATTTTCATTGTGTTGACCATTTCCCAGGCTGTGCAGAAGACTTTTAGTTTTACTTAATCCCACTTGTCTATGTTTGCCTTTGTCGCCTGTGATTTCAGTACCATATCCAAGAAATCATTGCCAAGATGAATGTTCAAGAGCTTTTCTAGGCATTTTACTGTTTCACATCTTACATTTAAATGTTTGATCCATTTCTAAGTTGATTTTTGTGGATGGGGTGCACATCCATTTATCTGCATGTGTATATCCAGTTTCCAGAAAAAATGAATAGATGTCCATGACCACAGGAAGAGAAGCGAGTGTAGTGCAGCGGTAACCCTTGTTCAATCTGAGTACTGTTCTTGCAAGTCTTTAAGTTTCCAGTTATCTCATAATCAGTTCAGTTCAGTCGCTCAGTCATGTCTGACTTTTTGTGACCCCATGAACCACAGCACGCCAGGCCTCCCTGTCCATCACCAACTCTCGGAGTTCACTCAAACTCATGTCCATCGAGTCGGTGATGCCATCCAGCCATCTCATCCTCTGTCGTCCCCTTCTCTTCCTGTCCCAATCCCTCCCAGCATCAGAGTCTTTTCCAATGAGTCAACTCTTGGCATGAGGTGGCCAAACACAGAGTCGGACACGACTGAAGTGACTTAGCAGTAGCAGCCAAAGTATTGGAGTTTCAGCTTTAGCATCATTCCTTCCAAAGAACACCCAGGGCTGACCTCCTTCAGAGTGGACTGGTTGGATCTCCTTGCAGTCCAAGGGACTCTCAAGAGTCTTCTCCAACACCACAGTTCAAAAGCATCCATTCTTCGGCGCTCAGCTTTCTTCACAGTCCAACTCTCACATCCATACATGACTACTGGAAAAACCATAGCCTTGACTAATAGAAAGTTATTTAAATCTCATCAAAGTATTGAATCACCTCAGTTTAACCCCAACGATATATGTTGAAAATATTGAAGAAACAACCAGCTTGGTGGGAGATGAAGAATTTACTTGAGAAGTTGAAGGTAGATCATATTAGAGTTGCTGGGGAAGGGGGTGAAGGATATGGACTTCATTAAATGAGGCACCCCTGCAGAGTGTAAGCATGGAGAAGCCAGTGTATGCAAACTGATCTTCTGGGAAGATTAATCGCATCATCGTAAGTACAGATGAAGGGAGGCATCGGGAATACAAACTGGGGAGAAATTACAGTAGTTCAGAGATGACATCATGAAGGACTGGGCTTGGGGTGGGAGTGAGACCAAAAAGGAAGGGGAAGGTATGAAGAACCACACAAAGGAGGAAACAGCAACCTTCAGAGACTCAGAAGGTGCTGCGGGTGAGGAGAGGAGTGCAGAATGAAGGCCAGATGTGAGGCTGGTGGACAGCCCACGGGATGAACATGAGCGTCTGTAAAGAGAGGCGGGCTTAACAACCTGCCTGCCAATGCAGGAGCCGCGGGTTCTACCCCTGGGATGGGAAGATATCCCAGAAAGGAAATGGCAACCCACTCCAGTATTCTTGTCTGAAATAATCCCATGGACAGAGGAGCCTGGTGGGCTACAATTCATGGAGATTCAAAGAGCCAAAGAGCCGAAGAACCGAACATGACTTAGCAACTAAAGTGAAGTGAAGTGGAAGTCACTCAGTCGTGTCCAACCCCATGGAATTCTCCAGGCCAGAATACTGGAGTGGGTAGACTTTCCCTTCCCTAAGGATCTTCCCAACCCAGGGATCGAACCCATGTCTCCCTCATCGCACGGGGATTCCTTACCAGCTGAGCCACCAGGGAAGCCCTAGCAACTAAACAGCAAACAAATAAAGAGAGGCCCTTAGGAGGCCCTGTGAGTTTGGGGCCGATTGAGTGTGGAAATGGCAGAATGTTAGCTAGACCTAGAGACTGTACTTACTGCAGTAAGTAAGCGGCTAATGCCAGGGGCCATCCATTCCACCACTCCTACTGGTGTCTCCTTGGGCAACCAGTGAACCTCATTTGATGGCTGTGAGGATGAACTAATGTGAGGGATATGATGTGCATAGCACAAGTCTGGCCCTTGGTAGGTGCATGCTTCCTGTCTCCGTGTCCATCTATAACATTTATTCTAGTTCTTGAGTTGCCTTGGAAGAAAGATGTGAAGCACTCAAATGTAATGAGGAATAAAGATAAATAATGGAGAAGGAAATGGCAACCCACTGCAGTGTTCTTGCCTGGAAACTTCCATGGACAGAGGAGTCTGGCAGGCTGCAGTCTATGGGGTCACACAGAGTCGGATATGACTGAGCAACTGAGGATGAAAGATAAGTAAAGGGCTGGCTCATTGGAAAAAAACTTTGAGGCTGGGAAAGATTGAAGGCAAAAGGAGAAGGGGGCGGCTGAGGATAAGACGGTTAGATAATATCACCAACTCAATGGGCATAATAGTGAAGGACTGGGAAGCCTGGAGGGCTGCAGTCCATGGGTCATAAGGAGTTGGACATGACTTAGCAGCTGAACAACAGCATCACCAGTCAAGACCTGGGCTGGGCAGATACCAGACTCGAATTCCCAAACATGTTCTGTAGTTACTGGCACCTGTGCTCTGGTTCAGGCCCCAAGAGCATCGCTCAGGACCACTCATCACCCATCAATTATTAATCTCACGGTGTTTACCATTTTGGCATTCGTCACTATTTGCTATAAGAAATGACAGTCATTATAGCAAATACAACAAAGAGTGTTATAGTTTGAGAATGATTTAGAAACAAAAGGCTACTAAGGCTCTTTATAAAACGCTTCACATCTGAATTTTCCTTAATTTGTCCCAAATCTGGCTCCCCAGGTAATAAGATTTTAAAACCCCAAGTGTTTGGGAAATATGGGCCTGAAGGAAGAGCTTCGGCCAGGAGTCAAAAATCCGGCTTCTGATCCCAGCCATAACTTACTCGCTCTGTGACACTAGCCAGGTGACAACTTCTCTGAGCCCCAGTTTTCTCCACAGTGAGCTCAGCAGGGGATGTGAAGTCTTTTCCAGGTTTGTGGTGAGAGGCCAGCGAAAGAAAGAGGTTGAGGGTTTCAGGATGGGGAATACATGTACACCCATGGCTGATTCATGTGAATGTATGGCAAAAACCACCCCAATATTATAATTAGCTTCCAATTAAAATAAATTAATTTTAAAAAAAAAAAGAAAGAGGTTGCGAGAACACTGGTACCTAAATGTGCAGATTAGAGACACAATACTTTGACAACTGACAGCAATGAGATTCAACAAGTGAATATGTACAAAGGGCTCAGGAAGGAGGCCACAGGGTGTGGACGAAGGCTCCTAGCACCCCAAGGGGTTCCTGCCTCTCTGGGCCAGGCCTGGCCGGTTCTGCCAGCTGTAATGTCAACACGGACTGTTCTTGTCTAAAGTCCCAGGGGACAAATGCTGCTTTGGGCCCCGGGTCAGGAGCAGAGTCCTTTTCCGTTCGCCTCACAGAGGCCTTCCTCTCCTGGCCTGCGGGGTAGGCGGGCTGTAAGTAAGCAGCAGGCCGCTTTCTGCTGAGTCACCCGGCTCAGCCCCTCCTGGCTGGTGTCGGGCTGCAGATTCCTAGCAGGAGGGGCTGGCTCCCCTGAGCTGTTTCTGTTCCGGGGGCTCGGCGAATAGCATTTTATTTGGAGGATCAAATAGCCTTCCTCAGAAACAATGGAGTTTTTTTTTTTTTAATGGGGTAAGGTGGGCTGCTTGCCAGGGTGGCCTGCCAAACCATGCCAGCGGAGAAGGCCCTGCGGTCCCTGGGCTTCGTGCCACGAATTTGCATCCGTCGAACAGAGCAGGAAGCAACAGCCCAGAAGGGCCTGGGTTCCGCCGATCTTATTTTTACCACTTAAGACAGATGTGCCCTTGGTGGAGGTCTGAAGGCCCTGTTTCACTTCCACAGCTGCCACGCTGCATAATAAATAGTTGCTGACCTTTCACAAGCACTTTCCTGAGCGAAAGAGCCGACTCATTGGAAAAGACCCTGATGCTGGAAAATACTGAAGGCAGGAGGAGAAGGAGACAGTAGAGGATGAGATCATTGGTGGGCATCACTGACTCCCTGGACTTGAGTCTGAGCAAACCCTGGGAGTTAGTGAGCAGCAGGGAAGCCTGGCGTGTGCTGCAGTCCACGGGGTCGCAAACAGGTGGACGCGACTTAGTGACTGGACGACAACATGAGCGCTTGCCTAGTGCCAAGCTCCCCTCCGCGCTTTCAGAGTATCTCAGTCAGTCCTGACCAGCTCGTGAGCTAGGTTCTCTTTTTGTTCTTATTTTCCGCTTGAGGACGCTGACTCTCAGAGAGGTCAAGTCACTTGAAAAAGGCCACACAGCAGTTAGGTGGGGGAGCGGGGCACTGGACGCCAGGGCCCATTCTCTGGACAAGGACCCCAGGCAGCAGGCTACAGGGACCGATGGGTGGGGACGTGTGAGTCTCAGATAGCCGGTGTGCAAGTGGGTGTGTCCTCGGCGGTTGTTACTACTATTATTTATTTCTCTAATACAACCGGATGATGCCTTTGAAGACAATGAACAGCAGCAGAAAAACGATGCTGCAACCTCGCTCTCTAGGCTGGTTTTTGTCCTGTCTCGCCCCACTTCGTTATGACTTGGAGGGTCTGTGAGCAGAGACCCTGGGGGTGAAAAGGCCACACCCCAGCTGTATACTCTGGTTATATCTGCTTCTGAACTGTCTCGGGCTGACCTTGTTTTGAAGCAGCGTGACCTTCAGCTGCATGTCCTTATTTTGTGGTTTTGGACCGAGTGTGTAGGTTGTAGAAATTGCATGGATTCCAGACAGGCTGACCACACTTCAGATGCCACTGGCAGGTGTGTGACGCCTACTCTTTTAACTCCATGAGGGTCAGATGCACATTATTCCTCAGAGAGCAAGAACTTTCTCAAACCAGCTCAGAACTGGGCTCTGTGGCCTGATAACACCAGGGCTTTTGTTTGTTTGTTTTTAAGAGCTTCAAAAGACATTTGCTTCGCTCTTACAGTGCCCGGGAACTAGTCCTGGTTGCTGAAGCCAAAAGCACATTCTTCCCTTTGTTGTTTAGCTGCTCAGTCGTGCCTGAGTCTCTGGGACCTCACGGACTGTAGCCGCAGGCTCTCCCGTCTGTGGGGATTTCCAGGCAAGAACACTTGGTCACCATCAAAATCAAATTACCAAGCAAGCAGGTGCTGACGAGACCCGTCACCACACAAACTTAATTAAAAAAAAAAAAAGGTAAGGGAGCTGGTTTCCTGCAGAGTGACATTTCGGGGCTCCCCCTCCCTCTCCCACTGGGCATTGAAGACTCCGGGATGATGTCACTTTGTGGTGGGATCTGCAGCTTGGAGCCTGGGACCTGCCCGCCACGTGGGCTCCTGTCGGAGTCACTGTCAAAACCATTCATCTTCAGCTTGCGGCTGCGCCTCCTGGGGGGACTGGGTTTTCTTGTTCTATTTTGTTCTGCATGGCATTCAAGATTCTTTCACAGAAATCTGTGTTGGGGCAAGAAAATGCTACGTGTGTTATGCCCTTGTGAAGTCACCATCTGGCCAATATTCATCTTGCTTTGAAAATACCAAGGATTTCCTTGGGCACAGATGCTGGGCCAGTGATCGAACGTCAGTGATCGCAGTCGTAAACCCACACGCACTCAAGTGTAATTAATGCACCTGGTACCCACTGCCGAGTTCACATTCCTGCCCAGTGCTCGGCTTTTTGTTTCATGCATGGGGCTTGGTTTTATTTCCTTCCCTTTTGGTGGGGCGGGAGGAGTGGGGGGGGAGAAGTTTGCAGTCTGAATCCTTCTCAGCATCTTTGGTGGTAATTAAGTCACTGTCACGGGGCTGGTTTAAAAAAAAAAAAAGGGAGTGTTTGTGTGTGCTCAAGAAGCCGCATCACACGCAACAATACAGCACTGAGCGACTTTCTGTGGCTTCAAGAGCCCATTGTCCTGTGCGCCTGGGATCCGTTCTGCTGTTGGCGGATCACTGGCTTTGGGAGGCCAGAGCCCCAGGCACTGGTCTCCTCATGGTTTTGTGCCAGACAGAAGCGAGGGATCCCAAGCTTGGAAAAAATAAAACAGCCCTCCATCTTCTGACAAGCAGGATTTCACGATCGCCTTCCTCTCTCTCTCTGTGGGGACTCTTAAAGTGGTGATGGGGCGGCGGGGAAGCCTCCTGCTTCCATGCAATTGACATCCTGGGAAGCGGTAGATACTCTCTTTGGACAGAGACCAGGGAGGGTTCGTAGGTGGGACAGGAAGGGTGGAGGTGGGCAGTAGGTTGAAGAAAGGCCAACAGTGATGGTGCCTGAGGGTTGTAATGGGGTGAGGGGTCCGAGGGTCCCTGAAGACTCCTTCCATCCCAAGAATCATAGGCTGTTGGGTGTGGGAGGCTGGGAGGACCTTGATTAGGGTTCAGGTACAGGCAGGGGCAGTGACTGGGCTCCTTCGCAGCCTCCCTGCTCAACATTTGGGGAAGGGCTGGTGATCTCTCGGAGACCTTGCTGTGGGCGGGGCAGCCTGGGAAATGACAGCCCCCCGATCATCCTCCAGGCCTGGCCCATCACTTCTGCAAGGAAATAGGAAAATTGCAGGCAGCAATTAGAGGTTTCAAAGGCCCTCCTGTGTCGTTAGGGGCTTGTCAACGCCTTTCCCCGAGCTCAGCAATGAATGGCTCCCCATTGTCTCCCATCAAATTAAAGCTCCTTATCACATGCTGGAGCATCCTCTGCTAATTGACTCCCCCTTTCCTCACTCATCTTTTACGCCACCGCACCTCGTCCCACCGCCGTCTGCAAAAGCCTTTTAATTGCCAGCTCTCTTCGAATCAATTCTATTCAACAGATGCGTGTTGGATTTCCGCTCCAGACCTGGGCCCTGAGTGCAGGGGGCAGCTGTGAGGCAGGTGAATCAGATGTCACTGTCTTTGGAATAGAAAAGGACTTCCTCCTGTCTGAGATACTGTTGCCTGGAAAATCCCATGGACGGAGGAGCCTGGTGGGCTGAAGTCCATGGAGTCGCTAAGAGTCAGACACGACTGAGCGACTTCACTTTCACTTTTCACTTCCATGCATTGGAGAAGGAAATGGCAACCCACTCCAGTGTTCTTGCCTGGAGAATCTCAGGGACAGGGGAGCCTGGTGGGCTGCTGTCTATGGGGTCGCACAGAGTCAGGCATGACTGAAGTGACTTAGCAGCAGCAGCCTGTCTAGAGAGGAAGCGAGGGTTTGAGGCTCAGTCCAAACTCAGGTGCTGAATCATCTCGGGAAAGTTAATTAAAATCTCCAGCCCTCTGTTCTGGAGGCTCAGCAGTAAAATGGGGCTAATATCACAGAGTTGCTCTAAAAATTGAGATTTTTATCTGTCTATGGCTTCCCAGGTGGCTCAGACAGGTAAGAATCTGCTTGCAATGCAGGAGACCTGGGTTCAATCCCTCGATTGAGAAGATCCCCCGGAGAAGGGAATGGCAACCCTTCTCAGTATTCTTGCTTGGAGAACCCCATGGACAGAAGAGCCTCGTGGGCTACAGTCCATGGGATGGCAAAGAGTTGGACACCACCAGGGACTAACACTTCATCTGGCTACCTATGATCTCTATATAGACCACACACATATGCATACACATATACGTACACAAACACGCACGTGTGCACACTAAACCCTCAAGGACCCACTGTTCTTTTCACTACAGTTCAAATGGAGCCTGAAGCAGCAGCAGTCATCTCTGTCTACAGAAGCTTGAAGAGGAGGAATGGAGCCAGTTTTTCTTCTTGCTGTAGGCACGCGAGGAAAGCAGCATTCCAGGGAAGGGAGCTCCGTGTACAGAGTCAGGGAGGCATGAAAGAGCCCTGCGTGTTCCAGCAACAGCGAGTTCCACTGGGGTCCTGGTTTCTGGGGGGGCCCGGAGATGGAGGACAGGGGGAGGCGGGGGAGGATGACCCTGAGAGAGGCATTCGGTGGGCAAGTCCACACCCACCGGGGCCCCACCTCTTTCATTTGGCAGCTGCTCCTAATGATGCCTCCTCCACTTTCTCTGTGCTTTGTGATTGCTGCTCTTAATATTACTCAGACTTACCCTTTCCATTCAGCCTTACCTGCTTCCAGCTTCAGGACAAGCCCCTAACTCAGGACTGATCAGACGTCATCTGTCACTTGTCTGGGCTCAGCTTGTAAAGTCCTCCAGGTTGGAGGCCTCCTAGAGGACTCCCCTGTAACCAGGTTTCAGTAGCACCTTACAAACAGAGGGAGTTTTGTAAATGCAATTGCCTCACCAGGTTGATTCTTAATTAGCAGCAAAGGAGTAGGGCTGGGAGGAGCAGAAACCCAGTAGAGATCCAACACCTTTTTTTCCAGTGACCTCAAATGAGTCATCAGACTCTTTGATCCTGATTTTCTGTATCATCAATACAAGGGCCAGTTGTTTCTGAGGACGTCCTGAGAAGCAGGGAGCAAGCAGCCTCAGGGACTTTGGGGAGAAGAGTGCAGCCTAAACAGAGCCTTTGTTTCCCTAACTGAGGCTGGGAAAGAGCCTGTCAGGTTCTCATGGGCTCGTTTGCCTGATGGACTTGGAGTCTCGGAAGCTGCAACATTGCCCTCTAGAGAACAGAGCCCAGGATGGGGCTTTTTCACCAGCCCTGGTGTGTGGATGTCACACTTCACCCCTGTTTATCAGGTCGTGGTGTGAGCTGTGGCAACCCGTGGGCTGTGGTGGTGACCTTCACCAACCCTGGCAGGAGGGAGCTTGGGATCAGAAAGATGGACACACACCAACATCTCCCTGCCAGTAAGTGCAGGAGCTGGGGTTGAGATGAAAGGTTTTCTGACACCAACTCCAGGATCTTTTTTATCATCCCACCCAGTATAAGATGCTCACCCTGCTGCCCAGCTTGGAGCACTGCGCCACCAAAAGGGAACCGAGAGCCCCATGGCAAAAGATCACAAACCTTGTAAGTTTCAGACTTGACCAGCTGTAGGGAGGAGACGAATAGACAACAGGGAGAGAGGTGTGGGGGCCCCTGGGCGTGGGCGGAGGGAACGACTCGGGGTCAAGTGCAGAGCTGGAGGTCTAGGGACAAAGTCCAGACTAGCAGAGACGGGGGAAACAAAGGGGCTTGGGTCGAGCTTGGGCTGGCTACACAGTTGAGCGTGATCCGTCAGGACTCAGTCCCTGATGAGGGAGCTGCCTCTGAGGGTGGGTTCAACATTCAGATGGAGCACTGTCTATACACAGGAGGCAGAGCCACGTTCCTGACTTCACAAAGACAATCTTGCTCTCTGTCTCTCACTTGAGCTAATCTCACTGTAAAGAAGGGCATCTGGACACATCATTCTGATCCCTGCTGGTCACAGGTACAAGGGGAGCCTGGATGGAAATACAAAATGTGTCTTCACCTTTGCATCATTTAACCTGTCCTTCTCTGGCAGAATCTACCTGGAAGGGTGACTTAGGAGTCCCATCCTCTCTTAAAACCCCCTTCTCCTCCTTCTCAGTCCTTCTATCTTTAGATTCCAGAGGGACTGACTCAGAACCTTGAGGCTTCCTGCCTGCTGACTTTTTCCTGCCTGAAAATAGTTATGCTGGATCCTCCAAGCTTCAAATCCTTAGAGGAGCACCCAGAGTGCAAAGAGATAACTCCCTCATTTTCCTCTCTCTCACTGTATGACGTCACCATGTTATTACACCTGAAGAATTACCTAAGAGATGCAGGTTCTATCCCTGGGTTGGGAAGATCCCCTGGAGGAGGGCAGGGCAATCCACTCCAGTATTCTTGCCTGGAGGATCCCATGGACAGAGAAGCCCAATGGGCTACAGTCCATAGGGTTTAAAAGAGTCAGACATGACTGAAGCAATTTAGCAGGCACTTGGTTATTTTAAAGACTTCTGTATGGACCAAAAAGTTCTTCAGTTCAATTCACTCGCTCGGTCGTGTCCCACTCTTTGTACCCCATGGATGGCAGCATGCCAGGCTTCCCTGTCCATCACCAACTCCCAGAGCTTATTATGGACCAAAAGGTTCTATTCCCACCCCACCCCCCGCCACCCCCAACTAAATTCATATGCTGAAGCTCTAATCCCCAGTGGGTTAGTATTTGGAGACAGGGCCTTGGAGAGTTACTCAGGGCTTGATCCGGGCATGAAGGTGGGNAACAACCCCCACCCCCCACCACCCCCAACTAAATTCATATGCTGAAGCTCTAATCCCCAGTGGGTTAGTATTTGGAGACAGGGCCTTGGAGAGTTACTCAGGGCTTGATCCGGGCATGAAGGTGGGCACACAGTGCACTTAGTAAGCTCATAAGAAGAGGATGCCTTAGACCAGAGCTCCCTCTCTCTGATGTGTGAGGACACGGTGGGAAGGCAGCATCTGCAAGCCAAGAAAAGGGCGCTTACCAGGACCCGACCCTGCTGACACCTTGATCTCAGCCTCCAGAACTGTGCGAGACCAATATCTACTATTTAAGCCACCCAGTCTATGGTATTTTGTTATAGCACCCCAAGATTATAAAACAAGCTTCTCCCTCCAAAGGGTGAAAGAAGGAAAATGAGTTGGAAGTTAAAGGACAATCCAGAAACGCTAATTGTTGAGGATGCCAGACGTGAAGTCCTCCTTGACTTCCCCAGACTGACACTGATGTCACTTGCACACAAGCTCAGCTGCCATGCCTGCAGTGTTGAGTGGCATTGGTTTGGGCGTCTGTGTCCTTTTCTCAACGGACTCTGAGGTCTTACAATTGGACCTTGCTTGTTGGTTCTCTCTGTGCATGGCTGGCACTCGTGAGGGCCTCCGTGAATGTCTGCGAGTGGAACACGCAGTAGAAAGAACTCTAGTTACCTCTCCCAGGATATACTTTTCAGGTGTAGACATCTTAGATCCAGCACCACAGTTAAGAGTTCCGGCCCTGCATGAGAATACCTGGGTTGGAATGCTTCCCCTCCCACTTAGCCTCCTGACCTTAGGCTAATAGCTGACTCTTCCTGAGTCTTAGTTTCTACAACGATAACATACAGGTAGGAAAGCTGCTTAAGCTTGTGGTGCAGTCAGCTAAGATCATCCATGAAAATAGTACTGGGCTTAGAGTCAATAGCAATGCCTGTGTGCACACGCTTAGTCATGTCTGACTCTTGGTGACCCCATGGACTCTAGCCCACCAGGCTAGTGGGCTAGAGTGAATTGCTATTTCTTTCTCCAGGGGTCTTCCTAACGCAGGGATCGAACCCACTTCTCTTGTGTCTCCGGCATTTCCAGGTGGATTCTTTACCACTGTACCTGGGAAGCCCTCAATAGCCTCAAAAGCCCTAAATCGCAGCAATTCTTATGTTTCCAGGAGGCAGAAGATGGGGAGGTTGCTCTGTGTGATGACCAGGGATATGGAAGGGGCTGGTCTTGAACTGATGTTAGAAGGTGGTTGTCAATAGTACAGCATACTTGGTGTGTGCTAACACGTGGCATACATTTTGCCTCATTCTTAACACAAGTCTGCAAGGAAAGGATAATTAGCTCCGTGGTAAAGAACAGACTGGGCTCAGTGAAGTTGTGCAAACCTGCCCAACATCACACAGCTAATAAATTACAGAGCGTGGGCTTGACCTCAGGTTTACCTGACCCCATCAGTGTACAGGCAACCCCAGGGGCAGGAAAGCACACGTCATCTACACTCTGCTTACAAGAGAAGGTGCCTGTAAAGACAGGGGGACAGATGATGAAAGAGAAGACAGATGGGGTCACCGGTGTTCTCTAGGGCCAGGCAGCGAACTTGAACTTGTTCCATAAATATTACAATGCCATTTCAAGGATGGGAACATGGAAGAAAGTAGATGAAAGGGTGGAGAGAAGCCTAGCTTGTAGTATGTGCTGTGCTCAGTCACTCAGTGTGTCCGACTCTGCAGCCCCACGGACTGTGGCCCGCCAGGCTCCTCTGTCCATGGGATTTTCCAGGCAAGAATACTGGAGTCAGTTGCCATTTCCTACTCTAGGAGATCTTCCCAACCCAGGGACTGAAACTGAGTCTCTTGTGCTTCCTGCATTGCAGGCAATTCTTTACCACTGAGCCCCTTGGGAAACCCCTAGATCGCAGTATGCACGCTCAATCAGGTCTGACTCTTTGCAACCCCTTGGACTGAAGCCCACCAGGCTCCTCTGTCCGTGGCATTCTCCAGGCCAGAATACTGGAATATGTTGCCATTTCCTCCTCTAGGGGATCTCCCTGATCCAGGGAGGTTGCAATATAGTCTTTGTCACTTATCACAGATCTCAGCAGTATCATGTGTGTGGGAAATGGGGTGATAAAGAGAGGGCCTGGTGCCAGCCATGCCTCCCCTGGGTGCTATGGAAATGCCTGTCCTTGGCCTCGTGTCCACTGCAGGTATTTGTAGAATTTCCAACTCAGACCTCAGCATCTGGATGCTCTGCTACCAGCGGCCAGGTCCAGTTGGGAGGGAAAGGATGCCCACGAGAATACAGGTAGAGAAGCTCCCGCCTCCTCCAAGGATGCCCTGAACTCTGAGAGGGCCTCTGTCCTGAGAGGCTGCATCCTGAGCTCTAAGCCACTCCTCAGGAATTGGCCTAGCACAGGCGCCTCAATCCCTACCACTTCAGTTCCCTTTTGTAAAATGGGAGGATGATAGTGCCATCTGCTCCAATGCACCTGCTGTATCAAGACAGACTGTGTTTGTGAAAAAGTGCAAAATCATTGTCCAGGCATTGAATTTGCCACCCAGATACTTTCTTCCTCCTGTCTCCACCCCAAGTAAACTGCATTAAATTCAATAATTGCACGCAATCTGAGGGGGAAAAAAAAAATCGGGCACCAAAATAGTCACTGGACATGGAAAAGTGAATGAGAAAAATCTGTCCTCAAATCTCTTGTTAATAGAGGAATTCCAGACCCAAGCAAATATGGTAGTGGGCAACCTGGATGTCATCTGTCATCTGAGATTTCTCCCGAGTTGTGCCCATTGCTGGTGACGTCACCGTGTGAGCACTTTCTATATGCAGGACACTGACTGCTTATCTCAGGCCCTCCTCACTGTTCACAGAGACGATTTCAAGAACTCGCACCCTGGTCTCCTTTGCTACTACTGTCCAGTCCCTTCTCCCCTGGGCCGTTAGAATGAGCCTTCTCAAACACATATAATCATGTCACCACTGTTTAAATCTGAATTGACTTCTTTGTCCCCAAGACAAAGTATAAATTCCTTGACAGGCCATGGAAAGCCCTTTATTTTTGTAAATTAATTTTTATTGAAGTATAGTTGATTTAAAATCTTGTGTTAGTTTCTGCTGAGCAGCAAAGCGAATCACATATACATATACATATATTCAGGATTTCTTGATGGCTCAGACAGTAAAGAGTCTGCCTACAATGTGTGAGACCCAGGTTCAATCCCTGGGTTGGGAAGATCTCCAGCTTGGTATTCTGGCCTGGAGAATTCCATGGACAAAGGAGCCTGGTGAGCTACAACGGGGTCGCAAAGAGTCAGATGTGACTGAGCGACTAACACACACCCACAAACACGTATTCACTCTTTTCTACGTTCTATTCTCATGTACAGTGGGCTTCCCTGGTAACTCAGAGTGTAAAGAATCTGCCTGCAGTATAAGAGACCTGGGTTCAATCCCTGGGCTGGGAAGATCCCCTGGAGAAGGAAATTACAACCCACTCCAGGATTCTTGCCTGAAGAATCCCGTGGACAGAGGAGCCTGGTGGGCTACAGTCCATGGGGTCGCAAAGGGTCGGACATGACTGAGCGACTAAGCACACATTCCTATACAGGTCCTTACCGAGTACTGAGTAGAGTTCCCTGTGTTATACAGGAGGTCCTTATTAGCTATCTATTTTATATTTAGCAGTGTGTGCATGTCAATCTCAATCAGGCAGTTTATCCCTCCCCTTCACTTTCCCTCTTGGTAGCTATAAGCTTGTTTTCGACATCTGTGACTCTTTGTTTTGTTAACAGGCCCATTTGTAAATTTTTTAAAGATTCCACATGTAAGTGATATCCCATGACACTGGTCTTTCCTGTCTGACTTATTTCACTCAGTGTGACACTCTCTGGTTGCAGCCGCGTTCCCGCAAGCAGCAGTATTTTGTTCTTTACCTGGCTGGCCGGTGCTGCACCGTGGATCTCTCTTCACCGCATTTTCTTTACGCATTCCTCTGTCAGTGAGCATTTAGGCTGCTTCCATGGCCTGGCCATTGTCAAGCAAAGCTGTTTCTGATTTTAGCTTTGCAACCCGCTTTCAGTACCCCCTAAATACTCCAGCCAAGAAAATAGGACCACAGTAGTGATTCCGCCCATCAAGCCTTCTCCAAGTCTCTATACTGGAATTCCCTCACTGATCTAGGAAAGTCCAACTCCTGACTCGGAACCGAGGGTTTTCTGTTACAGGAAGCCTCTCTCTGCCATCACATGCCCAGTTCACACACCCACTACTGTACTGTCTACAACAATTGCTACTTCTATTATGAGGAATTTGATCTGACGAACGATGATAGCAGGATGCCCCTAATGTGAAGAGAGAATAGAGGAGGAGCATTTGTCTAAGGTAGATTCTGGTTTTCGGGGACACATCACGGAAGAGATAGAATTCCAAGGCATTTCAAAGGAAGAACTGGATGCACTGAAGTCACCGTGCTCTGAATTCCCAGCTGTCACCAAGGAGAAGGTCAGTATCGGAGGCTGTTGAGTAGGAAGAAGACGAAGTTCCTTGCACAAGCTCAGGGCAGCTAGATGGTGGCAGCTTTTGTTCTCCGGGTCGGTCTGCTGGCTGCTGGCTCCTCTGGCCATGGGCCGGGTGCCCCTTAGCAGGTGACATTTTAAGAGATCCAGTACCAGCGGCGAGTGTGGGTGAAGTTGACATTTACTAAGACTCTTTCCCGCCACAAAAATGAAGTTCCAGCCATCAGGGAGGGGACCGAGGGCCGCAGACATTATCATTTTATTGGCCAGGGCATCTTTTGTTGCCATTGGAAAACAACCATCCACCTTCTGACTTTGCTTCCAGCAGCCCTGGGTCTCTCACTGAACAGTGTTTTCTGGGATGTTTTTTCCTGGGGAACCAGAAGCAGGTTCCTTGATCCCTGACTCGACCAGTCAGAGGCAAAGAAAACAAAGGAGCCATCCTCACCCCCTCCCTCGGTAGCTTCTGAGCTTCTGTGAGATTACAGAACCATCTCCTGTTTGTTGCTGGTGTTCAGTTGCCACGTTGTGTCTGACTCTTTGCAACACCATGGGCTGAAGCATGCCAAAATTCCTCGTCTTTCTTTANGCCATCCTCACCCCCTCCCTCGGTAGCTTCTGAGCTTCTGTGAGATTACAGAACCATCTCCTGTTTGTTGCTGGTGTTCAGTTGCCACGTTGTGTCTGACTCTTTGCAACACCATGGGCTGAAGCATGCCAAAATTCCTCGTCTTTCTTTATCTCCTGTTTGGTCCTTTCTAACTCCGTAAAGAAGGCTGAACACTGAAGAATTGACGCTTTTGAACTGTGATGCTGGAGAAGACTCTTGAGAGTCCCTTGGACTGCAAGGAGATCAAATAAGTCAATTCTGAAGGAAATCAATTCTGACTATTCATCGGAGGGACTACTGCTGAAGCTGAAGCTCCAATACTTTGGCCACCTGATGTGAAGAGCTGACTCGCTGGAAAAGACCTTGANTGCAAGGAGATCAAATAAGTCAATTCTGAAGGAAATCAATTCTGACTATTCATCGGAGGGACTACTGCTGAAGCTGAAGCTCCAATACTTTGGCCACCTGATGTGAAGAGCTGACTCGCTGGAAAAGACCTTGATGCTGGGAAAGATTGTAGGCAAAAGGAGAAGCAAGTGGCAGAGGATGAGATGGTTGGATAGCATCACTGACTCAATGGACATGAATTTGAGCAAACTCCAAGAGATAGTGGAGGACAGAGGAGCCTGGTGTGCCACAGTCCATGGGGTCATATGGAGTTAGACACGACTCAGCAACTGAACAATAGCAACAACTTTAAGCATGTCAAATAATTCCTTATTCCCAGGAAGACAATTCTCTGCTTCCACAATTCTTATTTCAATCTTATTGCAACCCATTTTCTCCTCCACTTTTTAAATTTCCACCCCATACCTCTTACTCTAGCTCCTCAATCTTAGTCCAAATGAGCACTTACTCTGTTGGGTTTTAGATATTTTGAATATGTATGGATGGTAATTGTATCTTCTGCCCCTAAATGCATCTTTTTAAGACTTCAGTTCAGTTCAGTCGCTCAGTCGTGTCTGACTCTTTGCAACCCCATGGACTGCAGCACACCAGGCCTCCCTGTCCATCACCAACTCCCAGAGTTCACCCAGACTCATGTCCATTGAGTCGGTGATGCCATCCAGCCTTCTCATCCTCTGTCGTTGCCTTCTCCTCCTGCCCCCAGTCCCTCCCAGCATCAGAGTCTTTTCCGATGAGTCAGGTTTTTGTTAAGCTCAACTCTTCTAGTCTCTCCTTTTACATTCAGAGCTTCCGCCCCTTTTAGAATATGGATCTTGAGAGTGGGTTAGGCCATCTGTCCTGAATCCTCACCTGATAGCGATGTTAACAGCAGCTACCACTGACCGTGGGCTCCATACTGGCCAGGCACTGGGTGTGGCCCCTGACCTGAATCCATGAGCCTGAACATTCCGTACCACTGTTGTCCCCAGCGTGCAGGTGTGAGTACGAGGCTCAGAGGGGCTCCACGGCACGTGGCAAATCAGACAGATACTGGGATTCTGAATCTACCTGCCTCTGAAGCCAAAGTTCAGAGTCCCATGCAGCCTTATAGCTTGAGCTTTTGTTGAGGTCTGTTTTAATTTCTCCTTCTTAAGAAACTGATAGTAAAGACAGAGGATGAGATCTGAGAAACAAACATCCTGGACACCCAGAAATTGCCCTCTCCCCTTATTAAGGGCCTCCCAGCAGGAGTGAAATTCAGTTTCCTTAGCTAAATCCATTTGAATTCATTTCCAGGAGCTAAAATTTGACAAGCGGCTGTAACGACGCACTCCGGTGGAGGCCGGGTCTGTAGCCGTCGGCATGCCTGCCACGGTCTAATTTTGTTTCTCTCGCGTTTGCCTGGTGTGATTTGTCCTTTAGAAACCAGCCTCATCTGGGAATAGTGTGCATTTGTTAATTACCTTTACAGAGCCAGCAGATGGTGCAGGAAGCACTGTATTGTCTGTGGACCCAAGCCAAAACAGAGAGAGAGAGAGGCATCTGTTTATTTGTTTAATTTCTTTGCAAGGAAATGGTGGGTATAAAAATAAAACCGGTCGTCACTAGGCATTTCAAAACGAGAAACACTTTTGGTGTCGCATAATAATGGTTTAAAATAAAATTCCCTTTTATTCCCCAAAGCCTTTGCAATTCAAAGAAGCCAAGGAACCAGGAACTGGCCGTGCTGGACCCAGAGAGGATCCATTATGTGTGGGTGCTAAGTCATTTCAGTCCTGTCCCATTCTTCGCAACCCTATGGCCTGTAGCCTTCCAGACTCCTCTGTCCATGGGATTCTCTAGGCAAGAATATTAGAGTGGGTTGCCATGCCCGCCTCCAGGGGATCTTCCTGGCCCAGGGATCAAACCTGCATCTCTTAGGTCTCCTACATTGGCAGGTGGGTTCTTTGCCATACCTAGGAAGCATTAGCCAGTCTTAGATGCTGGCCATACTTAGCTGTTGAGGAAAAGAACCCTGATCTTAGGTAGAGAACCACCCAGCAAACTGGGTGCCATGTAGTCTCTCACTGTACGGCCACAGCCCCACTTCTCGACTGGCCAAAGGCCAGGTGAGTTTCGTATGAACAGAGGATTATGGTCACTCACTCTGTCTACACCTTTGACGGCAGGAGTTCAGAATAGAATTCTACACCTCTGTCTCTAGAATCAGAATATTCCAGAGGGAAAGTGAAAGTGAAGTCGCTCAGTCATATCTGACTCTTTGCGACCCGTGGGCTCTAGCCCACCAAGCTCCTCCGTCCATGGGATTCTCCAGGCAAGAATACTGGAGCGGGGTGCCATTTCCTTCTCCAAGCATACTGGAGTGGGTTGCCATTTCCTTCTCCAGGGATCTTCCCAATCCAGGGATTGAACTCAGCTCTCTCACATTGCAGGCAGATGTTTTAACCTCTGCACCACCAGGGAAGCATTCCAGAGGGAAGGACCCTTCAAAGCACCCCAGTTGAACCTCTTCCTTTCAGAGATTAGGACATAGAGAACCCAGAGCAGGAAAGGGCTTGATTCCAAGTCAGCAAGATTATCAGTGGCAGAGTCAGAGTCTGACCACATCTCTCAGCTTGCTGCCTTCCTTCCAGAAACTCCACCTGGTGAGGAGAAGACGGGGAGGGTCAGCCTGAGAAGACTCTGCACAGGCTACGTGAGCAAAGTCTTAAGAGACTGCTGGCTGGGCAAGAATGGGCCCTCAAGGCCACACACATGGAGGTGGGCAGACACGTGACTCTCAGAGGCTCAAAACAGACTAGAGAAACAAGAGCGCCAAGAAAGGTTGCTGGTGAAGGTGTCTTGTCATGAAGATACAGCATCAACAGACATCAGCAGGGACAGTCATGGTCGGGCCTGTGTCCAATATGCTGCAGACAGGTTGGTGGGGAACCAGTCTGAGGCAGAGATGTCACAGGGGATAAACAGAAAAGGATCCGACTCAGGGTGGCAGCATCAAAGATCAAGAGGTTTCATCTCGCTACACTCCATAGGAACTTCTCTGCTCAAGGTCACCAATGACCTTGAACTTGTGAAATCCAGTGGTCACTTCATTGGCCTGATCTTTCTCAACACAGCTAACCACTACCGTCTTCAAACGCATTATTTTCTTAGGGTGCAGACACCGCACTCAAGTGTTCTTCCTTCTTTGGGGCCCCGTCTTGGCTCAGCTTCTCTGCAATGTCTCTAAACAGTGGGGACCACAAGCCTCCCTCCTTGACTTCTTCCTCCTTATCCAAATTCTTCCCAGGGCTTTAAACATCATCTTCGAGCCATCAGCTTCCAATTGTCTCTCTTAAGCACTGATCTTTGCCTTCACATTTGCATGCATTTATCCTACAGCTTACCATTCAAAAACCAAACAGATCTCTGGAGCACAGAGTCAGATAAATGAAAATCCTCCAGTCATGACACACTGTCAGAGTCAATTCATACTATGAAAACCCATGAGCCAAGGGCATCTCCAGAGCTAGATCTTTTCACACATTTATTTGGTTTTCACCTGCCCTTTTCCTGGTCCTTCTCACCCTAAAGTAACCACCGTTTGGTGTTTTACGTTGTCATTTCCTTTTTTTTTTTTAAGACAGTTTTATCACATATATATATGCATGCCTAAAAGAGATAACTTGTTTCCAGTGGTTATTTGAATTGTATTGAAAAAGTATGCTGTCTATCATTATGTCACAAAGGTCCATTTTTTTTGTTCTCTGTGGCCTCGCCAATCTTTTTTCACTGTTGTATGGATTCTTCACCAGCTGAGTCACTAGAGAAGCCCAAGAATATGAGAGTGGGTAGCCTATCCCTTCTCCAGGGGATCTTCGCAACCCAGGAATTGAACCAGGGTCTCCTGCATTGCAGACGGATTCTTTACCAGCTGAGCTACCAGGGAATCCCCCTCAAATATACCACCACATATGTATCCACTTTCCTGTCCATAGGCATTTGGGTTGTCTCTAGATTGCTATTAAAATTAGCATCGTTATGAGCATCTTGTCACATCTGCTGACACAGATGTAAGAGATGCATTTAGGGGTGTACCTGGGAGTGAATTCCTAATTGATTCAGTTCAGTTCAGTCAGTAAGCCTTGTCCGACTTTGCGACCCCATGGACTGCAGCACACCAGGCCTCCCCATCCATCACCAGCTCCCGGAGTTTACTTAAACTCATGTCCATTGAGTCGGTGATGCCACCCGACCACCTCATCCTCTGTTGTCCCCTTCTGCTCCTGCCTTCAATCTTTCCCAGCATCAGGGTCTTTTCCAATGAGTTGGTTCTTCACATCAGGTGGCCAAAGTATTGGAGCTTCAGCTTCAGCCTTAGTCCTTCCAATGAATATTCAGGACTAATTTTCTTTAGGATTGGCTGGTTTGATCTTCTTGCAGTCCAAGGGACTCTCAGAGCCTTTTCCAACACCACAGTTCAAAAACATCAATTCTTTGGCTCTCGGCTTTCTTTATAGGTTATTAATGTTCAGCTTTACATAATGATGCCAAACTGTCTTATACAATGATGATACAGTTCACATTCCAGCTAGCAGTGTAAAATATGCATTCTTTTAGTTCCAAATTCTGATCAACACTTGATATTGTTAGACTTTTAAATTTCTGTCAATTTCTGTCAATTACCTGAACATAAAATTCCATCTCATCAGGATCTTGATTTGCATTTCGCTGATTACCCTTGAGATTGAGCAGCTCTTCATAAGTTTATTGCAAATTTTGGTGTTAGTAATATGCCTTTCCATGTCTTTTGCTTATTTTTTCTATTGATTTATCATATTGTTATTGCATTGTAAGAGTTCTTAAATGTTTTGATATTTGTGTCTTTTTATACCTACCCTTTGCCTGGTATGTGTAGTTGTATATATTCTAGCTTATAGCTTGATTCTTCATTTTCTTTAATATGTCTTTTTCGATTAACAAAATTTCTTAATTATAATGTTCTTAAATTTTTCAGTCTCTTATACTTTGTGCTTTTATCTTTATTTTTTTCCCTATCCTAAAATGAGAAAGATATTCTTCACTACATTACATAAGAGTTTGAAAGATTTTACAATGACCCTTAGGTCTCTCATTCATCTGAAATTCATTTTTGGTGTGGTGTCAGGCAGTGATCCAATTTGACCTTTTTCCTCCCATGATGAGTGACCATTTTATCAACACCTTTTGGCAAATAGAATCGCATCTCCTCACTGATCTGTCAAACTACCTGCATCCATATATTAGATTCTATATAAACATGCCTTAGTTTCTGGGGTCTCTATTCTATTACAACGGTAGGAATAAATTTTATTATTTTGTTCATCCAACACTTTTCCTTTCATTTCTTTTTAGAGACTTCCCTTTCTCTGTCTGTTGGCCTTCCTATGGTTGTGTATAGAGGACCCAGGCTGGCCAGCAAGCATTCTCCATCTCCTGAGCCAGGTGATTAGTTTAAAATTGGTCAGCCAATTAATTAAAGAGTCAAGAAAAGAAAAAGCATCACTGAATGAGAGCAGAGGCAGCTGCTTGATGCCTTTGAGCACCTGTATCCAGCTGTGCCTGAAGCAGGCCCCCTTTGCAGTTCCCAATTACATAAGCCAATGAATTCTCCTTAATAAACTTGAGGGTTTTTGCAACTAACAAACACATATGGCCACAGTCTCATCTACCTGCAGATGAATCAAGAGAATCTATGGCAGAGTCTTTTTTTTTTTTTTT
>SJYV01041445.1:0-13435 GCA_006410875.1 Neotragus pygmaeus | reverse complement strand
TTTTTTTTTTTTGCTTCATTTCTCAAAATTTGATTATGAGATGTCTTGAGGTGGATTTCTTTGTACTTATCTTCTTTGAATTTCATACTGTTTCTTGAATCTGTAGGCTTATATATACAGGGTATGTGTATACATATATATATGCCAGATATATACAGGGTGAGAGTTGGACTGTGAAGAAGGCAGAGTGCCAAAGAATTGATGCTTTTGAACTGTGGTGTTGGAGAAGACTCTTGAGAGTCCCTTGGACTGCAAGGAGATCCAACCAGTCCATTCTAAAGGAGAGCAACCCTGGGATTTCTTTGGAAGGAATGATGCTAAAGCTGAAGCTCCAGTACTTTGGCCACCTCATGAGACGAGTTGCCTCATTGGAAAAGACTTTGATGCTGGGAGCGATTGGGGGCAGGAGGAGAAGGGGATGACTGAGGATGAGATGGCTGGATGGCATCATGGACTCGATGGACAGGAGTCTGAGTGAACTCCAAGAGATGGTAATGAACAGGGAGGCCTGGCGTGCTGCGATTCATGGGGTCGCAAAGAGTCAGACACGACTGAGCAACTGAACTGAACTGATGTATACATATATATATGCCAGATATATACAAGGTGTGTATGTATACATATATATACGCCAGATATATACAGGGTGTGTATGTATACGTATATATATGCCAGATTTGGACATTTTGAACCGTTGTTTCTTCTAATATTCTTTTCAGTTTGCTTCCGTTTTCATGTCCTCTGGGCCTTTGATGATATATATAAATGTTGAATCTTTTGTTATCACCCCAGTCCCTGCTACTGTGGATTTCTGTTTTATTCCTCTTATTTACATTGAGTAGATTCTGTTGATCTGTCTTAAGATGAATTGATATCTGTCATCTGCTTTCTACTATTTAACCCACTCTTTATTCTTGTTATTGCATATTTTAATTTCAAACTTCCATTTGGTTATTATTTAAAATTTCTAGCTCTTTGCTGCAATACTTATTTGTTCTAAAGAATTTGCAGTTGTGTGTTGAAGTGTTTTTATGATGGTGGCTTTAAAATTCTTATCAATAATTTAATATCTGATCCAGCTCAGTGTTAGCATCAGCTGATTCTTTTCTCAGTCAAGTAGTGATTTTCCTGATTTTTGATGTGATGGATGATTGTCCATTGTAAACTAGACATTCTAGCTATTATATTTGGAGACTCAAGGTCCTATTGTAATTTTCTTTTATCAGTCAGTCATCTCATTTAGGCTTAGCATTTTCAGGGACTCTGTGGTGCTATTTTGGTTGATTTGGGCTATTTGGGGCGGCTCAGATTCCCAGAGTCCCTGATGGTTCCACCTGAGGGGTGGACGAGTTTCCCTGGGTGTGACCTCCCAGTGTTTCTGGTTGGGGTGGAGAGAAGAATTCTTTGGCGTGAGGACAAACTACTTCCTGGCTCTTGCTCTGCCAGGGTGATCCGCCTTTCCTCTCTCCTCCCCCCATGTTGCAGGGAAGAACAGCACTTCCCAGGTGGGGCTTTTTCCTGTCAGAATCTCCTTTTCTAGTGCTGCCTGGTGCCCACTCTCCCTCACTAGGCTGAGAGAGTCTTAGATCTGGGAAGTAAGGAGAGTGTTTCCCCTGGCCACTCACTGCCAGGGGTGATCCTGATCCAGCCCTTTCTGCCAGTGCTGCAGGCTTGCCTGGGGGTGTCAGTGATACCCCATTTGATCTGGGGGAGGAATGAGCCCACCTGGGCTGCCTTTGGTGGGGAATCTGGCAAGTCTTGAGCTTGACTGATCTTCTGTTAGGTCTGAGGTTGCGAGACCATTTGGCCCTGGGGTCTCTAATTGGCTCACTTTCCTTTTCTGCATTTCAGAGTTCTCTTTGGTTGTCTCTCGTGTTTTCCCCCAGGATTTGTGTTTATATTTAGCTGGGAGGTACAGGGAGAAAGCTGTTTGTACCATCTTTTCTGGATCAGAAGTCTTGTTCATGGACTTTTGTGGGACGGAAACCCTTCAGACTGCCCATAATACAAAAGTACGAATTTGGTCAGTGGCTTTATTTTAGCAGAAAATACTCTATTCTGGTACATTTCTATCTTGTAATTCCCTGTAAACAAAACCAGAACACAATCTACCTTCTCTTTTTTCCCCTGCTCCTTCTACTTCTCTCATCATGTCACCACCATAGGCTTCAATGAATGGAAGTGCTTGTATCTTTGAAAGTGCAAAAAAAGAGTTAAATTAAAGCCTGATTTCAGTTTGCCACCCTTTGTGGTGGGAAAGTGAGTCAGCAAATACTCTTATCCTTGGGCCACCACTTCTCCCTACACCTTCCTCCTTGTCAACCTCAGCAAGTTTAACTTCTCAAGCCTGGGAAAATTTTAAAGACAATTTGTCACATCTTGTACATCAAACTCAAAAACAGAAAGAAACCTTAAGTGTAAATGCCATCTGGCTTTATTTACTCTTCATCACCTACCTCTTAGAAAAAGCTAAGCAGATACAGGCTTTTACTCTTAAGAGCAATTTATAGGAACAGATTCAAGGATTTCTTTTTAAATTTTTGAACAATAATTTGATTTAATTAACACAATCACTAATTATTTCATATCTGAAAATGACCCATTCCTTGGTCAGAAATCTAAATAAGTTTGTTTGTGATAATTGGTTATGGCAGCAGTAGAAAACTAATGCAAATACCTAGGTTGTGCTTAAGGAGGTCACTGTTCATCTCACATGCTTTTCTATGTAAAAGCTTTAGTCAACCACCAACTTCGCCCTCCCCCACGTTGGACAAAGTCTGGAGACATTGTTAATTTCATGATTAGAATGGGTACCACTGTTATCTAGTGGGTAGAGGCCAAGGATGCTTTCCATCATACAATGGAAAGAACAGCATCTTGACAAGAAAGCATTATCCAGTCCAAAATGTCATTAGTGCCCAGGTTGAGAAATCCTGACCTGAGTTGATTTTCGTAAGTATGCAGAAAGTTGAGGCCTACCATGCATTTTGCCCTAAATTAACTGCATAATCTATACCTGCTCTTTCCACAAGGATGACTATTAGACATATGACTATTTAAATTTAAATTTATTTAAATTAAATAATTTTAAAATGAAGTTTCTCTGTCATACTTGGCATATTTCAGGAGCTCACTGGTCACAGTGCCTTGTGGCTACCATTCTGGGTAATTCTCATTAGAACATTGTATCATTGCAGAAAGTTCTGTTGGATTGCACTAGCCTTTCATACCCTTGCTGCATGGAGTGTTATGAATGGACAAGTAAAATCAGCATTCTCTAGAAGCTTGTTAGCAATGCAGACTCTCAGATCCCGCCCAGATCTGTAAAATCAGAATCTATATTTTAATAAGATCTCTAGATGATTCATGTTCACATTCAAGTTTGAAAAGTCTCAGTGACTTTCTCTTGCCTTGTTTGCTTTCTCCTCCACTCTTGTGCTCTTTTCTCTTCTGTTTCCCTTTTAGCTGCACAAATGCCTTTCTTCCCAACATTAGTTCTAGTCTCTTCAAGCCAGAATTATGTCTTATTTTATCTCCGTATCTACCCCCCGACCCCAGCCCCCCCAAAGACATTTAACACATTGTCTTGCACAAAATGGTTTCTTAGTATTACTGTTTCTGGGCTGACTTGTATTGAAATAACACAGATATGCAGATGACACCACCCTCATGGCAGAAAGTGAAGAGGAACTAAAGAGCCTCTTGATGAACGTGAAAGAGGAGAGTGAAAAATTTGACTTAAAGCTCAACATTCAGAAAACTAAGATGATGGAATCCGGTCCCATCACTTCATGGCAAATAGATGGGAAACAATGCAAACAATGACAGACTTTATTTTGGGGGGCTCCAAAGTCACTGCAGATGGTGACTGCAGCCATGAAATTAAAAGACGCTTACTCCTTGGAAGGAAAGTTATGACCAACCTAGACAGCACATTAAAAAGCAGAGACATTACTTTGCTGACAAAGGGCCGTCTAGCCAAAGCTATGGTTTTTCCAATAGTCAATATGAATGTGAGAGTTAGACTATAAAGAAAGCTGAGCACCGAAGAATTGATGGGTTTGAACTGTGGTGTTGGAGAAGACTCTTGAGAGTCCCCTGGACTGCAAGGAGATCAAATCAGTCAATCCTAAAGGAAATCTGCCCGAGGATTTATTTGAAGGACTGATGTTGAAGCTGAAACTCCAATACTTTGGCCACCTGATGCAAAGAACTGACTTATTAGAAAAGACCCTGATGGTGGGAAAGATTGAAGGCAGGAGAAGGGGACAATGGAAGATGAGACGGTTGGATGGCATCACCGACTTGATGGACAAGAGTTTACACAAGCTTCAGCAGTTGGTGATGCATAGGGAAGCCTGACGTGCTGCAGTCCATGGGGTCACAAAGAGTCAGAATGACTGAGCAACTGAACTGAACTTCTGAAAAAATCTTAGTATAGGTCCTTTTTCTTTTAACCAAAAGGATAGCTATTTGTACTTCTTACTTTATAATTTAATTTGAATATTTCCTAGAGTTTTGATTAGGAAAAAGTTTTCAAATGTTGTGAATTAAAGGTTCCTTGGGCTTTCTAGGTAGCACAGTGGCCTGCCAATGCTGGAGATACAGGAGACCTGGGTTCAATCCCTGGGTTGGGAAGATCTCATGGAGCAGGAAATGGCAACCCACTCCAGTATTCTTGCCTGAAAAATGCCGTGAACAGAGGAGCCTAGTGAGTTACAATCCATGGGGTGGCAAAGAGTCAGGCGTGACTGAGCACCACCACCAAAGGTTCCTAGTGATTCCACAATGTGAAGAAGAGAATGCATAATAGTATGCTGTATTCAGATTCTTCTCTGTGTAACAATACGTAGCAACATCTTTCTTTTTAATATTACCAACAACCATATATCTAACAGAACGATTTGTATTGCATTACAAAATAAATGCCTAATGTTTGAGTCACCTGAAAAAATTATCAGTGTTTTGTTTCTTTTCTTTCTTTTTTTTTTTTTTTAAGTATCAGTCAAAATTTGTTACTTTACATGATAGTTAACTACTGTGGCACAGTGGTAAAGAATCTGCCTGTCAATACAGGAGACATGGGTTCAATCTCTGGGGTGGGAAGATGCCCCGGAGAAGGAAATGGCGACCCACTCCAGTATTCTTACCTGAGGAATTTCATGGACAAAGGAGCATGGCAGGTTATAGTCCATGGGGTTGCAGAGTTGGACACAACTGAGCATCTGAACAGCAAACACTACTGCAAGGAATTCACTTACTCTTTCTTTGCACCAGTGCAATGAAAACATTCATCAGAGGTTTTGGAGTTAAGGTGACATAGACTCCATGAATGGCTTGATTTATGAGTGTTTCAGCTTTTAGCATGCATAAGAATTAACTATTGTAGCAAAGGAGCAAATTAAATAGCTTAATTACACCTAAGAGGATTAGGTGTAGAGGCTATAGACTGTTGGGATGGTAAGGGATCTCTTTCATTTTGCATGTAAGGAAACTGAGCCCAGAGAAGTCAATGTGGGGATAAAGATGGTCCCATTCTTATGTTTTGTGGAGAGAGCAACATGGGAGACCTTTCTTTTAGACCTCGTGTCTTCATCTCGTAAATGTATGGAACATGTAAGTGAAGTTGCTCAGTCGTATCCAACTCTTTGCGACCCCATGGACTGTAGCTTATTAGGCTCCTCTGTCCATGGGATTTTCCAGGCAATAGTACTAGAGTGGATTGCCATTTCCTTCTCCAGTGGATCTTCCCGACCCAGGGATCGAACCCAGGTCTCCCGCGTTGTAGACAGACACTTTACCGTCTGAGCCACCAGGGAAGTCCTATGGGATGAACCCAAAGATCCTTGAGTGCCCTTAGGAACTTTGAAAATATTTTTCATCCAGTTCTCCTTATTTTAATAGTAATGTTCCTTTTAGAGTTTCACACTGCCTCTCTGTAGACTATTTCTATCTGGGGTTCAAACCCTCAGCACGACACTAGTATTGAAGTTAGATTTAATTTCATGTTTATTTACACATATTAATCTATGTTTTAAAAGTTTTAATTTCATGTATAGGTGAATAAAAGTGCCAAACTGTGTAAATTCTTGGTTATAGTTCTGCAATTCCAAACTACTAGACAAAGTCAAACAGACTTTTAAAAAAATTCCTGAAAGCACACTAGCACTGGAAAAGAATAATTTGGTCCAGAAATTTTGGTGTAGATTGCCTAGAATTGTAAGCAAAAAGTTGTTTTAGGATACTTTTTTCCCCTCAGGATAGAGCATTGGCTTTCATTGGACCCTGAGAGGGGCTGATGTCATAGAAACGACTAGGAACCACCAGTCTTTTCAACTCCTGAAATTTTTTTATATATATGAATATATATATGATCTGAGGGCCTCTGAGAACATGACCTGTGCAAGATAGCAAGTTTTATTTGCAGGATTTCTTGAATCCCCTATTTTTCTATTAAATGTTTTCTTTCTTCCTCTGAAATTTCTGTAGTTGAGAACTTCATGTACCTTTTATGAAATAATCCCCAAATGATGAAAATTTGACAATAGTGGTGTAGAGATGACGGTAATTAACACGAGTAGTGTGGGTATTTGCTTAGTTGAAAACTTTTTAAAGAGCTCATTTTAGTTAATACCCAGTTCTTTTTCTTTCTACTTATCTTATCTTTCTCCCCGTCTTTCTAGTTGTCTGTTTTCATCTACTCTAGGTCTGTGATTATCAAAGAAGCTGACAGGGATGCTCTCATTTGGAGAACATAGGTGCCTATAAATTAAGCAAGAGTTGGCACTAACACAAAGGTTTCTCCCTGTATGCTCCGTCTGCAGGTCTGATCTGTTGAAGCTTTGCCAATTGCTAATGGAGTCAGTTGATGGGAAGGCAGGATGCAGGAAAAAAGTTCTCCCTGATTAAAAAGTCGTACATCCATATGCATGTTACTCACTCTCAGCCCCAACTTTTAAGCCATGCTTAAATGTGTTATTTATTTGATAACTTTTCATGTGGTAGCAGAGTCTTCAGAAGCCTTTAATCAAGCAGCCTCACTCTTATTATAACATTATAATAATGATAGTTCCATCTTACTGGAACTTTCTAATCTTACTGTACTGTTCCATCTAATGAGATGGAATGGTACTATTTTTGCTGATCCTTTGCTTCATTTTTCCTACCAACTTAAGTGTAGGGTTACTTTCCACATTGTACCGTGGAGCACAATGGGGAATTATAAAAAATCAAATATTTAAGTGCAGACTGCAGAATAAGCTGTCAGGAATCAGACCAAGCAACTACACTTCACACTTTGAGTTGCCTTATGTATGTTCCATGTGTGGGTTGCCCCTGATAGGTTCAGCTGAGCATTATAAAAGATACCTTGTAGAAATGCATTTGAAAGGGATAACTGCACTTTAAAACTTTACCTAGTTAAAAGTCAAAAAGCCACAGAAGACTGGAAGAAATAGCAGGAAGTCTGAAAAATAAAGGCTTATTAAAAGGAAACCATCAGTATTCATTTTTGAAGCATTAGAGCCCTGGAAAGTATCAGCAGAGTTTAAAATCTTAAGAGGTAAGATTAATTACAAATCAGACTTGTAGTTGCTCATCAGTGTCATAGACCTAGATGAAATCGACAAAAGTCCATTCTCTCTCGTCTGAACTGGAAGCAGATAGTTCACTGACACCTTGGAGCAAAAGGTTGGCAAATGAATCGCCACAGCTTATCTCTTCCTTAACAGAATTTTTCTCTCTGTAAGCCCAATCTGATTAAGATCTCTGATTAAGAAATGTATTAATATACGAAGTGGGTGGGTGAATATAGTGAGAAGAGCCAGAGAAATAAATGTCCAGGGGTGGTCCAAAGTGTTCCTTCCCTCTCCTTACAAAAGCAAACGTACAACCCTGTAGACTTCATTTGTTCTTTGGGAAATTATTTTTTGTTTTATCTGTTTTCTTTTCCCCTTTTGCCAAAACTAGGCTGTGATGGAATTCTCTCAACCCTGGCCCTTTCCCAGCGGCCCCACTGTTTCAAGAGGGTGGGGTCCAGTCCTACTGAATTGGCGGGAGGGCATCGGATGCTGACCATCCACCCTCGGTGCTTTCGAGGCCTGACCTGCACCCAGCCCCCCTCAGCCGTGACCTGTGACCAACAGGGACGTGAGGCCTGAGTCCATCCCCTGAAGGAGTTCCTTCCCTGCCTCATCTGTTTTCCCCAGATGTCTCAGCCGGGTCTGGCCCCATCCATAAAAACTCAGCCCCACCCTAGTTCCCAGTTAGGGGGAAGATCTGGCCTCCACACTGGGCCTTGGCCTGGGGGCTCAGTCTTGCCTTTTCTTAATAGAGAGGCCTGCACTGCTGCATCACCAGGCCCCAGTGTCCACCCCAGAGAAACTTGGAGCAAGCTGCCCAGAAACCCCACTGGCTGCCAGCTCTGCACAGTCTCAGAGAAGAGCCTCTCCAGTCCACTGTGTTCCCAGGCTGTCTCCAAAGCCAGAAGGATGTCCTCCTTTTCCAGAACACAAGAGCAGCAGCACAAGCTGGGGTGGCCCCTTGCTCTCCCCTCTTCCTGAGACATATGAGAGTTCAGGATCTTTAAAACCCTCCAGTCACACAGCCTAGGAAATTAAAAGTTTTATCTCCAAGGAGCCGCAGTCCATCTTCTTTCCCACCAGCTAGCTTCTTGAGTGCCTGTAGGAATAATGCCTGAATTTTGTCAACTGTTTCCTTAATTATTAAAAACAAACATGCTCTTTGTAAAAAACAACAACAAACAAAAATTACAAAAATATTTACATTAAAATTTGAAGCCCGTACTACCACCCCTGCTTCCTCGCGGTAACTCCTGTCAACAATTTGATGCGTGTTCTAGACTTTTTGTAATAATGTGTGGGGTATATATGTATATGAGTACTTATAGATATTTTATAATAAATGTAATATTATGCAAGATATAACTTGACAGACTTAATATTTAATTTGTGTATCTTCTGACGTAGGTCCGTGCGGTAGAGCCATGTGAGTCTATGTGATGGCTGCTTACTACTCCACTTACATATAACATCAATGAATGTTTAGATGTACAGTTCTACACTGGTACAGATATTGCCTCATCAGACATCCTGCGTTTATAACTTTATATGTTGTTTCTAGTATTTCTGAATGTGATGCATTTTTTTTCTTTTCTGAAGATGCGTTCCATTTTTCAGCGGCGATGTTTCTTCGTTGTTGCGTGCAGGCTTTCTCTAGAGCGGGGACCACGCTCTAGTTGTGTGTGAAGGCATGTCAGGGCAGTGGCTTCCCTTGTTGCAGAGCTCGGACTTTAGACATGCAGGCTTCAGTGGCTGCAGCATGCAGGCTCTAGAGCACAGGCTCAGTAGTCCTGGCATACGGGTTCAGTGGCTCCACAGCATGTGCAATCTTCCAGGACCAGGGATCGAACTGGTGTCCCTTGCATTGCAAGGTGGATTCTTAACTGACAGATGGAACATTATTGTGTGTTAGTCACTCGATCATGTCCAACTCTTTACAGCCTCATGGACTTCAGCCCACCAGGCTCCTCTGTCCATGGAATTCTCCAGGCAAGAATACTGGACTGGGTTGCCATTCCCTTTTCCAGGGGATTTCCCAACCAGGGATTGAACCCGGGTCTCCTGCATTGAAGGCAGATTCTTTACAATCTGAGCCATGAAGGAAGCCCATTTTAAGTTTAGACATTGCCAAATTGCCTCCAAAAAAGATTGTTAGATGACTCTTCTGTCAACAGTATATAGGTGAGTCTATGGATTTATTACTTATTTCGTCATTAATTGGATTATAAATCTTTCCCAGTCTGTTAGCTGTTGTTTTTAAGATAAGAATATAATATTTAATACAGGTGAGCTTTAGATCTAAAGCAGAAAGAGCTTGGTAACATTTTCATTCTAGATGGAAAAGCTCAACCACTCAGCCACAGACATTGCTTGTCAACCATAGGCCACACCCGCACCCCACCCCAAACACACAATCGGCGCCACTAAGCTTCCTGTGTGGTTCAGAGCAGGCCAGACAGATGCTTCCTACCAACAGATAGGGAAAAGAAACTAAAGATGATTTGGTGCTAGTTCACTCTGTTAACTCAATCTCAATCTCTCCCTCTCCTCCTCCCTTTCCACCTTTCTTCCTCCCCTCCCCCACTTTATTGAAGTATAATTGACATATAACAAATTACATATNGGAAAAGAAACTAAAGATGATTTGGTGCTAGTTCACTCTGTTAACTCAATCTCAATCTCTCCCTCTCCTCCTCCCTTTCCACCTTTCTTCCTCCCCTCCCCCACTTTATTGAAGTATAATTGACATATAACAAATTACATATAAGCTAAGCACCAAAGAATTGATGCTTTTGAACTGTGGTGTTGGAGAAGACTCTTGATAGTCCCTTGGACGGCAAGGAGATCCAACCAGTCCATCCTAAAGGAGATCAGTCCTGGGTTTGGAAGGACTGATGCTGATGCTGAAACTCCAATACTTTGGCCACATGATGCAAGGAGCTGACTCATTTGAAAAGACCCTGATGCTGGGAAAGATTGAGGGCAGGAGGAGAAGGGGACGACAGAGGATGAGATGGTTGGATGGCATCACCGACTCGATGGACATGGGTTTGGGTGGACTCCGGGAGTTGGTGATGGACAGGGAGGCCTGGCGTGCTGGGGTCCATGGGGTCACAAAGAGTCGGACACAACTGAGCGACTGAACTGAAGTGAAAGTGTACAATTTGCATGTAATCGTTAATGATCAACTTCTGGTTTAGCAATCTAAAAATCTGAACAAAAATGAACATATATGTGGAGGATGTATGATATATACACACACAAAGTGTGGACCTATTCTTAGCTTTTTCTTAACTATTAACAAAAACTTGGTAAAGATAGTAATTTATACCCATAACCACTTCTCTCTAAATTGCTTCACAGAAAAACTGCCTAAAAGCTTTGTCTGTACTTGGAGCGTCCAGTTTCTGTCCTGTTCACTCTTGAATCTACTCCAGTCAGCCTTCATTCCCACGACTCACAGAACTGTCCTCAGTGATCTCCTTGTCGCTAAACCTTTTCTTTTCGTAGCTCACAGGTTTCCTCCCTCCTTTCCCTCTTCCCAGCACTCAGTCTATTAGCAAATCATGTCAGTTTTACCATCAGCTGTGTCCGTGGTCGCCACCTTCTCATGGTCTAGGCTGCCCTCAGCTCTTAAGTGGATCACTGTGTGATTCTCTAGCCGCCCTCTTCCTTCCTTGCTTTCCTATCCTTTCCAAATACTGTGCCCTCTAAAAGAACCCTTACTGACTTACTTTGTTAGTTGTCTCTCACAGCCTTCCTAGAGCCTAAACGCAAATGAGGGACGATAGTTTTCTGTTTCATTCACTGTGGCATCCTTAGTGCCTGGAGGTGTCCTGATATGTAGTATACACATGAGGATTTTTTTTTAAAGTTAGTCAACTGTGGCCTTCAGGCCAAGTCATTCTCTCAGCTTCTGACAGTTACGAAGAATCAAAAAATTTTTTTAACTCCTAAAGTTATTTGTGCCAGATTATTATAACAAAAATGTAACTAGGTAAATACCACATTATCATTTAATAAAAATGAGGGCAATCAGGGAATGTTTCTGGGAAAGCTGAAGGGAAGGCTTTGTTAATATTCAGTGGGGGCAAGTTGCAAAAACAAATTACTTGAAATTTGCTGAGGAGAACAACTGTAAATGTGGGGGAAAACCATAAAAGATCAGCAAGGGCTTTTTGTACTCAGATTGCTTTGCAAGAATTTTAAGTTCTGACTTCACTCTGAAGAAGCCAATTTGGAGGGAGTTTTTAGTATGTGATGCTTTATTGGTGTGGCTTTGCTTGGAAGATGATGCAGAGCTCCAGTTAACAGACCAGTGTTCAAATATAAAGCCTTGGCTCTAGGTTAAAGGATTGGCAAATGAACACAAGTTGGCATTTTAAATTCAAGTAAAATATTGAAGGTATCATTTTTATAATTTTATGTTATAAACATTATTTAAATTAATCGATTGTTAGCCTCCCCTATAGCTTATCGTAGGGTATCTGTGTGTGTATGCACACATTTCTTTTTTGCAGTCATTTAAAGCGTGATTGATACCATTTTATACATATGTTTTAATATCTGTTCTTCTTGCTTAACAGTGTATCTTGGAGGTCGTCTGGTAAGGATAGAATTTCTTAAGAACTTTAGAAAGTTGAACAGCATCTAAGTCTATGAATTCTACTTCTTTTACTTTTCTACTAGAGATTACTTAGATTATTTCCAGTTTTTTAAAAAGTGCTGCAAAGAATTCCTGGCACATACGTAATTGGATTTTATGTAAATACATCTATAGGATAAATTCTGAGAAATGACCTTATCGCAGTCTATTTTGATGGCTTTAGAACTGATTGATTTTTGTTCAGGATTTATGTGTTAGAATTTGCTTTTTTGTGTTTAATTTATGTGTTAGAATTTGTGATATTTTGTCTTAGTTTTGAACAATCAGTATTTTACGCTGAACATGTACTTAAACTGATTGAAATTTATGTAGAAAAATATGTTTATGATTTTAATTTGGAAATCTTTAGTCTAAATACCCACTTCCCAATCATCATTACGACTTAAACTTTTTAATAAAAGTTTTTAATAACAAGGAATATCTTAGGCACACAGCTATTTACTAGAGTAGAACAGACTGTACCTCTTTCCTACTCTGTCAAGAATCTGTACTTCATAATCCAGAACATTTAGCAACTGTAAGAGACATAGCCAATCTTAAAATGAATTATCATATTTATAATTTCTGCCTTTCTGGGTCTTTCAGCTATTAAATACATAAATAAATATAATTTTTAAACATTTTTAGGTTGCAAGAATATTTCTGAATTTTCTTTTGGATTAAATTTTTATTTTTTCCCTCATTTCATTACTAAAATTATGAATTATAAGTTAAATTTCCATTATATTTTTTGTCCTTGAATTTTGTCTTCTGAGTGATACATATCTTGCTGATCCATACCAGTCGTTCGTGAACTGCAAAGAATAAAATCCATAGGATTCTGTCAATAGTTATATTCTGTGAGTACTTTCAGCCAGATATTGGTACTTATTTAGACTTGTACCATTTTCAGTTCAGTTCAGTCGCTCAGTCGTGTCCGACTCTTTGCATCCCTATGAATCGCAGCACGCCAGGCCTCCCTGTCCATCACCAACTCCCAGAGTTCGCTCAGACTCAACGTCCATCGAGTCCGTGATGCCATCCAGCCATCTCATCCTCGGTCGTCCCCTTCTCCTCCTGCTCCCAATCCCTCCCAGCATCAGAGTCTTTTCCAATGAGTCAACCCTTCGCACGAAGTGGCCAAAGTACTGGAGTTTCAGCTTTAGCATCATTCCTTCCAAAGAAATCCCAGGGCTGATCTCCTTCAGAA
>SJYV01041443.1:1469304-1511204 GCA_006410875.1 Neotragus pygmaeus | reverse complement strand
TAAGGAGTTCATGATCTGAGCCACAGTCAGCTCCCAGTCTTGTTTGTGCTGACTATATAGAGCTTGTCCATCTTTGGCGGCAAACCATATAATCAATCTGATTTCAGTGTCGACCATTGGTGATGTCCATCTGTAGAGTCTTCTGTTTTTGGAAGAGGGTGTTTGCTATGACAAGTGCATTCTCTTGGCAGAACTCTATTAGCCTTTGCCCCGCTTCATTCTGTACACCAAGGCCAAATTTGCCTGTTACTCCAGGTGTTCCTTGACTTTCTACTTTTGTATTCCAGCCCCCTATAGTGAAAAGGACATCTTTTTCCTTCTTTTCATCTGTCTAGTCAAAGATATGGTTTTTCCAGTAGTCAGGTATGGATATGAGAGTTGGATCATAAAGAAAGCTAAGCCTTGAAGAATTTATGTTTTTGAACTGTAGTGTTGGAGAAGACTCTTGAGAGTCCCTTGGACTGCAAGGAGATTCAACCAATCCATCCTAAAGGAGATCAGTCCTTAATATTCATTGGAAGAATTGATGCTGAAGCTGAACCTCCAATACTTTTGGCCACGTGATGTGTAGAACTGACTCATTGGAAGAGACCCCGATGCCAGGAAAGATTGAAGGCAGGAGGAGAAGTGGACAAGAGAGGATGAGATGGTCGGATGGCATCACCGACTTGATGGACATGAGTTGAGCAAGCTCTGGGAGTTGTTGATGGACAAGGAAGCCTGGTGTGCTGCAGTCCATGGGGTCTCAAAGATTAGACATGACTAAGCAACTGAACTGACTTCTATGGATGTCCATAGACATAATAAAATTTTAAACACATCCTTTGGAGGAATGCACATGAAGTGCAGGGAAATGAGAAAGGTGAGGCGAAGTCAGGGTAGGGCTTTGGCTTAAGTGTGACATTTTATTTCTTGGGGGAAAAAGAGACTTCTGCAGAATATTTAGTGATGAAAGATGCTTGTGTTTTATTATTTTCTGTATTAGTGTGCTTCCTGCTATAAAATATTCAACTTAGTTTATCACTTGTAATAATTGGAAAAAACTAATGTGGTCTAATAATAGTAATATTCAGCTCCCTGGGCTGATTTAAGAGTTAAATAAAATAGTATGTCTAATCCATCTTGCCCAATGTCTAGTTCCAGAGGCTAGACTCGGGCCTCAAAGAAGCTCCTTTGCTTTCAGATTTCTTGTCTCACCTTGACATTTATGGAGTGATTATAGTTCAAAAACATAGTCTTATATGCATTATTTAATTTTATCTTCATCACAAGCCAGTGAATACAGTGGATGTCTTTTTTCCCATTTTAAGACACTGGGGTCTAAGAAATGAGTGTAAGTAGTTCTGGGCAGCAAGACGGAGGAACCAGATCTGCTGAAATCCTGCCATTGACTCTTCCCACCATCTCTCTAAGATGGAGCGGTAGTGGCTTGTCAAGGAGCAGAGAAGGTTCTTCCTGCAGTGGAACAGTAACTCTAATAAGCCCTATTTGTGGATTGAGCAGGAGAGAGAACTGGTTTAGAGCAAGCAGCCTGCCCCAGCAATTCCTTCATTAGCAGCCAGCAAATTCCCTTGCCTCCCCAGGCTTTCTTGAAGGCCTCTGCTCACAAAATAGAAATAAAATTACCAATTTCTCCCTATCAAACAGCCTTGTTTCTTGTAAATGCTTTAGAAATCTATGTGAATAAAATGAAATCACATGTATAGTCATACTCTGGAAATAATGATGTGATAATAAATGAAAAATACTAGTGTTACTGCACAAATGGGCTGCTGGACTGAAAGTTTTGATATTTTAGCAATTCCATATAGTTTAGATTATTTTCAAAAGTCCAAGAAAAATGGAAGGAATAGAGGAAACCCTCATCCTTTTAGAGAAACCCATCTAAAGGAAAGCCAATGAGTGGATTTCTGATTGCAAAGATCCCATTCAACTGAGCTTAACAACCACAAAGCTGTGTTTCAATATGTGTGACACGTGGGTACCATAATGTGTTCTTCAATAAGTGGCTTCCATTTATTTGCATTGTTCCCATTCTCTAAAAGTAATTTTTAATTTACAATATCCGATATGATTCATTCATCTAGAAAATTAGACTTCTGGGCAAACATGGTCCGTGTGTCCAAAAATTGAAATCCAACTCTTTGTGCTCTTTCATTTTCCTTCAGAGAAATATGTAGGTTTGCAAATGCAGAGCAAATTAATTTAGCAAAATGAGTGCTCCCATATTTACAACACTTCATGTTTGGCTTGATTGTCCTAGAGCTATAAGAAGTGCAGGACACCAAAGACAAGACGCTGGATTAAAATGGAAGTGACTGTCAGTTAACAGTGAGGGCAAGCGGGGGCATCTCCACCCTGGACATAGCACTCGAGACACAGGTAAAAGGGCTGTGACACATTGACCAACGGGCTTGAAAGGTGACATCTGGGATGAGTAATTTCTAGTAGTACTACAGGGCTTGTGCCTGAGCTTTTCAAACTAATGCTTCAGTGAAGAATCAAGAAGTAGCAGGAGAGTACTTCTCTGGTGGTCCAGTGGTGAAGAATCCACCTGCCAATGCACAAATTTAATCCCTGGTCTAGGAAGATGCCATAGGCAACTAAGCCCGTGCACCACAACGACTGAAGCCCACTCACCCCACGGTCCATGCTTCACAACAGGAGAAGTCACCGCAACGAGAAGGCCTTGTACCACCCCTAGAGATTGCTCACTGCAACTAGAGAAAGCCCGTACACAGCAACGAAGATTCAGCATAGCCACAGATAAATAAATTTTTAAAAAAAAGTAGTAGAGAGACTTTTCTAACCATTTAGGAGTAAAAGGTAATTGGCTGTAGAATCTAAACTACTAACACCTAGGAGACTAGAGCCTGACTGCTGTCCAGCTTGCCTGATCTAAACTTTCTCATCTGCACAAAGGGGATAACACCGAATTTCCAAGGAAAGTGATGAGATTTCAAGAGAAATCTCACTTGAAGGCACTTTGTAATACCTAACAATCCCTGCACAGCGGCATTGTCCCTGAGAAATACCACAGGGACAGAATGCGACTCCCCATACACCACGTGTTGGACACCATTCTTTCCACTAAAATGCACATTTTTCTGAGTTGACCTGAAAGCACTTAATAAGGCTTGCTGAAGTGATCCTTTGGGAACAAGATGAGAAGTTGGGCAAAGAAGTAAATTATTTCTCATTGATGAAAGTAGTGGAAAACAAAGCTCAGGATAAGTTCATAATTTCTATGAATTTTGAACTTCATAATTTGAATTTCATAATTTCTAGGCAGTGGGTTTTATTTGAATTAATCTACACTGACCATAATTCTCAGTGCTTTACTGCTTTTCCCATATCGAAAACAACAATTCTTCTCAAACTATATACATCATAAGCATTAGTTCAAACTAACTAGGATTTCTTCTTTTTTTTTTTAACAAAGAATGATTCAGTTCTCTGAGTCTTCTGTTTTTATATTTAGTGTACCATGTGTCTTTAGAATTACTTTAATTTAATATTAGAGGAATTAGATATGCTTATAATCAAACTGCATTATTCATACAATTTAAGCATTCACACTTTTCAATGCTTTTATTTCATACTTCAGTTTGTTTTCTTTTAAGGGCTGAATCAACTTGATTAGGTATTCTTATTGCCTTTCTTTTCAATGCTTGTCCTCGTATAACACATCTCTATTCATATGCATTTTTATAAACTGACAGTTGACTATATTCATATAAGCTCCCTGACTTAAAGCATGAATGTTCAAAAGATTCTAAAGTTTTATGACATTTTGGTCCCCTGATCTTTTAGTAGTATAGCAGCTTTAGCTGTGTAAGAAACCATCCCCAAATTTTGAATCTTAAAGTAATAGCCATATCAGTAGCTCAAGATTTAGTGAATTGACATTTTGGGCTGGGTGGTTCTGACCATCTCAGCTGGGCTCACTCAGACATCTTCCATTGGCTCATGGTTGATGGCCTCATTCATATGTTCGGCAATTAGTTGGCTGGCTGGTAGGATAACTGGGCCAAATAAAACTCATCATCCAGTAGGCTAGATCAAGCTTGTTCACACTGTGATAATCTCCAGGTTCCCAATGGCACCGAGAGAAAGCAAGCTCAGATGTTTACGCATTTTTCAAGTCTCTCCTTGCTTGACCAAAATAAGCCTCATGACCAAACTCAGATTCAATGTGGGAGAAGACTGCCTAGGGGAGATGTGTATAAACTGTGGGCTATCATTTTAGCCACCTGGCCCAAGCAACATTCCTACATCATTCTTTCCTCTTGAATGCACCCCTTTGTCAGCACCTTCCTTGGAGAGATTTCAGAAGAAAGTTCTTACACACACCCTCCCATTCTGCCCCAGACCGAGTAAGGCCTCTTTCTCATTATTTGAGCTCAAGTCTCAGATAGTAAAGAATCTGACTTTAAGGCGGGAGACTCAAGTTTGATCCCTGGGTCAGGATGATCCCCTGCAGAAGGGAATAGCAACCCACTCCAGTATTCTTGCCTGGAGAATTCCATGGTCAGAAGAGCCTGGGAGGCTATAGTCCAAGGAGTTGCAAAGAGTCAGACATGACTGAGTGACTAACACTTTCTTTCAGATACCTTGACATTAAGTCAAACATAGAAGTTCTTTCTAAATTATTCTTAACTGAGCATCAGCCACTGAAAACATAGAGACATTCTGCTTTCGATATTTCAAAGTCAAATTAGGGTAGCACTGATGAGCTGCAGATCTTCTATTTTTTATTCTTGAAGAATATCATAGATTGCAAGTCTACTTTGTTTTCATGATGGATTGAACCACTTAGAGCTTGAGATGTGGTTTGCTTATTTCTTTGAGATTGCTGGGTCAAATGGTATGGTTTTAAATACACATTTCCAGATTGCTTTCTCCAAAACACACAACAATTCAGATTTCTACTAGCAATGTGTGAATGTATACTTAAATTCTCCATCAGGAATAAGTAATAGAAGCTTTGATAATTTTTGTTAGTTTGATAGGTATGTGATATTTCATTGTGACCTTAATTTGTATTTCCCTGACCACTAGTGGGTTGGAGAAGTTTTAAATATGTATGCTAGCCATTTGGATTTTTTTTTAGCTGCTTATTCATATTTGGGGGGGGCTCATTTTTCTGTTCAGTTGTTATTCTTGTCAATTTATAAGACCTCTTTGCATCTAATTAAAATTGTTAATTTTTTCCTGGCTGTACTGCAATTTTCTCCCAATATCTAGCTTATCGATTTACTTTTTACTATTCAGGAAACATTTTAAAAATTACTTTTATATAACCAAGTATGCTGTTTTTGAAAGGTTTTCTGGTCTCCCTGTCTTGGTAAATAAGGTTTCTCTTGGATTGTATGTGTAATCTTGATTTTTGCCAAGATTACTTTACATTTTTGTTATTTGTATTTAAGTATTTCATCCATTTGGAATGTATTTTTGTAGGTGATGTAATATATAAAGGTCCAATGTTACTTTCTTATCCATGGATAAGCATGATAGTACTATCAACATTTGTTTAATAACTCACCCTTTTCTGACTGAATTAGAATAGCATTTTTAATCTTTTAAATTTTAATGTATGCTGAGATTTTTTAAATTCTCTTTTTTTAATATTTCCATTTAATTTGGTTGTAACGTATGCCAATATCCAGTAGGACAATCCCCCTAATATTGTGTTTTTACAGACGAATGTTGGACAGCTTAAAAAGACATTTAACATAACTGTCAAATTCTAAAAAATGAACTCTTTGGGGTTACTAATTTTTGAAGAATCCAACACTTTTATGCTGTTAAGTTTTATCTGAGAATAAGCAGTGCTTTTTCATTTGTGAATATTTATTTTTATGTCCTTCAAGATTTTTTCACATAGGATCTATATCTTTCTCATTCAATCTACACCTAATAAATTTATAGTCAAGGCTATGGTTTTTCCAGTGGTCATGTATGGACATGAGAATTGGACTATAAAGAAAGCTAAGTGCCAAAGAATTGATGCTTTTGAACTGTGGTGTTGGAGAAGACTCTTGAGAGTCCCTTGGACTGCAAGGAGATCCAACCAGCCCATCCTAAAGGAGATCAGTCCTGGGTGTTCATTGGAAGGACTGATGTTGAAGCTGAAACTCCAGTACTTTGGCCACCTCATGCACAGAGCTGACTCATTGGAAAAGACCCCGATGCTGGAAAGGATTGAGGGCAGGAGGAGAAGGGGATGACAGAGGATGAGATGGTTGGATGGCATCACTGACTTAATGGTCGTGGGTCTGGGTGGACTCCGGGAGTTGGTGATGGACAGGGAGGCCTAGTGTGCTGCGGTTCATGGGGTCGCAAAGAATCAGACACGACTGAGCGACTGAACTGAACTGAATATTGCAGATGATTTTGGTTTTTTTGCTATCTCCATTTCTTGGTGATTGTTTCTAGAAGAGACAAAAGACATTTGATATGGTGTAGGGTAGCACAATGGTTAAACCATGGATTCTGGAACAAGATTCAAATCCTGGTTTGGTTCAAATCTTAGATCTACTACTATCTTGTGGGTAACCTTGGATATGCCATTTAAACTTCTGTGCCTCAGTTTTGTCACCTGTAAAATGGTGGTAATAATGCCCACCTACAACGTAGAGACAAGTCATCCACCAAAAATTTACTTTCTGGCTTCTTAGTGAAGTGTTACTCCTGGGAAATGGCCATCCAATATCCCCAAAACTGTATTTCCCAGGTTCCCTTTTATCTACAAGGTTCTCAATGTCTGAATTTAGAGCAACAGAATGTGGCAGAAGTGCTATTTACTAGCTTTAGGTCTGAATTAAAAATATGCAAGTCTTTCTCTAATTATCAGTTGGTTATTAATACTTAGAGCAACCTCAGGAGCTTTAAAATAAAGATGACAGAGCCTCTGTCAGCTGCATTCCTTGGATGACTATGGAATAAACTTCTTTTTCACCCCACAACACCCACCGCCTCAATTCATGAAGGGAAACGTTGACTTCAACTATGATGGGCCACTTAGTTCCTAGGTTTATCTGTTACATCAGCTAGTGTTGCTCTATAAAATATTTCATGAAGGTTATGAGTATATAAGTATATATATGAATATATAAAAATACATACATATTCACATATCAGTGTGTAAGTTTGAATATATTATTATAAATATAATAATCTTGTATCCAGGAATCTACCATATGATTTCTTAATTTGAGTTTGAGTATTTTAGTCTCTGGGGTTTTCTGGGTATACAAACCATGTTATCAGTGAAAAATATAGCTATACTTCTTCCACTGTTTATACTAATTACCTTATTTTCTTATCTTACTTGCGTGCATGCTCAGTTGTGTCCAACTCTTTGTGACCTCATGGACTGTAGCCCACCAGGCTCCTCTGTCCTGGCAAGAATATTGGAGTGGGTTTCCATTTCCTGCTTCAGGGGATCATCAAGACCCAAGGATTGAAACTGTGTCTCTGTAGCTCTTGTATTGGAAAGTGGATTCTTTACCACTGAGCCACCTGGGTAGTCCTTTCTTATTTCACTACATTGCCAAGACAATGTTGATTAATAATATTAATAGCAGGCATTCTATTATTTTTCTGTTATTATTATAAATGTTCTACTGTTTTACTCTTTAAACTTTTATATGTGATCAGATTTTGGGAAATATTATATTTAAGTAACTTCATTGCTGCTGCTAAGTTGCTTCAGTCATGTCCAACTCTGTGCGACCCCATAGATGGCAGCCCACCAGGCTCCCCAGTCCCTGGGATTTTCCAGGTAAGAACACTGGAGTGGGTTGCCATTTCCTTCTCCAATGCATAAAAGTGAAAAGTAAAAGTGAAGTCGCTCAGTCGTGTCTGACTCCTAGCGACCCCATGGACTGCAGCCTATCAGGTTCCTCCATCCATGGGGTTTTCCAGGCAAGAGTACTGGAGTGGGGTGCCATCGAAGTTTCTATTTTACTTGGGAATTTTTTGAAATGACTATGTATTTTATCAANGTGTCTGACTCCTAGCGACCCCATGGACTGCAGCCTATCAGGTTCCTCCATCCATGGGGTTTTCCAGGCAAGAGTACTGGAGTGGGGTGCCATCGAAGTTTCTATTTTACTTGGGAATTTTTTGAAATGACTATGTATTTTATCAAATATGTTGTCTGCATCTGATATTGGTAAGTTCATATGTATTTTCTCCTTTATTAATTGATATTCTGGAATATATTGAGAGACTTTTCTGGCTTGAACTATTTACACATTTCTCCAAATCAACCTTCTTAGTCATATCATAGTATTCTTTTGATATATTTTTGGATGCCAGTTACTAATAGCTTATTTAGAATTGTTACATTTTAAATCATGGTTGAGACTGGTCTGTAGTTTTCTTTTGTACTAACATCCAACAGGTTGAATATGTCAGTTATACGAAATAAAATGGGAAAGTTTATACATTTTAATAAAAGAATAGCTTAAATAACGCTGGAATTACTTNTTTAAATCATGGTTGAGACTGGTCTGTAGTTTTCTTTTGTACTAACATCCAACAGGTTGAATATGTCAGTTATACGAAATAAAATGGGAAAGTTTATACATTTTAATAAAAGAATAGCTTAAATAACGCTGGAATTACTTCTTTTTTAAATTAGAGAATGCTCACTTTGGAACGCGCTGGTCTTGGTACCTTTTAAATGGTAGATCTCTGCATACCTTAGCAATCTCAGTGACAACTGATCCACAAGTTCTCTACTTCTTTTGTCATTGTCAGTAATTCAGTTCATATTTTGAAAGTTTTAGTTTAATAATCATGAATTCATCGTATTTTGCTGTACCTGACACTTCTTAAATATTCTAATTTTGGTTTTGTTCTTATTGTTCAGTAGTTCTATATTACTGGACACCTCTTTGCTTGATCTTCCTTTCTCTGACTCCTGAGTCCTCATAGCTGAGTTACTATTTTTACTGTTGGGTCTCAAGTGGCACAAAGGGATGGGATGTAAAATATTTTGTGCTCTGTGGACTGTTATGTTGTCCATCTCCTTGAACTCTCCCAGCCTCAGGAGTGCAGATGGCTCACCCAATTGCTCAACTTCCCTTTAGCTTCTTGACAACTAAGAACACTGGGGATACCTCTCTGTCAACCCCAGATTCACATTATGTTGGGCCAAAGTTTTCCCAGAATCCAAAGCATTTCAGTTCCTGGGATTGCTGAAGCTGCTGTGCAGACTCTCACCTGGTCACCTGAATTCACCTTGCTGAGACGAGAATGCAGAGCCCAGAATTTCACAGCAGGTTGGACTGAGGGAGACCTATAGACTGGAAATGGGAATGGAGGGAAAGTTAAATGGATTTTTTTCTTTCCACAATAATAAACTAATGCATGAGATGAAACCAAGGTGATTTATTGATATTTTTATTCAAAATCTAAAACAAAAATGGACAGTTCTCACTTCACATTGCTTTTGATTTAGTAACTCTGCTGATTTGACATTCCTCTATGAAAGTGTAGGGCTTCCGTGGGCTCAATTGGTAAAGAATTCGCCTGCAATGTAGGAGACCTCGGTTCAATCTCTGGGTTGGGAAGATCCCCTGGAGAAGGAAATGGCAATCCACTCCAGTACTCTTGCCTGGGAAATCCCATGGAGAGAAAAGCCTGGCTACAGTCCATGGGCTTGCAAAAGGGTTGGTCATGACTTAGCAACTAAACCATCACACATCTCAAGTGGTAGTTCTGTAGGCAATACCCAGATCTGCAGAACTTTGAGGTCTGTGCTTTTTTAAATTTTATTACTTCCTTCTTTACATAAGCCTTGTGTTGTTTCTATTTATTTTTAAATGGAGCTAGGCAAAAATGAATGCATAAAGTTCTCATTTGTACAGATTATTATTAAGATATAACCCATAGGAACATCTTAAAACATTAAACATCTTAAAGCAAGGATAAGGTTAAGCAAAGTGATAAAGCAATTTATCAGATTAAGATTGTTTCTCTTAAACTAAAGCAGATGTTAGAGTCTGATGTCCTACTTAATGATGAGTACTTTTACAAAGGCTTATTTCTCTCTTTTTATTAAATGATTTCTTCCCAGGTTGACTTCTTTGATCCATCACCTTAACAACTCAGGCCCATTGACAAGCAGTTCTAGATTCATCAGTAATAGAGGTCTGAGTTCTCTCATTATCCCAATAAGAACACTCAGCAAATCTAACATAGAGGCCCACATTTGTCTTTTCCATGTGTCAAGATTTCACATTTTGTATGATTTTAATAAAGTGTTCCATAAATTTAAAGATGAGCCCTGAAAACCATTTTCTGAATATGGAGGATTCATGTAATTTTTGTAATTCATGTAATTCTTGCATCTGCAATTTTATTGACATTTTATATGAGAGAGGTCTAAACAACACCTTGATACCACGATGGAAGTTTTCTCATGTCATACCTTCCTTGCTGGCTTCTGGGGATTACCTTAGACTGTTAAGAGCTCTGTGACCACAACATGAAAACTAGAGACCTGAGAAAAAGATGAAGGCAAAAGAACCTAACCTGTTTAATATATAAGGACAGTGGGAACTGAAATAGTGGAAGATTTCTTCAGACTCATTTGATTTCAGACTATTGTACTTAAGCAAAGTGATCCACAGAGGCAGCCTTATTCTGACTAGACCTCTCTCTCTATCTTGAGTGGCTATTGCATTTGACACACGTGCCTGGCCTTGTAGGGAACATGAAATCAAGCTTAGCTTTCCTTAAAGGAGCCAGGAGATAAGGGGGAAAAAATAGGAGAGTACGGACAAACAGAAGGGAAAGATAAACTCCAGAATGCTTCATGGGGAGAAGGACCTTCCCAAAGAGAAAGCGTAAACAAAAATACGGGCAAGTGTATATAGCTTGTGTGTATGGCTTCACATGCGTAGGTGGTGGACTGAAGAAATCAGTAATAAACCAAGAAAGGTAGCTTCGAATCAGATCATAAATGGTCCTGAATGCCATGGAAAATAAGGTACAATATGAGGATGAGAGGAAGATACGGTCAAAAGGACAACTCAAAATTGGCTAAGCCCTTTCTGTTGTGAAAATGTCCCATGAATTTCACTGTTGTTGAGTCGCTAAGTTGTGTCTGACTGTTTGTGACCCCATGGACAGCAGCATGCCTGGCTTCCCTCTCCTTCACTCTCTCCCAGAGTTTGCTCAAATTCATGCCCACTGAGTCAGTGATGCTATCTAACTCATCCATTGGTCCCTAGGAAATGCCTGCTTGCTTTCTGGGGCACTATTTCCTCAGGGTCCCACTTCCCAATACAGGTGATTTTAACAAAGAAGACTATACTGTCCAGGCCTGTAATCATGAGACCTTCCTGGTTTATTCAAAAAGTATAGTCACTCTAAGCCAAAGCTGGGCTCTTGGTCCTGTGTTTTCATGACTATCTCATTCCTAGCCAGGTCTGTCCCCACTGACCTCTGACTCTGAACACTAGGATGACCTAAGGTTAGCCCCTTAGTTCCCTACTCTATCGGGATCTCAGAATTGAGCTGCAAAAGCTGAATCTAAAACATTCCTGCAAGAGGGAGGGGAGGCCTTAAACACCTCTACCCGGAAGATACACTGGATTTTTAATTCCAGTATTTTTACAACTACAGTATATCATGAAGAAGGGAATGCTTATAAAGTTTTTTGAAAGATAGAAAAACAAATTATATTTTCTGTATGTTGCAGGGAGGGAAAGAAGAACAGAATGTAGACAAGTGGAAAAATTCCTTTACTGGGTTGGTTTCTTTCTTTCTTTCTTTCTTTTCCTAGTTATATCACTCCTTAGTGTTCTGTCACGCAAAGCTTTTGTCTCTTCTACAATCCCTAAGGGCTGCCAGTCTACAGAAATATCCACAATTGTTCCCCATAGTTGGCTATGGTTGGAGAAGGTACCTTTTATATGGCAGCTCTGGACATCCTNATCACTCCTTAGTGTTCTGTCACGCAAAGCTTTTGTCTCTTCTACAATCCCTAAGGGCTGCCAGTCTACAGAAATATCCACAATTGTTCCCCATAGTTGGCTATGGTTGGAGAAGGTACCTTTTATATGGCAGCTCTGGACATCCTAAAGGAGAAGGCAATGGCACCCCACTCCAGTACTCTTGCCTGGAAAGTCCCATGGATGGAGGAGCCTGGTAGGCTGCAGTCCATGGGGTCGCGAAGAGTTGGACACGACTGAGCGACTTCACTTTCACTTTCATGCGTTGGAGAAGGAAGTGGCAACCCACTCCAGTGTTCTTGCCTGGAGAATCCCAGGGACGGGGGAGCCTGGTGGGCTGCATACTAAAGTCACATTTCATTTTCTTGCAAGGTGACTTATTTTGAAAGATTGGGAACCTGTGCTTTGAAAACACATTTTCTCTCAACAGAAAAGATAGTGTGAGTAACAACACCCCACAGAAACTGATTATTTCAGCTGTAAAATACAAGTTCCGTGCAGAGTGATGATTTTGAGAATAAGGTGGTGTTTTCAAAGATAAAAAGTCTGTATTTTTGGTCTAACTTTTTCCACTGTGCAACAAAGGAAAAACTCATTATCTAAATTATGTTTTTAGCAAGTTACTTTTCCTGGTAGCACACAAGACAGTTCATTTTGCCTGAGCATTTGGAAGTCTTCTTAAACCAACTAATACTGTAACCGCAAGCTAAAATAACAACCACAGGCTTACCTTGGAGGTATGGCAGGGTTGTTTAAAGACCCCTAGATAAAGAAAATATTCCCCCAAAAGTGAGTTACATGAAATTTTTGGTTTCCCAGGGCATGTTAAAGTTATGCTTATACAATGCTGTAGTCTATGAAATGTGCAATAGCATTATGTATAAGAAAGCAATGCACATATCTTAATTTAAAACCATTTCATTGCTAAAAAATGCTAACCACCATCTTACAACAGAGGGTTGCCATAAACCTTCAATTTGTAAAACTATGCAGTGTCTCTGAAGTTTAATAAAAGAAACTACAATAACATAGGGTATGTCATACTCTAATTTTCACTGAACTGATTAAATTTATTTATTCGGTGAATGTATACAAATCTTATGCTATGGAAAATACAAAATAATAATAAGATGCAAATTCTGCTTTTTAAAAGTTTACAGTGCAATTAAAGACACAAGACACACAGAATGAAGACACAAAAGAGTATAAGTTAATGAATGATTTAGTATGATATAGATCAGAAATTACAAACACAGATGCCTAGGGAATCCAACAGAAAATGAAGCCTAGGTAAAGTTGGTCTGTGAAAGAAGAAATTGGTGGGGATTATGGCAAATTAGGGAGTACTTACACTGCTTAAAGTGGGAAGCTTCTACTCATTTGAGCTGTTAAGCTTTCAGGCAAGATTAGGGACCATCTTCTGCCAATCTTATTATTTTTCAGAAAGATCCAATGATCTGGATTATCAAAATATCTGGAAAAATATAAAGATTTAAAAAAAGAATAAATAATCCTATCTGAGTCTATATTGTGGAAACCAAATGAAACACATCTGCATGCCATATTGATCTCACAGGTCATCAGTTTTTAAACTCTTTTTAGAGTCATTTAGAAAAAGAAGTAATTACATTGTAACTGATAAGACCACAGGCTTTCAGTTCAGTTCAGTCNGTGGCCAATTCAGGGGACATAGGAAGTGTGTATGCCCTAAGAGAGTGTATGGAAGGGGGTAACGAAGGGCACAATTTGAGTTCCATCAAGGTTACTAGCTTCATGACCTTTGACAAGTGACTTAAACTCTCAAAGCCTGTTTTGTCATCTTTAACATAAGGATAATAATTATTTTCATAGTGTTGTAGTAAGGATGAAATAAGATAAAGTATGCTTGCCACATGCTACATACTCAATGTGTGTTTATGATGTTGGTGCTAGTCTTAGAGATGGGACTGATTCTCAGTTATCAATGCCCAGCCAAAGACCAAGGTGTTAGAATTCCTGTGGATGAGAGTTGCTAAAGGGGAGACTATAAATGATCGAGTTGACTCTTTATGAAGATTAATTTGGCTATATCATCAGAATGGATTAAGTATAGGTCAGAAAGGCTGGGAATAAAGCAAAAGTTTCTATCTGCAAAAGTTCAGACATGAAAAGTAAAGAGCATGGAGGAAGGACAATAATGTACTTTTTTTTTTCTCTCCAGTGAAGATGCTTTGCTTTTTTTTTTTCCTAGGGTTTTGTTCTGGTTGACCATATACATTGTTATCTCAAGGATATTTTCTCACTGACTCAGAATCAATATCAAATTATTTTTTCTGTCAGTTTTGGAGTTCTTATCCTGTAAAGGATTCAACTGCAGGCAGTAAAGTTGAAATCAAATAAATAGAGATTTAAAACTGATTATCAGATGCTTAGTGTTCTTTCTCAAACCAATCCTACTGGGACTGAAGAGAGAAGTGTAAAATAGAACTGTACTTTCCCTAATCGCATCCTATAGCAGTGTTTGTTTAAGGAGTATAGCCTTATTGAGCTACACTGGAAAGGAGGTGAAAAGGAGGTCACCAGTTTGGAAAACTCAGCATTGGCCACAGGACTGGAAAAAGGTCAGTTTTCATTCCAATCCCAAAGAAGGGCAACGCTAAAGAATGCTCAAAGTATCATACAACGGTCTTTGACTGTAAATCACAACAAACTGTGACAATTTTTTAAAGAGATGGGACTACCAGACCTTACCTGTTTCCCGAGACACATATGTGGGTCAAGAAGCAACAGTTAGAACCAGGCATCGGACGATTGACTGGTGCAAAATTGGAAAAGGAGTACAACAAGGCTATATATTGTCACTTTGCTTACTTAACTTCTATGCAGAGTAGATCATGCAAAATGCCAAGCTGGATGAAATCACAAGCTGGAATCAAGATTGCCAGGAGAAACATCAACAACCTGAGATGTGCAGATGATACCATCAGATGTGCATTCTGATAGCATGTACAGAAAGTGAAGAGGAACCAAATAATTTCTTGATGTGGGTTAAAGATGAGAGTGAAAAGGCTGGCTTAAAACTCAACATTCAAAAAACTCAGATTATGGCATCTAGTCTCATCACTTCATGCCAAATAGAAGGGAAAAAAATGGAAGCAGTGACAGATTTTCTTTTCTTGGGTTCCAAAATCATTACAGATGGTGTCTGCAGCCATGAAATTTAAAGACACTTGCTTCTTGGAAGAAAGGTAATGACAAACCTAGACAGTGTATTAAGAAGCAGAGACATTACTTTGCTGACAAAGATCTGTATAGTCAAAGCTATGTTTTTTTCAGTAGTCAGGTATGGATGTGAGAGTTGGGCCATAAAGAAGGCTGAGGGCCTAAGAAAAGATGCCTTTGAACTGTGGTGCAGGAGAAGACTTGACAGTTCCTTGGACTGGAAGGAGAGCAAATCAGTCAATCCCAAAGGGAATCTACCCTGAATATTCACTGGAAGGACTGATGCTGAAGCTCCAATCCCTTGGCCACCTAATGAGAAGAGCTGACTCATTGGAAAAGACCTTGATACTGGGAAAGACTGAAGGCAAAAGGAGAAGGGAGGGCAGAGGATGACATGCTTAGATAACATTACTGACTCAATGGACATGTATGTGAGCAAACTTTGGGAGATAGTGAAGGACAGAGGAGCCTGGCATGCTGCAGTTCATGGGGTGGCAAAGAGTTGGACATGACTTAGCGACTAAACAACAAGTTTGCTTAAATCAAATAATAAGCACAAACTGGCAAAAGGTGTGGATAGCCCATTTCTACAGCTGAGTAGAAAGAGTTAAACATGCTTACCTTAGGAAGAGTGACTCAGCAACAATCTTTCTGCTGCACAGCTCAACAACATGATGGCGGTTTTGACTTATTTTCCCATCACCAGGATGATTGCTCTGATATGTTCTCCAGTAGCAAGCATGAGCTTTCACTAAACTGCCAACAAATCATCTACTGGGTAGCACAAATCTACCGTTTGACCAAAAGTGCATATTTATGAGCTGGAAAACTGAAAAAAAAAAAAAATTTACGTATAGTCAATAGGGCTGGTTTATGTCTAAGAAACTGAATGGAAAATAAACAGCTCATGTCATACTCTGCTGTAACACTACCCTCAAAAATGGAATTTGATCTGGCTTTCTTAGGACTTGGAGTAGATCTGTGAAAGATTTTTCTAGCTTCATTCTTCGTGGTAATACAAACCTTGACTCTTACCTTAGACCATGATCAAAATAAAAAACATTTTCACTCTGAATCTCAATCAGCTTTTGTCCCATCCACTCTTCCAGGGCCAAGCTAACCCTTATTCTTATATTTCTTGAGTGTTGAAGCTGAACTAAGGGCCTGCTTGCAACTGGAGTAATAACATTACTTTGACCCACAGGATGGATCCCTACTTTTCAGGACTGGGGTGAAGCCTGTTATTAGGCAGTTTGTCCTTCATTCATTTATGTTTCTAGTCTTCAGAAGTAGGCAGTTCTATACTTTTTCCCCTCCTGCAATAGTAGGAACTTGTCTTAGTTTCCAAATATTTTCATACCTAGTCCCAAAGAGAAGCCACTACTGTTATTTTGAATTTCCCATTCCTAATTAACACGGTGATAAAAGTCCAAACACTCTTGTAGCTCAACAAAAGGTGAGTCTGTAAGGACATCTTATTTACTTAGCAGCACATAGCATTTTAATTTGGAGAGCATTCTGTTAGAACAGTTATTCTTTTAGCTATTGTTTCTATTGTCAGGGGGAAAAAATTCTCTAAAAACATTAGTTATTGTTGTTCAGTAAGAAGAGGAAGTTTTTGAGGTACTTCTGAATTATCAGTTATAAAAAACTATTCTTTAGTTCGTACTATTGTATATAAAACAATAACAACATTTTAAAAACGAACATTTTGTCAATACATGGAATAATAAAATCTGCCACAGTGCTCTAAATAGGCAGGCAGAAGAACAGCCCACTCTGGGAAGGAAATGACCTTACCCTTGTGTCTTAGATTCCGCAGCTATGGTGCTGGGAGAGAAAAATGTGGAGACAAGAGAGATATAGTAAACATCTCCACCTATGCAGAGCCCAGCTTCGCAGGAGACCTGCAACAACTTGGAACAAACAGATCATGTATTCACATTACCCAGCCTTGCTGGCTTCCCAGTTCTGTGGGAGTTGATCTGCATCCCAGGTACTTCTGTTAAAAGACTGAAGCCTGGGACAAGCAGACACAAAGGAGCAAAAAAGACAGCGAACAAAACATAGTTGCATAAAAGGGAACTCTCCATCCTGCACAGTTTCGAATTATTGCACTCAATGGGAAGCCCAAGAAAGCTTTGGATTCCTGCTGTAGAACCTTAGCTATAGAAACACCATTCTGCAACAGAGAAAAACAAAGCTGACTCCATATTGTATATTCCATCCTTATTCTCTGCCACCTGTGCTTAATCATGTTGGATCTGCACCTCTGTAAAAGAATCTTGCCTATAGCCTGAAATCGACATTCCAGTCCCTTCTCAAGACTCTACCTGCCAGGCTGGACCTTTAAGGGTATAACACTTTTCATCCATATGGAGAGAAAAGATTGTGGAACAGAGAGTAACATTATCTTGTTGGAGGTTTACAGGAACATTGTGACCAGACTTAACATGCACAGCTACAAGAACAAAGAATTTCTGCACCAAGAAGAGTGCAACAACCAGTCATACCACTTTCCCTTTTCATTTAAGACAAGCCTGAATTCTAACTCAGGTAAGATGCTTTTTGGGGGACACTCATCCACTATTTTCTCAGTCTGCTGGCTCTCTGAATAGTCACTACTCCTTGCCCCAATACCTCATCTCCAGGTTTATTGATCTGTCATGTGGAATGCAGCATAAGCTTGGATCCAGTGACAGTTTTACCACACTTTGTATAGTCAGAAAAGGCCAATGGCACCTCTACTTTCTTTGCTGTCTTCCCTGCAATGTAAGAAGCTAAACAGTCTTCATCATTTTTCTGGATAAGATTTGGTCTGCTTTAAAGCTAAGAAAAGGATAGAGATGTAAAAGATGATCATGAGGAGGAGGCAACAGGGTTTGCCTTCTCTCTGAAGACAAGAAGCTCCTATTCTTTGGGTCAAGGAGAACATCCATGATGACTTAGCAAATATTCCTAGTGATGTATCCCCTGGTTCCAAAGTCCAGGGACTCTTTTCAAGTCTTCCCTCACCTGATCTTTGCCAAATTAAAAAATTTACAATGACACAATCCACTAGGGGAAGAGCCTTACTTTGTAACTAGAGGCCATGCACACTTGGAGAGGCCATCAATCACCCAAAGGGTGGGGCCACCATCTTGGTTTCAAAAATCCAAACAGACTATTTCTGATACCTTAAAGGAAAGGCCTCTAGAGTCTTTCTCTACAGGAACATTGCCGAAGAGTGTTAATCTCAAGATGTAAAGTATAAGAAAGTTTGCTTTGCTAAGCTTGGGACTTGCTTGGGACCTGCCACCTCTTTTGTTTCTGTCTTTTACAGTGGGAATGTTTCCCTTTTAGAATGTGAATGTCTATCCTATGTCTCTTCCATCATTGTATGTTGGAAGCACAGAACTCATCTGGCTTCACAGATTCACAACTGGAGAGGAATTTTGCCCCAGCATAAATCAAGCCTCAAGTGTCACCCTGATCTAGATGACATTTAGATAACATGTTGAACTTTAGAGTTTTTAATGGAATGAACTAAGACACCTGCATCTGCTGGCATTACATAAGTTTATTCTGCATAAAAGAAGGACCAGGCGTGGAATGTTATCGACTGAATGCTTGTGTCACTAAAAATCATATGTGAAGCCCTAATCCCAACCCAATGTGGCTGTATTTGGACATGGGGTCTCTATGGAAGTATTCAAAGTGAGATGGTAGGGGTAGGTTCCTAATCTAATAGATCACTGTTCTAAATAGAGACACCAGAGAACACTTCACTTCTGCCCACCCTCCTCTCAGCACACAAGCCAAGGAAAGGCCACGTGATCACACAATGAGGAGGCAGCCATCTGCAACCCAAAGGAAGAGATTTCACCAGCAGTCAAACTTCCTGGCACCTGGATCATGAAAATTTAACCTCCAGAACTTTGCATTTCTATTGTTTAATACACCCAGTCTTGTATTTTGTCAAAGCAGCCCAAGCAAACTGGGATAACCACAGCCACTACTGGGAGTACCATGCAGAATTATGTCTCTGAGAGGAGACAGTTGCTTTCAGCACCATCCAAAATGTTGCCTTCAATGGTTCTCAAACTAGTGTGACTTCTCATGCACCTTCATATGTATGCATGAGAATGAATAAAGGTGTCTACCTTTACAAAGAAAGTCCTGATGAAAGAGCATTTCTTTTGTCATATAAAATAGAAATGATCCCAGAAAAGTGGCTAAAACTTTCAACAAATACTAAGCTTTGTACTTGGCTGCACTACCTTCTCAGAAATCTCTTTCCACTTGAACTCTACCCTATAAATCCTTTTTATTTACACACGTTCCAATCTATCCCTCTTCCTTCATCCAAGGTACATACTACCTTAGATGAATTCCTCATTATCTCTCACCTGGAGAATTGCTGTCATTTACTAATTAGCCTCTTAGACCTTCCTTGCTTTCAACCTCAGTCCAACTAATCAATTGTTCATTCCAATGAATAGTTCTTTCTGATTATTTCTCTCCTTTGCACAAAGTCCTCCAATGACTCCACCCTACCAAATAGTGGGTTCCAAACATGGTGTACTGGCCATTAGGGATGCTTATTAAAATATCCAGTATGAGGTCCTACCTCTGGAAATTTTGAGTCAGTTGGGCAAGTCTATTGTAGAAACCCTGAGGTCCACACTTTGAGAAAACAATCCTAGAGGATAATGTTTAAATTCCTTATCATGGATATTTAATGATCTGACTCCTTATCTCCCAGAGAATGTTTCTTGTGCAATCCTCCTCCTCTACCCATTAGCATATCATCCAGCTATGCTGAACTACTTTCAGTTACCCAAACCTGTCTTGCTGTTTTAGAATTTATGTCTTTGCTCCATCAGCCTTGAAAGCTACCTTTCTTCCAACTTGTCTGCTCGATGAACACTGCTACACCATTCACTGTGTGAAAACATTTATGATGGCTACCATGTTCTGCAGGAAGAATTGATTTCTCTCTCCTGGTTTCATTCTGTCCTCGTGGACCTCTGTCAGAGCTCCCCTCACACCTAATGGCACGTATGTGTTTTCTTAAGAGATTAGAAGTTCCTTGAATTCAGATTCCATGCCTTATTCTTCTTTGGAGCAACGCATCTAGCATTGTTGCTGGCCCACAGAGAGTGCTCAATAAATGTACGTGTTAAAGAAGGAATGCAAAAGTGATGCAATTTAAGAAATCTGTGTATTCTTCCAAATCAGATGAAAACTGGGAGTCAATTTCCTCTAGCCAATGAGTAATGAAGAAAAACAAAGTCTTAGTTTCATAATACAGAAGGTCATGAGAACTCAGTTCTCAGTAGTGTGGGGTACCTCAGTTCAGTTCAGTCGCTCAGTCGTGTCTGACTCTTTGCGACCCCATGAATCGCAGCACGCCAGGCCTCCCTGTCCATCACCAACTCCCAGAGTTCACTCAGATTCACGCCCATCGAGTCAGTGATGCCATCCAGCCATCTCATCCTCGGTCATCCCCTTCTCCTCCTGCCCCCAATCCCTCCCAGCATCTGAGTCTTTTCCAACGAGTCAACTGCTTGCATGAGGTGGCCAAAGTCCTGGAGTTTCAGCTTTAGCATCATTCCTTCCAAAGAAATCCCTGGGCTGATCTCCTCAGTGACCCTCCAACTTTAGTTCTGAGGAGTTTGTCAAATGTAAATTCCTAGGCCAGTCCCTCGGAGAGTCTAATTCTGAATGTCTGCAGTGGGGGTCCAGAAAGCCACATATAAAACAAAAGCTTTGTGTGGTTCTCACATAGACAATTCCAAGAGCCTAAGATTGTGACTCATAATTGTTCCTCCACTGAAAAAAGAAAAGCTTGAGCCAAACCAACACCCAGGTACCTACTAGAATTACTATAAACATGCTTAGCTTTGAAGTAAACATACATTTTCTCCTTTTATGACTTAAGGGAGGTCATAAATGCCCTTCAGCTTTGTCAAGCCTGTTGTAAAGATGCTAACTGTTGACTAGGGCAGGGGAAGTTGTAAAGCTCTTGAAGAGTTAACCACCTGAGCCAGTGACCCAGTGCTCTGTTCAAGCTGCTGAGTGCAGTGGTCCCCAGACTTTTTGGCACCAGGGACTGGTTTTGGGGGAAGACAATTTTTCAATGGACCTAGGGGTAGGAGTTGGAGGATTGTTTCAGCATGATTCAAGGGTATTACATTTATTGTGCATTTTATTTCTATTATTATGTCAGCTCCACCTCTGATGGTCAGGCCTTAGATCCTGGAGGTTGGGAACACCTGCTGTAGTACATACACGGGTGTGAGAGGTCTACAAGTTTCCCCCTGTCCTCCAGGAAACAGGAACTCCAGGAAGCATGGGGCCAAGCCAGAGACACTGTGATTTCTTCAAAGATTGGAACTTCATCAGAACCTCTTCCCCACCCCCTAACTATTCCTTGTTGACCTTTGGGAATGAGCAATCTCTCCGTTCCACTGCTAGTCACAATAGGAAATAGCATGAGGGCTGGTCCTCCTGACATTATCCTGGCCCTTCCGCTTCGAGGCTTAACTAAAAACTAATCTTATCAAAACAGGCCGACCTTCTGGGACACACTCTCTATAGAAGAAGGTGAGGTAAGGTAAAGTGTCTCTCTGAGTTTTCCAATCTGCAGACAATATCTGGTTTGCTTCCTGCACACACCAGTCCTTGCCTGGGTAAACTGTATAGAAATCAGGAGGCAGCACTAGGGATGGGGGTAAAAAATTATATTAATGAGACTCATGAGAATCTTTGGGTCCTTCCCATTAAACTGAGTAATATTAGTTTAGGGAAACTTGATATGGAGGAAACTAGGTTCCACCGAAGACGAGAATGGAGGGCTGGCTTTATAAACTGAAGAACATTTACCAACAGTACTCGGTATTTTCAGAACATGCTCTGCCCAGCATCTTAACTCAGATTTAGCAAACAAGTAATATTTAACAACAGTAACTACATTTTATGTGCAAAGTGCTTGATGGAACACAATGCATTTATTGTAGGTTTCATAGCAATTCGGAAATGTAGATCCTATTATTCCCATTTTATAGTTGAGGAAATGCCTTGTCATTCTACTAGAGCTGAAACTAGCATATGCCTATCCAAGGGATACAGCAAGTCATACTTGCTTGAAAATCAAAAATACAAGTAGCATGGGGGATTTTATCATAAGCATGTTTTAAAACAAAGGAAAAAACCATAGGAGTGTCATCAATCAAAATGTCAAATTCAAAAGAAGAAAAAGAAAACTACAGTTAGCGTGGTCAGAGCATGTTACATTGAGCTGAGGCACAGAATGGTCTTACTGACAAAAAGGATAAGAACCTTAGAGTGGACAGGGGTGAAGAAGGCAGAGCAGAGGGAAAGCTTAGGGGCACACTGAGTTGCTCAGTCTGGTAGACAGAGTTTGTATTAAGAATTCTGGAGCAGTTTAGAGGTGCTAGTGGGTCTAGAAAAAAAGAGACACTTTGAGAGTAAGCTGACAGAATCTATGTTTTTTTCTTATAGACACCTGGAAAGCTTCAGGTTTTTTTGGTTTTTGTTTTTGGTTGAATTTAGACAATCGGGTACAGAATGAATTAAGTGGAAGATGTTATTTACAAAGTGATTTTAGTGGCTGAAGGATGAAGCTCTTTGTGGGTGGGAGAAGGAGAGAAAATGATGTGGGCAACACAAAGAAAGAACTGCTTGGACTTGCTCTCAGGATCAGCAAGACCTGGTTTTGAATCCTGCTTTTATCATTCATCTGGCCAGGTGAATACTTACTATATGTCATGCCCTGTGTTAGTCATTCATTCATTCACAGGTACATTCTGGGCGTTTTCTACATGTCAAGCATCATTTTAGGCATTAGTGATATAGCTATGTAAGACAGAAAATAGCCTGTTCTGTTCTTAATTCTATGAGACAAAAAAAAAAAAAATTCATTATTGTCACCATTCTGCAGATAAAAAGATCCACGTTTCAGAAGGTTAAATAACCACCAAAGGTCATATAAAAGATAAATGGTTGAGCTGTGAGTCTCTGGATTCTAAAAATCTATGTGCCAGGAACTTCCTTGATGATCCAGTGGTTAAGACTCCGTGCTTTCAATGCAGAGGATGCAGGTCCAATCCTTGGTCAGGCAACTAAAATCCCACTTGCTGCACAGCACAGCCAAAAGAACAAAATAAAATAGAAGCAGGCATCAACCCCAGGCTACCAGAGCAGAGTGCTGGTCCCATCACTTCACGGCAAACAGATGGGGAAACAATGGAAACAGTGACAGACTTTATTTTCTTAGGCTCCAAAATCATTGCAGATGGTGACTGAAACCATAAAATAAAGATGCTAGTTCCTTGGAAGAAAAAATTATGACAAACCTAGACAGCTTATTAAAAAGCAGAGACATTACTTTGCCCAATGAAGGTCTGTTTTGTCAAACTTATGGTTTTTCCAGTAGTCATGTATGGACATGAAGTTGGATCATAAAGAAAGCTGAGCACTGAAGGATTGATTTTTGAGCTGTGTGGGACTCTTGAGAGTCCCTTGGACTGCAAGGAGATGCAGCCAGTCCATCCTAAAGGAAATCAGTCCTGAATATTCATCAGAAGAACTGATGCTGAAAGTGAAACTCCAATCCTTTGGCCACCTGATGCAAAGAACTGACTCATTGGAAAAGAACTTGATGCTGGGAAAGATTGAAGGCAGGAGGAGAAGGGGACAATAGAGGATAAGATGGCTGGATGGCATCACTGACTCGATGGACATAAGCTTGAGCAACTCTGGGAGTTGGTGATAGACAGGGATACCTAGTGTGCTACAGTCCACGGGGTTGCAAAGAGTCGGATGCGACTGAGCAGCTGAAATGAACTGAACTGAATCAACACCAGGGTACTCCAGCAGGGTGCAGGTAACTCACCTTTCCTGAGTTGCAGTGGTTTCTTCTACAAAATAAGGATATAGAATCTTCTCTTAACATATGGTAGTTTTGTTGACTAGTTTGTTCATTCACTATTGGCAGCTAAACATGGCAGTTTTGTTGACTAGTTTATTCATTAACTATTGGCAGCTAATTAGACTAGAGAGTCTCAAAGAGATTCCCACTTCTCCTTTAAATAAGGTTGACACGACTCTAGGACTATTAGAGAGAGACGGGGCCCTGCTCACATTAAGGAGGAGTTCCTTCCCTGTGTTTGGCAAGGGCCACATTTGAAAGAAGCAAAAATGAACAAAGCGTGTTTATTCTTTCTCTTCAACTCAAGTTCTGAAGTCTTCTTGATTTTTCCCAGTACTCAAGGGGAAAAGAATGATCACTGTACACATTTGTTTTATTCTACTACCATGAAAATAGTGCCAAGGACACAAGCATATCATTATAATTATGGTTTTGAAGAGTCTGGTAAGAAGTAAATTTTTTTAGGTGAGACTGTAAGAAGAAGACAGGTAAGAGGCTTCATGCCTTGGGGAAGTATGTTGAAGTAGTCATCCGAGGTGGGTAATACTACCTTATTAGATTATATATATGAGAAAGTAGCCTGGGGAGGGGCTAGGGAATGGCACAAAATCCCTGCCATTGAGACTTGCTACTGAGCTATCTTTTATAGAAGGGAAACACAATAAGAAAAGAATGCCAACTTAGCCATGTTAGCTTGTGGCATCAACACCCACCAGAACAGGCACAGAGAGAGCCTGTCAACATGGAATCCACTCCCATTTATTTCTGAGCACAAGAAAAGGAGGAGGTCTTGGATGTCAAAAGGACCTCCACTTGAGGAAGTATATCACTCAGCAAGATGCATGGAAGACACCTGTCTCAAGGAAAGCACAAGGGTGTAGAGATCAGAAATCATTGCATGTAATTTTAAAAATTATTAAATTCACATTAAGTGATTCTTTTATGATTCTGGATTTTTGTTTGAGATTCAAGGACAGATTCACATATAGCAAAATTTAATGTGTTCCTTGTTTACTGATGCTAGAAGAGAGTGGCCTTGGCTTCTTATTTAACAATTCTGAACCTTACTTCTCACTTATAAAATGTGGATAATAATGATACTACTTAATAGGGCTATTATGGGGATTAAAAAAAAAATATATATATATATATATATATATGGCTTCTCAGGTGGCTCAGTGGTAAAGAATCCGCCTGTCAATGCAGGAGACATAAGAGACATGGGTTTGATCCCTGGATCAAGAAGATCCACTGGAGTAGCAATGGCAACCCACTCCAATATTCTTGCCTGGAAAATTCTATGGACAGAGGGGCCTAGCAGGCCACAGTCCATGGGACCACAGAGTTGGATACAATTGAGCAACTGTGTGTGCACTCATTCGTGTGTGCACACACACACACACACATACATACACGTATCAACAAATCTAGTGGTTTGCTGACAGTGTTACATGCTACTTGCAGTCACTGCAGAGATTCCAAGGGGGCTCAGTGGTAAAGAATCCACCTGCCAAAGAAGGAGACACAGGAGATGTGTTCGATCCTTGGGTCAGAAAGAGCCCCTGGAGGAGGAAATGGCAACCCACTCCAGTATTCTTGCCTGGAGAATCCCATGGACAGAGGAGACAAGGGCTATAGTCCATGGGTTTGAAAAGGATCAGATGAGACTGAGATACTGAGCACACACAGCAGCCACTGTGTGACTGTGTCGGGCTGATGGATGCTGATGGACTGATAGATGCCATGATAGACTGATGGGCTATATTGANAGAGGAGACAAGGGCTATAGTCCATGGGTTTGAAAAGGATCAGATGAGACTGAGATACTGAGCACACACAGCAGCCACTGTGTGACTGTGTCGGGCTGATGGATGCTGATGGACTGATAGATGCCATGATAGACTGATGGGCTATATTGACATGCATGCTGCCCTTTAGGGGCTTAAAGTCCACCACACTTCTGTAGCAGTAGTAGTAGTGTGTGTGCTAAGTCATGTCAGACTCTTTGAAACCCCATGGACTGTAGCCCACCAGTTTCCTCTGTCCTGGGCTTTCCCAGGCAGGAATACTGGAGTGGGTTGTTATTTCCTCCAAAACTTTAACAGAGGAATGTTACAGGCTATGGTTATCATCCAAGGGAACAATGGTCAACTTAAACTGGAAGAGCCTGAAAAGCTTTATGAAGCAGGCAGATTGGTCAGTGAGAGAGAAGTACAAGAAAAGGAACTGCAGGCAGGCAGATCATTGTGTTAAAGGACAGTGTCTAGACCTGCGCTGGGGTGCAGAAGTGCCAAGGCTGAAAACGAAGTTGGAGGCTCAGTCATGGAAGCCTCTCAAGTCATCTGGTCCTTCAATAAATATTCTTAAGTTACTACTGGGTGCCAGGCACTGTGGGAAGTACTCTTAAGAGAACAAAGAAGGAAAGGATGTTGGTTCAAAAGCCATTTACAAATAATCCTTGCCCAGGCGAGTGGGTCATTAGCACCACAGCAGAGGNTCCTTCAATAAATATTCTTAAGTTACTACTGGGTGCCAGGCACTGTGGGAAGTACTCTTAAGAGAACAAAGAAGGAAAGGATGTTGGTTCAAAAGCCATTTACAAATAATCCTTGCCCAGGCGAGTGGGTCATTAGCACCACAGCAGAGGAATAAAAAACGTGGCGGTTACATTTCTGCCCCAGACTGATCAAAGCAAGTTACTTTACCTCTTTGGGGCTCAGCTTCTTCATCGGTGAGCTGGGCATATTCATTTTTCCTTGCCTACCTCATCTGACAGCAGAAACGAGAGCTGAAAATATTGAGAGGAGGCAAGGATGGGAAGGCCCCAGGAGAACTGTAAAGTACCGATGACACAAAGGATTGTGAGAAAACGAGGAAGATGTTGACATGCATGATGACTGAGTAGCTGGAGAAGATGGTGGTAAATAAGATGAAAACAGTGTGGATCATCATAACGATTCATCATGGTTCATTCAATCACCGAACAAATATGTGCTGAGAGCTGACCATCTGTGAGGCACTGCTTTAGCATCATGTGTACAAAAATAGACAAAACAAAGCTGCTGCGTTATTTTTTATGGGGAGGATCACTAGAAATATATGGATAGTCATGTAAATTATGAAAGGTTAGGCTAGCAAGAAAAAAAGTAGAGTGAAGCGACAGGAGATGATGGGAGGCAATGACGACTGTAGTGAGAGTGAAACTTTACCAGCTGAAATCTCCCAGCAACATCCAAAGCCTGTGGAAGAGCCCACTCATTTCAGGGAGACAGGTTACGGGGGCCCCTCTGCATATTTCTTCCCTGGTCCAATCTTTGTCACTCTAGGTGGTACACAGTGGTACACGTGTGGAGCTGTGGCATTTATGTAGGCTCTGAGTTGGGTGCCTGGAGGCTGACATGCAGAAGAAAAGAGCTTATGGTTGAGATTTCTCTAAGCCTATTCTGAGCCCAGATGACCAAACAGTCTAGGTAAAGAAATACTCTGGTGGTTTTCCTTCATATAAAACATGTTTCTGAAGCTAGTCTTCCCTGCCCTTCAAGAGTGATTTCTGTGTAAATTTCAGGAGTCTGGCGTGTATTGCAGGTTGGCAACATCAATTTTCCCCGTAAGAAATAACATTGTTACAATTGTCTCTGGCTTTAAGCTTATGTTATTGTCCTGAGGGAAATAAAGTTGAAGGTGGGTAGAGAGAGGCTATTAAAACCCTGGGTTCTTTCTGCACATACAAAGAGCATACAATGATTCTATATGCCCCGACTTTCACAGCGAGGGATCTGACTCTGTTTGGGCAAACGGTTAACACCTGAACAGCTATACAGTGAGCACGTTCTGTAACAGCATACAATTTGGTACATGTCAGAGAAAAGGCCCCATTGGACTCTGGAAGGTCACCAAAAGCAGGAGCCATGTTTTATGCACATTCACATTCCTTACCTTTTAGTCCTGTATCTGGCAAAATAAATCAGCCAACATTTAGCTACTTGAATTCTAGACAGAATGAAAGAGAGAATGAGTAAGTAAGTAGGAGAGTAAGTTAACAGAATCTAATGTGGAGCAGGAGAAGGGATAGACAAATATGGAATCCAATCGAGGCATCATCTGTACACCTGTAAGAGCCTGAACATGGTCTTGACCTTGAGCCTCATTTCCCTCATCTGGGCACTGAAGATAATTACCATATCTACCTGAGAGAGCTATTGTGAAGAAATATGAAATAACACAGAAAGTTCTTAAAGCAGTGCCTGGAATGTAGATGTGCTCCGCAAATGGTCAGTGTTAACAATCATGAGTTTTCATGATCATGGTCATTGCCAGGAAAGCAGGATTTTTCACAATCAGAAGAAGAATGCATCATGTAAATAGATTTTAGTAAAAAGGTTAATCACATCAATAACTCTTAACAAGGGCTTTGATCTGTTTACATTCTGTATCAGTCTCACCATCTCTGAGATATAAAGAAGTACACATATATTTACTGATCAACTAATAATAAGTAATATGGGGAAACAGAAAGAATTATAAAATATGGGCTCTATCTTTAAGTTGTTTGTACAACTGAGATAGGTACAGAAATAGACATAACTCCTCATCCAAGGCCCCAAACAGGGATTTCCCTAGAGGTCTAGTGGTTAAGACTCCAAATGCCCAATGCAGGGGGGCACAGGTTTGATCCCTTGTCAGGGAACTAATATCCTGCATTCTGCAAGGCACAGTCAAAGAATAAATAAATAAAACAACAAAACTATGACGCCAAACAAACTAAACTAAGTATCATTAGGGAATTAGAGAAACCAAGGACTACTCCAAGTAATTGGAAACACTATAGAAAGTACAGCTCAATCCTACCTTCTTAGGAAGCAAGCATTCTTAAACTGGATAATGGGTAACAAAGCAATGAAAATTAAAATTAGTAAGAAACATTTAAATCTAGAAAAAAAAAACTAGAAATTCTAAAACATTCTAAAGAAGCTTTAGATCACAGAGGAAGAGAGCGTTGCAGTTACAGATTTTTAGAGAATAGCTACTATAAAAACCTCTACAAATCAAATTTATGAAATATGATCAAAGCTGCATTCAAAGGAAATTATATCATCATAAATGCTTTCATTTTTAAATGCCAAAAAATAAATACAAGGAAATAATCATTAAAATCAAGAAGTTAGGAAAGAGACAAAATATACTTCAGTAGAAGAGGAGAATGATAGAGGAAAGCATAAATGAATGGATTAGAAGGTAAAGAAAAATTATTAACAAAGCAGAGTGGTTCTAGAAACTAATCATACATCTAGAATTGTGTATATCTTTGGAAAAAAGAGAATAAGAACATGTGTTGGGGGTGAGGGAGCTATCTTCTATTAGAAATGAATAAGAATTTATAACAAAAGGAAAATTGAACATTTTTAAATTGAATAAAATTGATAAACTTTGTTAATAATGTAAATGATCAAAATGTGCTTAAGAATTATAAAGAATATTGGATGATAATCAAGAATGTCTATTTCTCTCCTTCCTCCATAGAAGTTGAATTTCAAAAAATAATGTTTATGATGTATAATAGACCCAGATGAATATTATATGAATCCTTCAAGGAGCAGACAATACCCATTTTGTTTTAACTCTTCCATGAAAAGAGAAAGAGTCCCCCCCTTTGTTGTTGTTGTTGTTGTTGTTGTTGTTTTGAAGCTGGTATAGACGGCTCAGACAGTAAAGAATCTGCCTCCTATGCAGGAGACCAGGGTTTGATCCCTGTGTCAGGAAGATCCCCTGGAGAAGGGAATGGCAATCACTCCAGTATTCTTGCTTGGATAATCTCATGGACAGAGGAGCCTGGAAAGCTACAGTCCATGGAGCTGTGAAGACTGGGACATGCTGAGTGACTAACACTTTCGCTTTCATAACCCTAATAACCAAAATCTTATATAAATATAACACAAAAAAAGGTAACTATTTCTATTGCTGTTGTATCAATAATACAGGTGTTCCCATTATCCGTCCTAGATTATGATCAATCAGATTGATATAGGCTGGGATCTGAGACCCTTTGCTGTCTCCTCCAGCAATAAAATACAAAGACACTATAAGGGACTAAAAATAACTGTATGTGTGCCCAGTTGGGTGATTTATGAACAATAAGATGCAAAAAGACCAAACACCCAGCTGCTACCTCTGAGGAACAGAGAGAAAAATAAAAATCTATGCACCCTGTACATAGAACCACCAAGTGGGTGGGCACACCACCCAAGTCACCCCTCTGGCTAGACCCTAGACCTGCCCTTACCCACATCCCATACAAGGGGTCAGCTCACCCCAACTCATGAGCGAGCAAGGGAGTCAGTTACTTGTCTTTGCTTCCTCCTGCTACAATGCTAGATCCAATAAAGCCTTGCCTGAATTTCTCATCTGGTCTCATCAATTTCGATTGATCAAAGAGTCCAAGAACCCTGATTGGTAATAAGATTAGCTCACCACAACTTCTAGGGGAAGAAAGATAATGGGTGAATACTAAAGCAAGAAGAATGAAGTTTTGTGGTATGAGAAGGAAGGCATGGAGTTTCACTTCCTTTCACCTGTTTTTATCTGTTTGGAAAACTCAAGAGAACTCTGAAAAATTATTGAGATTAGCAAAAGAGCTTAATAAAATGATTAGTTACAAGTGACGTACAAAACTATTATTTTTCTATATAACCAATGAAATAATGCCATTTGCAGAAAAGTGAATGGACCTAGAGGTTATTATACTAAGTAAGTCAAAGAAAGACAAATATCATATGACATCACTTATATATAACCTAAAACATTATAAAAATGAACTTATTTTAAAAATATAAACCTACTCACAGATGGAAAACAAGGCTATGGTTCCCAAAGGGGAAAGGTGGGAGGGGGAGGGAAGGGATAAATTAGGAGTTTAGGATTAACAGACACATACTGCTGCTGCTGCTGCTGCTGCGTCGCTTTAGTCGTGTCCAACTCTGTGTGACCCCACAGATGGCAGCCCATTGGGCTCTGCCATCCCTGGGATTCTCCAGGCAAGAACACTGGAGTGGCTTGCCATTTCCTTCTCCAATGCATGAAAGTGAAAAGTGAAAGTGAGGTCGCTCAGTCGTGTCTGATTCAGTGAACCCATGGACTGCAGCCTACCAGGCTCCTCCGTCCATGGGAGTTTCCAGGCAAGAGTACTGGAGTGGGATGCCATTGCCTTCTCCAACACATACTACTACATATAAAATAAACAATAAAGTCCTACTGTATAGCTCAGGAATCTATATTCAATGCCTTATAATAATCTACAATGGAGAAGAATCAGAAAAAGAATATATATGGATTGCTTTGCTATACACCAGAAATTAACACTACACAGTAAATCAGCTATACTTCAACTATACACACACACACACACACACACACACATACACACACATAATGGAAAACAGTTCAGTGGAGTATTTAGAACTGCCCTATGATCTTATAGGCTTCCCTGGTGGCTCAGACAGTAAAGCGTCTGCCTACAATATGGGAGACCTGGGTTCGATCCCTGAGTAAGGAAGATCCTCTGGAGAAGGAAATGGCAACCCACTCCAGTACTCTTGCCTGGAAAATCCCATGGATGGAGGAGCCTGGTAGGCTACAGTCTATGGGGTCGCAAAGAGTCGGACACGACTGAGTGACTTCACTTTCACTTATGATTTTATAATCCTGGATTGCCTGATCACTATCAACTGGCTCACTGTCTTGTGAGACCTAAAGATTTGAAACTGGGTTAGAAACTGTAGTGTATTGATTATAGAATAATTAGCAGCTATCCCTGAGGTCTTTCCTGTTAAAACTGACTCATTAACAATCCAGCCTTATAAACAGAAAATGAATAAATCAATCTCTGATTTCAGAAACTGCTTAAAGAAATCTCATAGGAAATACTGTAGTCTTGACAGGGACAAAGATATCCTACATTAGGGCTTCCCTGGTGGCTCAGAGGTCAAAGTGTCTCCCTGCAAGGCGGGAGATCTGGGTTTGATCCCTGGGTCGGGAAGATCCCCTGGAGAAGGAAATGGCAACCCACTCCAGTATTCTTGCCTGGAGAATCCCATGGACGGAGAAGCCTGGTGGGCCACAGTCTACGGGGTCGCAAAGAGTCAGACACGACTGAACATTAACTAACTAAAAGATATCCTAATTACGCCATTACTCACTGTTGATGTTCTTAAACCAGAGGTGGCACATTTAGGTAGAGGACAGAAAGACTGTCTGCCCACCTCCTAAATTAACACGGCTTGCTGAACACTTTGATGGTATTTTGACTCAGAAAGAAAAAATTTCAGACCAAAATAACAGCTTTTTATATTAAGTGATTAGGTAAACCCAAGAACAAGGGCACCTCTGTGCCTGATCTATACCAAGACACTGGCCAATGCAGTAAGGAAAGGAGGCTCTGGAAGAATAATTCTTTAGCTTAGCTTGAAAGATAAAAATCTCAAAATTTTGACAGAATGACAGCCCTCTGAAAAAGTAGCCTCTCTACTCTTAACAAGGAAAGGAAAAATTTCCATGCATTTTCAAAGCAGAGGCTTCTATTTCTAGATGATTCTAAGCTACACTCTTTACTATAAACCTTTCTGCCTTTCAATCATTTCAACAGTTGAAATCTCAAATACCCCTTAGACGACCTTTGTCTCACTGACTCTTGTTCCTCTGGTTCCTTTTGCCAATCAACATCCTTTCTGCCTAGTGAACCCACCCCAGTGAATCAGTTGGAATGAGACTTTCTTTCTAAAAGGGATGCTACTATTAAATATGGATCATTGGCCTCTTTCTGTAACACCAAGAAGAATCCCCAGTATGTAATTTAATAATTTTACAGATTGATTACTCACTATCAATACCTCTGATCTTAAATCTTTCCCCCAAGAGCTTCTAGGTCTAGAACAGATAAGAAGTGTGACACATTAGGGAGGCTGAGCCTTTAAACTCTCAATCCAGCAATGCTCTTATCAAAACTGTCCCAAGACCCACTCAAAAGGGACAGTATGAAAGGATAATGCAGGCCACTGTGTTTGCATACTTCCTGAAAGAATTCATTATCCCTTCTACCTGCCTGTAGCATTTGTGTTCTAAGGACAGACAGAGGGTCATGGCCTCTGCTCTGTTTAGGATTTAAGGATCGTTAACAAGACTGTGTCTCTTCCACTCTCTGCAACCCCAAACCCTAATATCATCCTGTTATCAATACTCAAAATAGCTGCTTACTTTACATGAGTATAGTTACGCCTTGTATTGGGCAGCATATTAAAAAGCAGAGACATCACTTTGCCAACAAAGGTCCGTATACTCAAAGCTATAATTTTTCCAGTAGTCATGTATGGATGTGAGAGTAGGACCATAAGGAAGGCTGAGCACTGAAGAATTGATGCTTTCAAATTGTGGTGTTGGAGGAGACACTTGAGAGTCTCTCAGACTGCAAGGAGATCAAACCAGTCAATCTTAAAGGAAATCAACTCTGAGTATTCATTGGAAGGATTGATGCTGAAACCCCAATACTTTGGCCACCTGATGCAAAGAGCAGACTCATTGGGAAAGACTCTGTGCTGCAGTTCATGGGATCTCACAGTCACACATGACTTAGCAACTAAAGAACAAATTTCTTAGTATATACTTGCACATAGACTTGTGGTATCTATTTGCATTTACTTGGGAAAATGAATAATATATATCAACAGTTTGCCCCAATGGTTTACAAAATACCCTCTTACTTCTTAAAATCATTTAACCATAGCTGTAGAAGCATCCTAATCACCCAGGACTCTGTTCTTAAATAACATGTTACATTTCCAGAATGTAACAGAATGTACAATTAAAGAATTGATTCCCTTCATTTGCTGACAGCATTAGCATTTCAGGGACACAAATCTCCAAGGATTATCTTCAACTTTGTCATACTGAAGTACATTGTCTAGGCTATGACATAATGCAAAATGGAAAGACTGTTTCTTCTCAAAGATTGTAAGCCATCTGTGACTTTCCTGGGCCAATTACCAGCAGACAACTTAAAGAATTCTTTGGTGACATATGCTAATTAGGCATTTATAAGTTATCAGAGCCTCTTCAACAGCTAGCAAAATTCTCCACCCACCTCCACCCCTCTTACTTGTGTTCAGTGCCAGTAGCCACAAATTTAACTGTGGCCTCTGCTAACTGGTGGCTCAGATGGTAAAGAATCTGCCTGCCATTGCAGGAGACTTGAGACACAGGTTTGATCCCTGGGTTGGGAAGAGCCCCTGGAGAAGGGAATGGCAACTCCAGTGAATGGCACTCCAGTATTCTTGCCTGGAAAATTCCATGAACAGAGGAGCCTGGCAGGCTATAGTCCATGGAGTCACAAAGAGCTGGACACAACTGATAGACTAACACTTCCACTCTTCACTTTCTGCTGACCTTGATACTCCACTTAGTGACATGATCCCTCATGTTGTTCAGACCCTACTCTTGACTGGAAATATCCAGAACCGTACTGCCTTGTTGGATAGTGTTAATCACAAACACTGCATTAAAATGCTAGGGAATTGATTTTCTGATTTCTATCTCTTTGAAAATGTATTGTACTAATCTAATGGCAGATTCTTTAGAAACAAGCTTAAGGAAGGAAGTCTGTCGTGAAGGAGGAGAGCTTTCCAAAGAGCCTCAGATCAAGTATCAGATGGTTTCATATGTGTGCATTAGTTATGGTTCTCCTGAAACAGAAGCAATAGGCTTCGTATAACTTATTGGGAAATATGAGTCTTCCAACTTTTTCTTTTTGAAGACTTTTGGTTATTCTCAGTCCCTTGAGTTTCAATATAAAAGCTAATATCAGCTTGTCAGTTTCTGCAGAACTAGGCACTTGGATTCTTAGTAAGAGCTGCATTAAATATGTAGATCAATTTATGGGATATTGTCATCTTAACAATATTATTCTCCTATCCATGAACATAGAATGTCTTTTCACTTATTTATGATCTTTTTTCAATTAATTTCAACAATATTTTTAAGTTTTCAGTGTACAACTCTTACAACTCTTTATCCCTAAGTACTGTATTCTTTTTGATCCTATTGCAAATGAAATTTTTTCTGATTTCTTCTTTCACTTGTTCATTGCTAGTGCACAGAAGTACAGTTGACTCATACATCTAAATCTGGATTTAGAAAAGGCAGAAGAACCAGAGATCAAATTGCCAGCATCCTTTGGGTCATCAAAAAGCAAAAGAGTTCCAGAAAAACATCTACTTCTGCTTTATTGACTATGCCAAAGCCTTTAACTGTAGATCACAACACACTGTGGAAAATTCCTCAAGAGATAGGAATACCAGACCAGCTGACCTGCCTCCTGAGAAATCTGTATGCAGGTCAAGAAATAACAATTAGAACTGGACATGGAACAATGAACTGGTTCCAAAGCAGGAAAGGAGTACATCAAGGCTGTACCCTGCTTATTTAACTTATATGCAGAATATATCATGTGAAATGCTGAGCTGAATGAAGCACAAGCTGGAATCAAGATTGCTGGGAGAAATATCAATAATCTCAGATATACAGATGACATCACCCTTATGGCAGTAAGCAAAAAGAACTAAAGAGCCTCCTGATGAAAGTGAAAGAGGAGAGTGAAAAAGTTGGCTTAAATCTCAGTACNTTTTGAACTGTGGGGTTGGAGAAGACTCTTGAGAGTCCCTTGGACTGCAAGGAGATCCAACCAGTCCATCCTAGAGGAAATCAGTCCTGAATATTCACTGGAAGAGCTGATGCTGAAGCTGATGCTCCAATACTTTGGCCTCCTGATGCAAAGAACGGACTCATTGGAAATGACCCTGATTCTGGGAAAGATTGAAAGCATGAGGAGAAGGTTTGACAGAGGATGAGATAATGGGATGGCATCATCAACACTATGTACATGAATTTGAGCAAGCACTGGGAGCTGGTGATGGACAGGGAAGCCTGGAGTTCTGCAGTCCATGGGGTCGCAAAGGGTTGAACATGACTGAGTGACTGAACTGAATTGAACTGATTATGTAGAGAAGTTAATAAATGGCTTTTAGGACATAAATAAAAATTATGGCTGATTGCAAAAACCTAGCCCATTGGTATCTGATGTTTGAATTTACTGTTGTTCATTTTCTAAATTGATAGATTTTTGCCTCTGGTGATGTGGTCTATGGCACACTTTTCTAGCTTTCTCTTTGAAGTGCCTCCACCCCCTTGGATACAGGAGTTCTAATAAGCACACACTCCCACATGACCATCACTACTGTTAACTCTAGCTGATCTTTATGCTTCTTTAGGTCAATTCTTTAAAGACAGATCCAAAACCTGTAAACATGATATGTAATATCATAAGCTAGAACTTATATGAGGGACCTGAGATTCCACTTGGTAGATTTGGATAACTGATTTTTCACTTGCTCATGTATTTATCCACTGGATAAGCATTTACTGAGTGACTGTCATGCACCATGCACTTGTAAATTGCAGAGGGTCATCAATTTCTCCCATCTCTGTATCTGGTTTCCGATTCTGTAGCCTCTTTGCAATGTGACTTTGACATTTCCTCCAAGAAAAGAGTGTATATCTCTCTGCTGAACTTGACCACGTGACCTGCTTTGGCCAATGGGGATATTAGCATGTATCATACAATCAGGCTCTAACAAAAATGTTCTTGATCATTGGGGTTTACCCTTCCTTGTTGCTCATGGGAACCCTGTGACCATCTCTAAATGAATGAGTCCAGGATTCCTTGCCTGATGAGAGCAACGTATTGACCATTTGTTTACTGCAAATACATGAGTGAATCCTGCTAACACCATAATGAGAAGAGGAAAAACAGCCTCAGCAGAGTGCCTCCCAAATTGCTGAGTCACAGAACCATAAACACACAAAGAAATGGTTTGTTGTTTTAGACCGCTAACTTTCAGGGATGACTTGTTACACAGCTAATTGACCCAGTGCTGGAATAAGCAAATAAAGCAGACTGTGTTCTTTATTTTCTGGAGTTATCTTTCCTTTGCAGAAGAACAATAATAAACACATACCAATATACATATGAAAGAAAGGAAATATCAGATTCGATGAGACAGAGAAGTGAAATGGGGCAATGTGATAGCAAGAATCCAAAAAAACTGCTTAATGCTGGCTGGTCAGGAATGGCTTCTCTGAAGTGATGCTTGTACTGATGTCTGAATGGCACAGAGTACCAAGGCAAGACTAAGGCTGAGATTTTTCCAGGCTGGTTCTATTGAACAATTGTCTTAGACAGGGATCAGGTTTCTGGCATTGGGATGGCTTCTAGGTGAGCACAACGCCATGGCTTTCAGGACAACTTCCTGCCAAATTTTACAAATTTTCAAGTTTGAAAATGTATGGTTCTCCCACTCTGCTGAGACAAATGAGTCAGAGAAAAATAGGGAGGGTACAATTCTCATGAATTTGATTGAAGATCTTGCAAGAGGAGTCTCCAAGACCTTTGCACAAAGTTTGTGCACTTGCTGTTGGGACCTGGGGAATCTTCTACCTGATAAGTTTGTCCTTGGTATAAAATAAACTACAAATACATATACAACAGGGACCAAAATATATCATGAAAAGACAGCAAGATAGATGATACAGAGACTGCAAGGCTCCACTGGTTGGCATGTTTTCTGGGAATATAGGGGAACTAGGTTGTTTTATGAGAACTAGATTGACAAAACAGTTTATTTCCTAAAGCCACAACATGAAGGATTTCAACCAACTGTCCATTAATTTTTGTCTGTTCATTCACAGTGACTCAAGCTGCCAATACGATATCTGGCCTGTGTCCACAGACATAAGGGAAAAGATTAAAAGGAAGAAACAATCTGAAAGAAAAACAAGAGCATGGCAAACGTGGCATAGGGGTATGTGCGCACAATAGCAGTGCAGGGGAAGCTACCGTACAATTCTACAAGAAAACAGACCAGGAAGCATATTCTAAAGAACAAGGATAATATTCATNAAGGAAGAAACAATCTGAAAGAAAAACAAGAGCATGGCAAACGTGGCATAGGGGTATGTGCGCACAATAGCAGTGCAGGGGAAGCTACCGTACAATTCTACAAGAAAACAGACCAGGAAGCATATTCTAAAGAACAAGGATAATATTCATCTGCTGCTGCTGCTGCTGCTGCTAAGTCACTTCAGTCATGTCCGACTCTGTGCGACCCCATAGACGGCAGCCCACCAGGCTCCCCCGTCCCTGGGATTCTCCAGGGAAGAACACTGGAATGGGTTGCCATTTCCTTCTCCAATGCATGAAAGTGAAAAGTGAAAGTGTAACCTTAGGGTAGAATCCCAAATTGTAACTTTGTTAGTATATAAAACCTCTTATGTGCAGTTGACACAGAATTGTGGAATAGAGGTGGAAAATACTAGAAAAGCAAAGTCAAATACATGTATACATGCAAACACACAAATATTTTTAGTAGAATCAACCTATGGTCTTGTAAGACTTTTGCTATATAGGACTAAATTACAATAAATTTTGCTATGGTATGAGAGAGGAAAAGAAAGAAAACAAAAGCATAGAAAAGGGGCAAAAAGAGAAGATAAAGTATGTAATTACCACGTTAAATTTAAAATATTACATACGCAAAAACTGAAAGTGAAAGAGATAAATAGTCAGTCTTGTCTGACTCTTTGAACGCCATGGACTGTAGTCTGCCAGTCTCCTCTGTCCATGGAATTCCCCAAGAATACTGGAGTGGGTAGCCATTACTTTCTCCAGGGACTCTTCCCAACCCAGCAACTAAACAATTACACATTTAAATGTGTATTAAAGTGAAGAACAGAAAGCAAACTGGAAAGCTCTACTGGATATAGCCTGAAGCGCCACCTCCTGGCTGGAAGACTTTTTGGAGGCCAACATTCAAAGCCTTCAGTAGCAAGCCAACGCTTCTCCAGTAAGAAAAGTCTGGGCTAGTAGGGCTAGTCTCGGCTAGTAGTGTCCTGTGCTAGGTTGCTTCAGTCCTGTCCGACTCTTTGTGATCCTATGGACTAGAGTCCTCCAGGCACCTCTGTCTATGTGGTTCTCCAGGCAAGATTACTGGAGTGGGTTGCCATTCCTCCTCCAAGAGATTTTCTGGACCCAGGGATCGAACCTGCGCCTCTCATGCCTCCTGCACTGGCAGGCAGGTTCTTTACCACTAGGACTGCCTGGGAGGCCCAAGTAAGGTAGCTGCTCTCTAATGATGACATGTCTTTAACTGATTTGACTCCTACTAGTTTGTAAATGCCCAGAAAATCCTGCCTAAATACAAAAGAAAAATACCACTTTACCCCCATCATTTGTTTTTAGGTACTCTTCACCTAAATATGTTTAAAGTTGAACTTGCATTACCATTAAAGGCTTGGCATTGATGTGAACTTTAATGTTCTTAGTCTGAACTAGAGAGTCCTGCCAAAGTCAAACTTTTTCAAAGCAAGTCATGGCTGTCAGTGTAAGACAACAGACACAAACTAAGCACCTCTTTTCATCTTATTGAGAAATCTTTAAAATTCCCTTAGGGTATTGGCTGAGATACACTGTCAGATGGAATTTGTACAATTAAAACCCCGAGAAAGAACAACAACAACAACAAAAGCCCCATTTCCTCCTGCAGTTGGTTGTGCAAGATGTCAGGAAAGACTTGGGAGGCAACGTCAGTTGTTGAGGAGAACTAGTGCAGAGAAGTGAGAGATGCTAGTCAAGGTCAACTGCGGTGGAGAGGACACCATGTTCAGGCTTCCTACTTGGAGTGCAAGCTCCTTCCAGTAAGCTCCCCCCCCTCCCCCACCCCATGAGAAGGAAAGCTCTCTATATCCAGGGGCTCAGGAAGGAAAAACTAACTGAGGAATANAGGACACCATGTTCAGGCTTCCTACTTGGAGTGCAAGCTCCTTCCAGTAAGCTCCCCCCCCTCCCCCACCCCATGAGAAGGAAAGCTCTCTATATCCAGGGGCTCAGGAAGGAAAAACTAACTGAGGAATATTGAAGGATAAATGGACTTTTCTAAGGATGAGGGTTGCCTGTGGTCATGATAGTGCTTTCCAAGGTCAACATAATGTCAAACAAGAAGCAGCCTCCTGTTTTCTTGGCACTTAAAAGTCATGCTTTCTGGAGACTGATATTTTAAATGACTACATTTGCTCTTAGCCTCTTATAATATGAGCATCAGACTCATTCTGCTCACTCAGTGGGATTTCTGGCCAGCTGGATGTCCTGAGTGGGCACCAAAGACTCCAGGATCACTGTGCAGAGAATATCAGCATGTGCCAATGACCCTTCCCTGATACCCATCAACCGCCATATCCTCCTCCCTCCCCTTCTGCTGGAGAGTCAGCAGACATACAGTTAAGATGTAGGCTACTTCCCAGGTGGCACTGGCCATGAAGAACTTGCCTGCCAATGCAGGAGACAGAAAAGACAGGGGTCGATCCCTGAGTCAGGAAGATCCTCTGGAGGAGGGCATGGCAACACACTCCAGTATTTTTGCCTGAAGAAGACCATGGACAGAAGAGCCTGGCAAGCTACAGTCCATAGGGCCGCAAAGAGTTAGACACAATTGACATGACTAAGGACACACACTGAGGTGGAGAGGAATTAATAAAGGGACTCAACTTCCTAAAAAGATGGCAGCTTTACCAAGCAGCTGGCAGCTACCTATCATGCCAGCTTCAAAAGGTACAGAAAAAGTCTCTTTTTCCCCACTGAGTAGATGCTCTCAGATGAGAGGGCTGGAGGTTGGAGAGGAGGTCTTCTGGTGATGATGAGCGCAAGTTCTAGAGTTTGAGTGGGCTCAGGAGCTCCACCACGACTTTACTATGTATTATGTTGAGCAAAGTGCTTGACGTCTCTAAGTCTCGTGGACTTTGAGGCTTTTCTCTGTAAAATGGGGATGATAATAATAATAGTATTCACCTTACAGTTGTGAAGATTAAAAGATTTACATAAAACACTTAGCACGTTGCCTGGTATATAGTAATAACTCAATAAATGCTATCCACCATTGTCATCAAAGCTATGATTTCCAACATATTCCAGCTGTGGAATGAGGCTAGTGACTGATTTCAACTGATTCCTCTGAATACTAAGAGGTTGGGATCAACCTCACTCTTCCCCTTTCAGCCCTCCACTCGAGGCACACACACACTTTAAAAAAAAAATTAAACTTGTATATTCAATTTCAGGTCAGATAGCTCTCACTTCTTATTTTTAAGGGGTCTCAGGCTAAGCATAACCCTTTTGGCTGGGCAGCAAGAGTCATGAGTAAGGGTGGGACCATGGCATTCAGTCACACACACACACACACACACACACACACACACACACACTCACACACCCGCGTGCGCGCATGTGCATGCACGTCTGGGCTGAAGAAGTTAAGGAATCATCCAAAATCAAGAAGTCAGATGGGAGCTACATCCAAGGTGGGGAAGACACTCCTCATAGTCTCCTAGCCATCACCTGGTCTACCATCTGCTTTTCTCAGTCACACTTCCCATTGTTACCTGCATTTGCTGTCTTTATTTTCTTGTTTCTTAGCCACTCCTCAGCTGGGTCTATATCCATTCTGGCCTGTATCATTAATTAATAAAATGGTGATGAGGTCACTAATGAATTCTAAGTTGCTGATATGTCATTGTGCGTTTTTCTGGTACCCATATGCTGAGGTCTGAATGTTTGTGTTCCTCCAAATTTCATATGTTGGAATCCTAATCCCACAAGGAGTGATAAGGGGTGGGACCTTTAGGAGATGATTGGGTCAAAGGGC
>SJYV01041443.1:1450006-1465610 GCA_006410875.1 Neotragus pygmaeus | reverse complement strand
CACACACACACACACACACACACACACACACACACACTCACACACCCGTGTGCGCGCATGTGCGTGCACGTCTGGGCTGAAGAAGTTAAGGAATCATCCAAAATCAAGAAGTCAGATGGGAGCTACATCCAAGGTGGGGAAGACACTCCTCATAGTCTCCTAGCCATCACCTGGTCTACCATCTGCTTTTCTCAGTCACACTTCCCATTGTTACCTGCATTTGCTGTCTTTATTTTCTTGTTTCTTAGCCACTCCTCAGCTGGGTCTATATCCATTCTGGCCTGTATCATTAATTAATAAAATGGTGATGAGGTCACTAATGAATTCTAAGTTGCTGATATGTCATTGTGCGTTTTTCTGGTACCCATATGCTGAGGTCTGAATGTTTGTGTTCCTCCAAATTTCATATGTTGGAATCCTAATCCCACAAGGAGTGATAAGGGGTGGGACCTTTAGGAGATGATTGGGTCAAAGGGCTCTGCCCTTAAGACTGGGATTCATCCCCTTATGAAACAGATGCCAGAGGCCATGGAGAAGGCAATGGCACCCCACTCCAGTATTCTTGCCTGGAAAATCCCACGGATGGAGGAGCCTGCTAGGCTGCAGCCNTCCAACCAGTCCATCCTAAAGGAAATCAGTCCTGAATATTCATTGGAAGGACTGATACTGAAGCTGATACTCCAATCCATTGGCCACGTGATGCGAAGAACTGACTCACTGAAAAGACCCTGATGCTGGGAAAGATTGAAGGCAGGAGGAAAAGGGGATGACAGAGGATTAAATGGTTGTATGGCATCACTGACTCAATGGACATAAGTTTGGGTGAACTCCAGGTGTTGGTGATGGACAGGGAGGCCTGGCATGCTGCGGTCCATGGAGTTGCAAAGAGTCAGACACAACTGAGGGACTGAACTGAACTGAACTGAACTGAAGGCTTAGTTTTAATTTGTCTTCTCTCGCTTGAAATTCCCTCCCTAAGTCATCTCTTTATTTATGGTTTTAATTATCTTCTTTATGCCAGTGACTCTCAAATTTATAGTTCTGATTCAGACTTCTCTTCTAAACCAGAGACTCATATATCTGGTTGCCTACTAATACCTTTATTTCAAACCTAGAAGGGTCTAAGTGGGAAAAAAAAAAAAAAGATTGAAAACCAAACGTAATTTTTATCCCCAAATCCGGCCCTCTTTCGGTGCCCTATATCACTGAATGTCATGCAACTCATCTAGTTTTGCAACCCAGAAAGCAGAAGTCATTCTTTACTTCCTTCTATCTATCTATCAGCAATTCCTATTGAATTTGTATTCCTATGTCTTTCTTATCTAGACATTTATCTCTAGCTCTAGTGTCAACATTCTCGTCTAAGCCTTTCTGCCTGAACATCTTTAATAGCTTCTTAATTGATTTCTCCAATCCCCTCGTCCTTCCTTCTAATCCATTTTCCATGCTGAAGCCAAAGCAATCTTTTCCAGACCATAATTCTGATTATGTTGCGCTCCCCAGCCCTTCCCTCGCTAAACACTTCAATGGCTTCCTACACTCTTGCAATAAGGTCATGCACATGACCTAGAAGACTTGGCATAATCTCACTCAGCTCTGCAGCCTCATATTATGTCGCTTTTATTTGTGGCATCTGCCTTCTGGCCTCAAAGGTGTTCTGTGATGCTCTCTTTGCCTGGGATGCTCTGCCCTTTGTCTACTTCTACCTGACTTATATCTGTTTGTCTTTTAGTTTTTGCAGAAGTCTTTCTTTTCCTTTTAAACTCTCAGGCAATGTCAGTGGTGCCTGCTAAATGTTCTCACAGTATCATCATACACATCTCCTTTTACCCGGTGAAAGTTTGCATAGATTTGGACTGTTTATTAACTGAGTCCCCCCTGAGTCTTGTTATCTGAGTCTTCCAGATATTGGGAGCATCTATGTTTTATTGTTTTATCGACAGTTTCTGGCCCAGGGTTTACACACAGTAGATGCTTAATAAATACTATTGAATGAAGAGTAAATCAGGAAGAATGGTGAGGTGCCCCATGACTCTAGAGAACCAGAGCTGAGACAGTCAACACTCCCTTTCTTGGGGTGCTGGTGGCATAGTGCCAGACATCCCCACATTTAAGGGTATAGTGCTGGAAGAAATTGTAACTGTCTCTGAAACAAAGTGGATCAAGGTAATCGTACTGCCCTTGCTCCCAAAGGACAGACTATCCTTTGATGATACAAGCCAGGGGAAATGGCTGAGCAAAGGGTAAAAGGAAGAACAGGAAAGAATGCCGGCAGATAGACAATGCACAGCACAGAAGCAAGGGAGCAACAGAACCCAGCTCTGGGCGACTGCCTTCCCAGAAAACTTTTCCGTCATGATTGAGCCTTCTCCCTGCAGGTTAATAGTGTGACACCCGCTAAGCTAAAGACTTCTTCCTTGCTGGTTTAAGTATCTCCAGGATTAGTTCCCTGCAGTATCTAAGTCACTGTATTTTTGTTTTGATTTGATATGGTTTTTACTTTTGATACAAATGGCCTGTTTTTCTTGAAAAGACAGAAGATATCTGAAAATGGTCAAGGGGCTCGTTTGTTCTCTGCTTCACTGGAGGAACAGATGAAAAACAAACTATCCTGTGATACACAAGACACTGAGATCTGCTTCTAGAACAATCATCCTTGGGAAAAGTAGCCTGTCAGCTGGAGCAGCAACCATTGACTGGGAATGGGCCGAAACTCATGCAGAGGAACCAGAAGGAATGGTGGTTCTGGACTGCACTGTCAGTCTCATCAGAAACCCATCTCCACTCCTTCACTTGTATGTGACCTTGGGCAGGTTACTTCACTCTTTCGCGGCTGCAATTCATCTTTGAAAATGGAGCTGATGATGTTGCTCTTACTTTACAGGGTTCTGAGGATGAAGAGAGACTATGTACAAAACATTCAAAGGTTAGCTCTTAATATTGCAAGACACTATATATAAAATATATTGGGGAAGGTGTTTCCCTTAAAGAAATAGAATGTAATTTTAATATCTTTGCATGCTAAGTCATTTCAGTCATAGCCAGCTCTTTGCAACCCTGTGGACTGCAGCCTGCCAGGCTCCTCTGTCCATGGGATTCCCAGGCAAGAATACTGTAGGGGGCTGCCATGCCCTCCTCCAGGGGATCGTCCCGACTCAGGGATTGAACTCAGGTTTCATTATGTTTCCTCATATGTTTCCTACAGCCACTGTTCATAGGGTTGCAAAGAGTCAGACAAGACTGCAGTGATTTAGCAAGCAGGCACCCATCTGAAAAGGCCCACGTGCTGCCTGTGGAATGTGTATGTCTGCTTTTGCTTGACTGTGGCTCACTCTTTAATTCTTTCCTGTGTGAAACCAAAGACCTTCACTTGATAGCCCGTTCCAGGAACTCACCTGAGATCTCTTGTGCCCCATTTTCCTGCAATCCCTTTACAAAGAATATTGATAAATCTATTCCTTACCTATGTTTAAAAAAAGAAGAAGAAGAAGAAGATAAATGCCCCAAAGGATAGCTGGCAATATCGCTGAGATAGATGATGTTGTAGGATAAACATGGCAGCCTTTCCTACAGAATCCATCTTAGTTCCTGGTATGTAAGCTGAAGCACTTAAAAACCAACCGGCAGGCAAAATGCATAAAACAAAGACTAAAGGCTTCAAAGAAATGTGAAGGTAAGTAGTAGTAGAGTTCTGTCTCCAGACTCTAGAAATACCAGCTCCATGTTCTTCCTTATTAAGAGTATTTGTTGGGGAAATTCAGTTGTATTAATTTCAGGAAGAGAAAAACCATTAGGGATGAGAAAACCATCATCTGAGAAAGGAATTCAAGGTGTTTCTTTCAAAAATTGCCTCTTTCTTCTTTGTGTGTTCATTCAAATTCTTCCAGAAGAATTGAGAAAAAAAAAAAATGTAAGAAAAAAAATCAATTACTTTAAATGATCCAAATAATTGCTGTGCAACTTTGCAGTAAACATTAAAAAATGAAATCCTGGCCTAGGAGCAACTGAAATGAATCCAGCAAATGCAAATACAAGGAACAAGATCTTCTCTCATGCTCTAGAGCGCTGAGATTCAGGAAATATGAAGCTACTCTAGGGTGAGAGCTTCCCTTGTAGCTTGCTGGGAAAGAATCCGCATGCAATGTGGGAGACCTGGGTTTGATCCCTGGCTTGGGGAGATCCCCTGGAGAAGGAAAAGGCTACCCACTCCAGTATATTCTGGCCTGGAGAATTCCATGGAGTGTATAGTCCATGGGATCGCAAAGAGTCAGACTTTCTTTCACTTTCACTTCCACTTCTCTTTCACTAGGGTGAGAAACACCCAAGACTGCAGTTCTCATCTATGCAAGACACACTTAAGATGGAGAGTGCAAGAGAAGAATGCCAATCAAGGACAGAAGATCACAATTTACATCATAACCCTGTGGCCAACATGGTGAGGGCTGTTTGACTTCTCTTGGTTGCCTCATCTGTACATTGAGGGATTAGATTCAGTGTCTCTGAATCTCAGAGTTAGTAAAGACCTCCGAGGCCAATTAATACAAATCCTTCTTTTTGATACAAAGGTTATTAAGTCTTTTGCTTGAACATTTTCAGGTATGACAAGATACTCCCAATCTCTAAATATCATCACTGGATGAAGAACTCAGAGCTAGAAGTCAAAAGACTTGAGTCCAGTCTCCATGAAACACTATGTATCTAGGTATGGAATCCTTTACCCTACTGAGTTTCCCAGCTCCTTTTTCATAAAGCAAGGAAAGTGAAAGTGAAGTCACTCAGTCATGTCTGACTCTTTGTAACCCTGTAGACTGTAGCCGGGCAGGCTCCTCCTCCATCCATGGGATTTTCTAGGCAGGAACACTGGAGTGAGTTGCCATCTTCTTCTCCAGGGGATCTGCCCAACCCAGGGATCAAATTCAGGTCTCCCACATTGCAGGCAGACTCTTTACCCTCTGAGCCATCACGTTATCCATCTTAATATAGCATTTATGAAATTCCAGTGACATCAAGACTCTAATATTCAAAGAATATTTCTTTCTTTCTTCCCCCCATACCCTCTTTCTCAGGATTATGTCAGAGAATGTAACTTTTATGTCACTCTGACATTGACCTTAAGTGGAAAAATAACCAACTAGTACTTTTCTGGGAATACAGAGGTGAAACCTAAGCCTTGAAAGAAAAAATTAGGAAAAGATGATCAAGTAAGAGAAACAGACAGAATGGACTCTGCACTAGCTGGAAGAATAGCAAGATAAGACAAGATGATGAAGTCAACTCAATGTCTAGATTAAGAAATAGGAAAGGGGTTAAGAAAGCTGCACCTTGAGTGTGTCAAGGTCAAGGTCCCTGTATTGAGTGGGGGAAGGAGAATGAGAGAGATAAGTTGAAACACGTAGTCAAGTCTCTTCCTGAATATTATAGACCCAGACACTTTCCCCAATATTTGATGCTGTATAACATGAAGGCCAAAATAAAAGCAGCAAACTCTAAGAAATGAATCCAGAAAATGCAAATATGTGGAACAGGATCTGGCTTCTCCAGTGACTCAGTCAGTAAAGAATATGCCTGCAATGCAGGAGAGCTCAGTTCAATCCTTGGGTTGGGAAGATCCCCTCTAGGTGGGCATGGCAACCCACTCCAGTATTCTTTCCTGGAGAATCTCCAAGGACAGAGGAGCCTGGTAGGTTGCAGTCTATTGGGTCACAAAGGGTCAGATGGACATGACTGAGTGACTGAGCACAACACAAACTCTAAGGGGTTGAAATCTATAACTTGAGTTCCCTAAATATATTATGGACACAGAACATGGAGATCACTGCCACTGGGGGTGTGACTCCCAGCATCCCTCCCTTCTCTGGGAATCTATGACTCACACACACAATCTCCAGGGAATCTTTTCCTCATTCTCCAATCTCCACTGACTGTTCCTGTGATGGTTAATTTCATGTGTCAACTTGACTGGCCTACAGGGCACTCAGATATTTGTTTATTTCTGAATGTGTCTTGAGGGTGTTTCTGGATGAGATTAGCATATGAGTCAGTAGATTGAGTAAAGCTGATGGCCCTCTCCAGGGAGGGTGGGCATCCTCTAATCCACTGAGGGCCTGAATCAAGCTAGGAGGGAGAATTTGCTGTTGAGTTGGATCTTCTGTTCTCAAACTAAGACTTTTACCATCAACTCCCCTGACTCTCAGGTCTTCTGAGTCAGACTGAAAGGACACCACCAGCTTTCTTGGGCCTCCAGGTGGCAGATGGCAGACTGTGGGATTGCCTAGGTTCCATCATCACACTAGTCAATTCTCATAATAAAACATTTTATATATAAAATGATTTTATTATAGGAATGTATATATCCTCTCTTTCTCTGTATATAGGCACATACACACATTATCCTACTGGTTCTGTTTCTCTGGAACCCTGCCTAATAAAGTTCCTTTGATCCTCTGGGCTTCTCTGCACATACACTGTCTCCCTCAAACACACAAAGGAGGCAAAAGCTGAACAAGGAGATAATGGGCTCCTGCTTTGGGTTCTGATGGTAGAATGGATGCCCAGCAATCCAGGGCTGCTGCTAGAGCTGAAAGTCAATTAGAGTCAGATTGGGAGGAAAGAGAGGCAGGAACCGAAGCTCTTCTAGGAAACCCAGCCTTAAGATGTGCAATGCAGTAGAGACCAAAATTGCCCATGGGTGCAATCTGTCTAAATGTCATCACTATCCTAAAGACGGTAAGGATTTGGTAGAACCACTACTGAGCAAGGTAGATTTCTCTATAGTATTATAGAATGACTGCATGAATGACCCTGATTAATAGCTTCACTGTATTCTGTCTTTAAAATTGTCCTCATGCACTGACTCTCAGTTTGGCCGTGTCATTTGCTATGATCAATGAGACAGTAAGCAAACAATGTCAGCAGAAATTTGTGGAAGCACTCACAGATTTTTTGCTTTCCCTCTGGTTTCTCCACCATTGCTATGAGAACATGCCTGAGTCAGCCTTGCTGGAAGGATGTGAAAGACACTTGGGAGAGAGACCCCAGTCATCCCAGATATCTCTCTGTATCAAGGCCATCCTAAATCAACACAGCCAGTCAAGCCCAGAACCATGAGGGAGCCCAGATGAGACCAGGAGAACTATCCAACTAAGCAGAGCCTAAATTACTACCCAGAAAACTCACCTTAACCTCCCTTGATTTCTACACATATAACCAACAGATTTGGAACAACAGACTGGTTCCAAATAGGAAAAGGAGTACNGAGTCTTCTCCAACACCATAGTTCAAAAGCATCAATTCTTCAGCGCTCAACCTTCTTCACAGTCCAACTCCCTGGGTTTATCCTTCGAACAGTGTGCCTGGCACCTGGTCATCCGTTGACCAGCCAGCCTCTTTGCTAACTGTGCAGCTCCTCCCTTCCCAGAAATAGAGCAACAGATGGGGAGTTAGTCACCTGAGAAAGGCCCTCCCTCCCATTTGGCTGACAGTGCCTTCCACAGGCCCTACAAGCCAAGTCCTGGAACCATGGCTATTTGAGGCTGTAGGAACTGGGGGAATTTGAGTAGACAGGACTGTTGAGGCACAGGAGGGTCATGGTAGAAATACAGTCTTTATTCAGAGATCACCGAGGCTTTTTTTTCTTTCTTTCTTTCTTTCTTTTTTTTTTTTTGGCTACACAGTTTGGCATGGGAGATCTAGTTCCCCAAACAGGGATTGAACTTGTGCCCCTGCAGTGGAAGTGCAGAGTCTCAACCACTGGATCCCCAGTGAAGTCCCCACACACACACTTTTTTTTTTTTNCGATGGACATGAGTTTGAGTGAACTCTGGGAGTTGGTGATGGACAGGGAGGCCTGGTGTGCTGCAGTTCACAGGTTTCAAAGAGTCAGACATGACTGAGCTACTGAACTGAACAACATATGTTTTATGAAGATAAATTTGGTTCAGGCTTTCATAAACACCTCCACTCTTAGATTTTCAACTTTCCTTGATGTTAATAAACACCCAAAATATAATATAGCCCTCACCTTTTATATAATAATCAATTCCAATCTTGTTTTCTTGCTTTTAAGCTAATTGAGCATTTCTCCATTCAAAAACTGAACTCACTTTACTTTTCTCCTAGTCGGCTGAATAATAGTCTCCAAAAAGTTATCTACAGGCAAATCTCCAGAACATATGAAGATTACAAGGCCAAAAAAAGTGCGGGGGGTGGGAATGTTGCAGATGTCACTGAGTTGTTATCTTGGATTATCCAGGTGTGCCCTAACTGCAATCACAAATGTCCCGGAAAGAGAGCCAGGAGAGTACACGCAAAAGAAGAGAAGACAGTGTGACCCTGGAAATAAACAGTGAAGAATGAGAGCAGCCTCCCAGAAACTGGAGAAACAGGAACAAATTTTCCCCTAGAGCCTGTGGAGGGTGTGTGGTTCGCCAACCTCCAGACTTTGGCCTGCTTATACTGATTTTGGGCTTTTGATCTCCAGAACCATGAGAGAGTAAATTTCTGTTGTTTTAGCTACCACGTTTATGGTAATTTGTGTTGAATAGTAATAAATATTGAGGTTGCAAAGAACAAAGAGTTTTATTGGGGGGTCTCAGGAATTGCAATTTGGAGACACAGATTGGGAGAAAACCAAAAGAGTGTTCTGAAGAAGAGAAAGAGTCAGGGGCCCACAAAGACAAAGAGTCAGGGGCCCACATGGCCTGCCAAAGAACCATGACCGCCCCTGATGCAAGGCAGGAAACACCTGTCCTCAAGGAATCACAAGCTGCTCTAGAGCAAGGGCCCAGCAGGCAGATAGGCTGCCAAGAGTCCCGTAGAGTAACAGCAGTCCAACANGCCCACATGGCCTGCCAAAGAACCATGACCGCCCCTGATGCAAGGCAGGAAACACCTGTCCTCAAGGAATCACAAGCTGCTCTAGAGCAAGGGCCCAGCAGGCAGATAGGCTGCCAAGAGTCCCGTAGAGTAACAGCAGTCCAACAAGGATGCTGAGTAGGACAAGAATCAAAAGGCCAGATTTCATCCAGGCCAAGACGCACACAATTCACACCTCCTCAGTGGCCTCCTGGTCCACTTTAGAGAGTTTTCTTAGCAAAACCAACTTCATTTTTTTATTTTCCTCTCACATCTGTTGCAGTAGCCACAGCAAACTTGATCAATTTCTCCTTTGTTTTTTCAGTTAGTGGTACCTATTTTCCTCACCACACAAGCTAAACCTGGAGATGACTTTCAACTTTTTGTCTTTTTCATATTTTATAGCTCAGAATTTTTCATCTCAGAGCCACAACAAATTGTTAGTGGTTATAGTCTTAGCGGTCACAATCAGAAAAAAAAATTAGAGAAATAAAATAGAAAATATCAGAGAAAATACTTTTATATGAGAAGGGTAAGTAATTGCTGTTTCATGCGCTTTTCTGATTATGAGTAGATATGTCCCAATTTGTGAGATAAGATGTATTTCTCACTGTGGGTAACAGCCCCAAATGTTGAAACCAACTGCTTTTCATCTCCCCAAGTCAATTATCAGTTCCTTCTTTCCCAGTATTTTTGGGGATGAAAAAAGTTTCTTCTGTCCTTCTAAATTCTTCACAGAGGTCTAAGAATTAAACTGATATGAGACAGAAAAACAAGAAAAGTTTAATAACATGTGTTCATGTGGAAAAATCCCATGGGCAGAGGAGCCTGGAAGGCTGCAGTCCATGGGGTCGCTGAGGGTCGGACACGACTGAGCGACTTCACTTTNAGCCATCTAGTCCTGTGTATGAAAGAGTAAAATCTCAAGTGCAGATCAATTACCAGATTACATATTTTAACTTGGAATCACAAGGCAATCCATTCTAATAAGCCAAGTTCTCTTTATATCCTTAAGTGTAAGGATATAAAATAGCAAAACTGCCTTCAAATGAAATTATTAACATTTCAGTTTTTGTTCTTTTTACATTTCTGTGCTTAAGTCTTCCTGAGGGTAAAAAGTACTTAAACAATTTCTGAGGATACCTACTCAACCATTCAAAGTCACATAAAGATCTGAGACATTTAGCCAAGATTCTCGCCTGTGATCCTCCTGGGCCATTTAAGCATCTATGAACGTATTTATGTCTTGAGATCTCCCTTGTGGGGTGATCTCAGAGCTCTTGGTCCATTTCCTTGAGCTTGAATCATCCCATTACCTAATTCTTCTCTCTGTTCATAGAAATTTGTAATTCTGACCTGAGTTTCTACATCACTGATTGGATTTTGTATGATTCTGCCTCTTAAAATGTATAAAAATGTCTAAAGTCCTTCAAGTTTGGTAAGATTAATAGCTGACGTTTATGGAAGGCCAGCTCTGCACCAGGAATAGTTCCACGTGCTTTTCACTATTAATTCATTCCATTCAAACAACTCTTGAAGTAGGTGCTACTAACTTCCCCAGTTTGCAGGTAAAAAATTGAAACACAGAGNAAATCTACCATTGCCTGTTTCTGTAAACGAAGGTTTTGGAGCAGAGCCCTGTTTAGGTGCAATATATGGACAATGTCACACCACTCTGCCAGAGCTGAGAAGTTGTGACAGAGGCTGCGGGGCCTGCAAGGCTGCCAATATTTACTGTTTGACCCTTTATAAGAAAATTTTGCTGACCCAGACCTACAAAATAAAATTTTAACTGCATAATCCTCAATACTTCAAGTTATAAAGAGAAGATGGGGTAAGTGTGTATCAGATAGAATGTTTATAAAAATTATATGAGGACATAACAGGATTTCACATAAATTAGACTTGAAAGAGCACCCATGATGCGTGAAGTATGGACATGTAACCAAGGAAGGAGAGGTGAGCCTGGTGGGGGCTGCACACACAGGTTAGGAAACTGAGGACTCAGAATAAGTCAAGTGCCCTCCTCCAGCCCCCAAAAGCTACAGATATGTTTTAAATTATGTGATAAGCACAAATTAAAAAAAAATTATTACCAGGAGGAGTACAGTTTCTCTAGGTACAAGTCCCCTCACTCCCACAAAATCAATTCAGAAAACTTTTATTTTTTCAATAACCATTTTTCTGAAATATAATTAATTACAATTTTGTGTTAGTTGCTAGTGTACAGCAAAATGATTCAGCCATATATACATATATATATGTATTATTTTTCTGATTCTTTTCCACTATGGGTTATTATAAGACATTTAATTAGTTTTCTGTACTATACAGTAAGTCCCTGTTTATTTTATACATATTAGTGTGTATAAGTCCCTGCTTATCCATTTTATACATATTAGTGTGTATACATTAGTCATCAAAACACTGTTTTCTATGGACTGGTTTTTCTCTTTTGCACCTCCGGGTTTTGCCTTTGCCACTATTTTTTTTCTTGACCATCCTCTTCAATTCTAGCAATTGAGAAATCTTTCTTTTCTCATTCAGTCACATCTATGGCTGAGAGACTGGAGAAGGCAATGGCACCCCACTCCAGTACTCTTGATTGGAAAATCTCATGGACGGAGGAGCCTGGTAGGCTGCAGTCCATGATGTCACAAAAAGTCGGACACGACTGAACAACTTCACTTTTATGCATTGGAGAAGGAAATGGCAACACACTCCAGTGTTCTTGCCTGGAGAATTCCAGGGACGGCAGAGCCTGGTGGGCTGCCATCTATGGGGTTGNATGCTGTTCTGCCCAATCACCAGCTGCTGCTGCTGCTGCTGCTGCTAAGTTGCTTCAGTCGTGTCCGACTCTGTGCGACCCCAGAGATGGCTGCCCACCAGGCTCCCCGGTCCTTGGGATTCTCCAGGCAAGAACACTGGAGTGGGTTGCCATTTCCTTCTCCAATGCAGGAAAATAAAAAGTGAAAGTGAAGTTGCTCAGTCACGACCCCATAAACTGCAGCCCACCAGGCTCCTCTGTCCATGGGTTTTCTAAGTTAAGAGTACTGGAGTGGGGTGCCATTGCCTTTCCCGATCACCAGAGTATGATTCAATTCCTGAGTTATCTTTCCTTTTTGGCAATTTTCACATGGATACTAATACTCTATTAGGATAAAGATGTCCTAGATAGAATCTGCATTGGAGGGTCTAGAAGTGCCTAGCTTTTAAAAAAGCAGAAACTTCTTCTCCCCATATTTTCTGATGTTTCTCTAAAGCACCAAAGAACAAGCTCATGTCCAAGGATTATTTGTCCTAAACCCCATCATAGTGAAAAGAGGAATCCTGAATCTTGACAAGATGTTAAAATGACATTAACAATTACTTCTCAGGAATGCTTTTAGTTTAGGGTAGAACTCATTTTTAACATATTCAGTCATAAAAGTAGGATGGAAGGAAAGTGAGAAGGAAGGGAAGCAAGAAAAGTAGAAGAATAGAAAGAGATAGATAAAAAATGTATACAGGGCTTCTTTTAAATTGCAACTGACACCCCCTCAATGAGTTTGTTAAAGCTATCTCATCCTTTATGTAACTTCCTTTCTTATTAGGATTATATATGTCATTAAATAGCTGTAATGTACAAATTAATCTGAGAGGAAACGTAACCTAATAGATATTTGAATACTGAGATTATTTTCCCAGCTATGGCAGAGATTCCCTAAATATTCTGGAAGACACTAGAAGGCAGCAGAGAGGGGGAAAAAAAGCCCCTTGGACTGTTTACTTAGAATAAGAACATTTGAGTGCTTGTATTTGCAACTTCATCACATTGGATATAAAACTGAGGAATAAGAATGATATAAGAATGCTATGGACTGAGGAAGGTGTTTAAAACATATTGGCATACTAGAGATGCTACTGCAATTTGATGATTCTGCTCCATGGAGTAGTTTATTTCAGATGGAAATTGGCAAGCTACTTTTTCAGGAAAAAGACATTGAACCACATGTGCATCTACTCCAGCTTTGCCGCAAGCACTGAAGTGAGAAGGTAAACCTCCCCTCAGAGGACTCAGAGGGTTCTCAGCAGAATGAAGACAGGCAGAGTCCCCAGTGCCCTGTAAGCAGCAGAGAGGACATCCCTGGGTGACAAGTGGAACATTTTGTCCAGCATGTCATGGGGAATAAAAACCTCCTTAGCAATCATACTGAAAAAGACCATATGCAAACTTGGATAAGTTTATATGTATAAACAAGTTAAAATTTATCAAACAACAGCAGCTTTCTTCCACCAAATTAAGAAGCTCTCCCTCCTGTATTATCAAGGTTCATAAATGACACCATAGTCCAGAACATGAAATAACTTTGATGTCCACCATAATCAGAGTATAAAATATTTCCATTAGGCCAATAAAACAACCTCACATTCTGGCTTTGGAGTCACACCCTGCTCACCCTCAAACGCTGGCAACCACTAAGTTTTCATCATTATGATATTTTCTTTCAGAGAATGTCATATAAATGGAATCACATAGCATTTAACCTTTGGACACTAGATTCTTTCATTCATCAAAATGACTTTGCCATTCAACCAAGTTGTTGGATCTCTCAATATTTCATTCTACTTTATTGCTAAGTAGTAGTTCATTGTATGGATGTACCACAATGTGTTTAACAAATGACCCACTAAAGGACACTCAAGTTGTTTTTTAGTCTTTGCCTGTTATTACTAGAACTGATATAAACATCTGTCAGTAAAATGGCAGGATAGGAGGCCTCAGTCCTCATCCCCTGATGCAAACACTGATTTAACAATCAATACCTTTATGAAAGCTCTGGAGTTGAGTAGAGAGGTTCCAACACCCCAGTGGAGCACAACATCTAAGAACAGTTGCACAGAAAAGGATAAAAAATACAGTTTCACTTTACCTGCATCATTTGTCCCACAAGCCAGACCACTCAGCACAAGAGAGATCTCCTTAGGCTGTGATTTCTCCTGCAGGATAAAGAGAGAGAGAGCCGAGTGTGCAGCTTCCCTAGTCTTTCAGGGCATTGCCTGATAAGCCCGCTTCTATCCCCTCTCACCCAGAATACTGAGGCAACTAGCATAACTAGATAGTTTGGGGGCAGCAAAGAACAAAGAAAGGGGACAGGTCTCACACAGCATTTGGGACAGGGATCTTGACAACCATCTCATAGGCCCGGCCAGCTGGCCTGTGGACCCTGTCAGCCAGCTGACCTGTGGACCCTGTCAGCCAGCCCACCCACAGATCCCACCAGTCAGCCAGCCCACACACAAACCCTACCGTCCAGCATATCTGTCTGTGCATGGACCCCGCCAGATGGCTGACTGCACACCCCGCCAACTGTCCTGTGCTCCCCTGCACACCTGGCATTCCATATGCCCCTACATATGCCACAAATGTGTCCCCACAGGTGACATGCAGATCTCAGGAGCCAGGGTGGACTTCAGTAATCCAATCAACTGCTTGGGATTGGCAGAGGGCACAATACCCTGAGACTGCTCCTTCAGAAGGTGGGGAGAGGAGCGGAGCTTACACACCATGTCCCAGCATCTTTATACACTGCCTTAGGGAAAGGAGTAGGCAAATTTCAGTACTTAGCATTACTATGCAGGACAGGGTGAAAAGGTACAGTCCCAATGTATCTCCTGTAGCAGGAAAGGGGAGATATGGAGATTGAGCCCAGTGCTCCAGAATTTCATGGCACTGCCTTTGGGAGATGAAGTTAAGTGACTCTCAGGACTCAAGACAGATCTGTGGCTTGAGATAAGTCATAAAATCCTAAGACTTCCTCTCCAGGAATAAGTTAGAGGGGTAGAGTGTGTGCATCCACAGAAAAGCTTTAAGGTACCCTTAGACTCTCTACTGGGCTGACAGGTGAAGGTCTTTCCAAGCAGGAGTCCCCAACCTCCAGGATCTAATGCCTGATGATCTGAGGTGCAAATGATGCAATAACAGAAATAAAGTACACAGTAAATGTAATGTGCTCGAGTCATCCCCCAATCATTCTCCCCACCGCTTGCTCCCTGTCAGTCTGTGGAAAAATTGTCTTCCACAAAACCAGTCCCTGGTGCCAAAAAGGTTGGGGACCACTGCCATAAAGAGCAGAAGATGTGACTGCTTCGTGAAATGTGCAGATACTAATACAAGAATGCAAAGAACAAGAACACCCAGGGAAATATTACACTCCAGGGGAGTGAAATAATTTTCAGCAACTGACTGCAAAGATATGGAGACCAATGAATTGTCTTCCCTGTAGCTCAGATGGTAAGGAATCCACCTGCAATGCCGGAAACCTGAGTTCCATCCCTTTTCGGGGGAAGATCCCCTGGAGGAAGGCATGGCAACCCACTCCAGTATTCTTGCCTGGAGAATGGGGATTCTCAGATAGACAGATGAGGCTGGTGGGCTACAGTCCATGGGGTCGCAAAGAGTGGGACACAACTGAGTGACTAAGCACACAGCACAATTTTAATTGTCTTAAAATTCAAAATAATTGTCTTAAGCTAAGTGAGCTACAAGAGAACATAAGCAGTATCTAAACAAAATAGAGGAAAATACATGAACAAAAAGAGAAGTTTAAAAAGACATAGAAATCACAAAACAGAAACAAACAAATTCTGGAGCTGAAGAATTTTCTTTCTGTTTTATAGTTCTTTTGTCCATTTTTTATCTTTGGCTCTTTTCTTTTTTGATTTTTTGATTACTTTGTTACTGATATGCTTTGATTTCTTTTTTTTTTTT
>SJYV01041443.1:1393888-1440017 GCA_006410875.1 Neotragus pygmaeus | reverse complement strand
TGGTTCAATTCTCACATCTGTACATGACTACTAGAAAAACCATAGCTTTGACTAGATGGACTTTTGTTGGCAAAGTAATTTCTCTTCTTTTTAATATGCTGTCTAGGTTGGTCATAACTTTTCTTCCAAGGAGCAAGCATCTTTTAATTTCATGGCTGCAGTCACCTTCTACAGTGATTTTGGAGCCCCTCAAAATAAAGTCTCTCAGTTTCCATTGCTTCCCCATCTATTTGCCATGAAGTGATGGGACCAGATGCCATGATCTTAGTTTTCTGAATGTTGAGCTTTAAGCCAACTTTTTCACTCTCCTCTTTCACTTTCATCAAGAGGCTCTTTAGTTCTTCACTTTCTGCTATTAGGGTGGTGTCTTCTGAATATCTGAGGTTATTGATATTTCAGCTTGTGCTTCATCCAGCCCAGAATTTTGCATATGCACTCTGCATAAAAGTTAAATAAGCAGAGTGACAATATACAGCCTTTACGTACTTCTTTCCTGATTTGGAACCAGTCTGTTGTTCCATGTCCAGTTCTAAATGTTACTTTTTGACCTGCACACAGATTTCTCAGGAAGCAGGTCAGAGGTGGTCTGGTATTCCCATCTCTTTAAGAATTTTCCACAGTTTGTTGTGATTCACACAGTCAAAGGCTTTGGCATAGTCAATAAAGCAGAAGTAGATATTTTTCTGGAACTCTCTTGCCTTTTTGATGATCCAGCAGATGTTGGCAATTTGATCTCTGGCTCCTCTGCCTTTTCTAAATCCAGCTTGAACATCTGGAAGTTCATGGTGATCAATTCAGTGATCAATTCAAAAATTCAGTGGTCACTGCAAAGAAAGAGAGGAAAACAATGGAATGGGAAAGACTAGAGATCTCATCAAGAAAATTAGATACCAAAGAAACATTTCATGCAAAAATGGACACAATAAAGGACAGAAATGGTATGGACCTAACAGAAGCAGATGATATTAAGAAGTGGCAAGAATACACAGAAGAACTATCCAAAAAAGATCTTCATGACCCAGATAACGATGGTGTGATCACTCACCTAGAGCCAGACATCCTAGAGTCAAGTGGGCCTTAGAAAGCATCACTATGAACAAAGCTAGTGGAGGTGATGGAATTCCAGTTGAGCTATTTCAAATCTTGAAAGATGATGCTGTGAAAGTGCTGCATTCAATATGCCAGCAAATTTGGAAAACTCAGCAGTGGCCACAGGACTGGAAAAGGTCAGTTTTCATTCCAATCCCAAAGAAAGGCAATGCCAAAGAGTGTTCAAACTACTGCACAGTTACACTCATCTCACATGCTAGCAAAGTAATACTCACAATTGTCTAAGTTAGGCTTAAACAGTATGTGAACCATGAACTTCCAGACGTTCAAGCTGGATTTAGAAAAGGCAGAGGAACCAGAGTTGCTTCTTATGGATGAGCAAAGAAAGTGGTTTCTTCAGATAAAATATAAACCTAGTGAAGACACTGTGAAGATTGTTGAAATGACAACAAAGGATTTAGAATATAAAATAAACTTCGTTGATAAAGCAATGACAAGGTTAGAGATGACTGACTCCATTTTTAAAGGAGGTCTACTGTGGGTAAAATGCTCACTGAAGACTCATGATGCTTGGCAAATTTTTTTTTTTTTTTAGCAATGAAGAATTTTTTAATTAAGGTATGTACATTTTTTTAGACCTAATGCTATTTTGCACTTAATAGACTACAGTGTAGTGTAAACATAAATTTTATATGCACTGACAAACCAAAAAAATAATGTAACTTACTTTATTACAATATATTCACTTTACAGTGGTGGTAGAGATACTTTACCATAGAAATGCTGAACACACAGTATCTCTAAGGTATGTCAACACCAACTATTTATTCATTCATCCTTTTTGTATTCCTATCTATATCCACAAATAATTGAGGGGGGTTCTAATATTATATTAAAGTACGTTCAAAGGGAAACAAGAAAAAAACCCACTCAAAAAAAAGTAGTAGTTATGGAATGCAGAAAGCTAGTACATCAAATGTTTAGGATTGGTTAATCATTATAACTGAACAACTAAGGTTTGTCTCTCACTTTACTAGAAGTTCAAGTAGAAAAGAGGATAGAGAAGTTATGAAGACAGAATTTTGAGCACATTTAATGTTTCAGTTATTATGTGAAATATTTCATATACATCAGCTTATATGACCCACACATTAACTTATGATCAGTTAATGACAGTAGCCACCACATACCAACTGCATTCTCAGTGAGATGACAAAAAACATCTCAGGTATATTCGGGACAAGGCTGGGTTCCAACTCAGCCCTGTCTGATTCCAAAATCTGTGCTCTTTTCATAACCTAATGGTTCTCTTTGCCACATAAAAGGAAGCATATAACTAAGTAAATACAAGAAAAAATCAAGAGATGCATATACCCTCTATTTTTACTAAAAGAGTGATATCTTAATGAGTTCTAAGTCAGTAAGCTCCAGATTTTCCTCACTACTGCAAACCACCAGAGGTTAAGGCAGAATTTATCTTGAAGAGCATCAAAGGAACTATAATGTATCTGAGGCACAGAGAGGATTTGAAAGCCAAGGGAGGAATGTAATGCAGGTAAACCAAGGTTAAGATTTCTGTGCAAGGTCACACAGCAAGGCAGGGCTAGTCTTCCAGGCCTTTTCCTAGGGCTTGGCTTATTTGATTGGATTAGACTAGATTTTGAAAGCTTATCCACCAAGAAGTTGAATTTTCACTTTTACCAAAGGACCAGAAACAGACAGGGAAACCTGTTGACTGCATAATTGTTCCCTTTACCATCTTTGATGGCTTATTAAACTTGCTAATGGCATTCTTGCTTCTCAGCAGTGATACATTGCACAACACAACCCTAAATAACAGCTGTTTCAAATCCATGCCTACTGCACAGACTCAAGGCTAAAAGCACATCCTTGCTAAAGCTAGAGGTGACATATACCATCAAGGGATGGGCATCTGATGAAAGCTATGCTCAGCCTACGTCACAGCCACCTGGAAGTAAGATGCTGACCTGGGGTGTCTCGGAAGTATAGAGCAGAAAGACTGACAGGGAGTGGCCAGTGAATGAGTGGAAATGTCTTGAATTACAACAGAGGCACCATTCACTCTGCAGAGTCTGAAATCTGGTGTGCAGATTTCAGATGTGACAGTTTAATTCAGTAACACCAGACCCCGAACAACACAGTTCGATTTTCAGTTATCATGGTATATTAACTCTGCGTCATTGAATAAAGTTGAAACTGTGCTGCTGACTCATCTGTCCACAAATCACTATAATATATCAATAACAGATATGCCTCAAGGACAGGGGTCAATCAACTCACATCTTACAAAGGCTAGCAGTGACTGATCAACGCACTTGTAGGTCAGCTCACTCACAGCCAGCAAATCTTGGAGTGGTGTTGTCTCTTCATCTCTCACTGATAAACTCGTGGGACATTTGACAAAAAAGGGTAATCAAAAGAGGAGGTTGGCCAACAAAGAGGAATGTGCAGCAAAGAAAAAATAAAAACACTAAGAGCAAAATTCAGATTGAATGCAAATAGCATAGTAATACTAGGTTGGCTGAAAAGATCATTTGGATTTTCCCAAACCATCTTATATAAAAACCCAAACGAACATTTTGGCCAACTCAATAGCTGACAGTGGAATACTGACTGCTGCAACTGGAGAAACTCTAGATAGGTAGCCAGAGGAACTTACTGAAGGCAATTTACCCACATAAATGAAGAAAAGAATGAAAATACCCTAAAGAAATTGGTGCCTTTAAAACCTTCTTGTGAAAAGAACTCTTGGCACTATTTCACAATGTTAAAAGTGCAAAGGATAGAATGTTGGAAGCTACTTCAAACTTAGAAGCAAGACAAAAAAGAGTTTGACACAGTATTATGAATTATATGATGAGAAGAAGGCAGGCACTGTTCACACCACTCTTTATAACTTTTTTTTAAAGAAACACAACATTTTGATTCTCAATGTTTCTCATAATTTGAAAAACATTAAGTGAATATCAGTTCTACTATTTTTCCATATCCATATATTTTTATAAGTAACAGTAAGAGAGGTTTTAATGTTTAGATAGACAAATTTTTATTGGAATTTATTTGCTCTACACTGTCATATCAGTTTCTGCTGTACTGCAAAGTGAATCAGCTGTGTGTGTATATCAGGTGTGTGTGTGTGTATCAGGTGTGTGTGTGTATCAGGTGTGTGTGTGTATCAGGTGTGTGTGTGTGTGTGTGTGTGTGTATGTGTGTGATACCTGCAAGGCAGGGGACCCCAGTTCAATTCCTGGGTTGGGAAAATCCCCTGGAGAAGGGAATGGCTACCCACTCCAGTACTCTGGCCTGGAAAATTCTGGAGAATTCCATGGACTGTATAGTCCATAGGGTTGCAAAGAGTCAAAAGTGACTGAGTGACTTTCACTTCTCCCCTCTTTGTTCAGTTCAGTTCAGTTCAGTCGCTCAGCCGTGTCCGACTCTTTGCAACCCCGTGAATCGCAGCATGCCAGGCCTCCCTGTCCATCACCATCTCCCGGAGTTCACTCAGACTCACATCCATCAAGTCACTGATGCCATCCAGCCATCTCATCCTCGGTCATGCCCTTCTTCTCCTGCCCCCAATCCCTCCCAGCATCAGAGACTTGTTACTATGGAGCACTGAGTAGAGTTCCCTGCATTATATAGTAGGTTCTTATTAGTCATCTATTTTATATTATACATAGTAGTGTTATGTAAGTCATCCCATCTTCCAATAGATGTTTTTAAAGGTCACAGAAAAATAGTACAATTTCTCATATATTATCAAGACCATTCTGTGTGGATCGAGTTGGCATGGCCATTTTTACGGCCCCACACTACCATGTAAAGACTTCCTGTATTTCCCTGATCTTTCACTGAGGAATTCTGCTCACACAAGGCACAGTAGAAAAACAATGCCCCAGAAAATCTGCTCATAGCACACACTGGAATGAGAATGAGATTCACTGCCATGACCTTTGTTCATTTGAGTAGCCTCTGCTTAGGGTTCTGGCCTGGATACAGTCCAAAAAATTAAAGAGGCAAATTGAAAACTCATGTGATATTTTCAAGGAAAGAGCCTGTGGGATCCGAGCTGTATATGACTGAAAGTTTGTAGGTTACCCAAATGCAAGAACTATGTATCTAAATGGAAGAGCTAAGCAGGTATTTGGAATTTCCACTCTGATTCTCAGAAGAAACCAGGCTAATAATAAATAACTAGAAGTCCTCACCCTGCTGGTTACAGCCAAGATCATTCAGTTCAGTACAGTTCAGTCACTCAGTTGTGTCCGACTATTTGTGACCCCATGAATCGCAGTACACCAGGCCTCCCTGTTCATCACCATCTCCTGGAGTTCACTCAGACTCACGTCCATCGAGTCCGTGATGCCATCCAGCCATCTCTTCCTCGGTCATCCCCTTCTCCTCCTGCCCCCAATCCCTCCCAGCATCAGAGTCTTTTCCAATGCGTCAACTCTTCACATGAGGTGGCCAAAGTACTGGAGTTTCAGCTTTAGCATCATTCCTTCCAAAGAAGTCCCAGGGTTGATTTCCTTCAGAATGGACTGGTTGGATCTCCTTGCAGTCCAAGGTCATTAGCCTCACCTAAAGTCTGCCCAAGAGACTGACACAGACTCTACCTTCTGTATCTCACTTCTTTTAGTAGTAGAACCCAGTTATTTTGTTCTTCTTACCCAACATAGTTAGGTATTCAGAGCAGGGCCTCTTCCCCATCACAGAAAATAAATCCTTTTTAGTTTAAAACTGCAAGGTTCAGGCATGAGCCTGGGCTGCAGTTCCTCCCATTGAAGTGAGAGCTGGGGGCTTGTGGGAGAGCATCCCTCAGTGACAAGAGGGCAAGACATAAACATGTCTGTTTCAGCTAGTCAGACTGTAACATGTGACACCTGGAATTCGAAGTCAATTGCAGCAACCAGAGGACAAGCCTGAGAACCAAGGCACCTAACAAGTGGTACAGAACAAAAGAGGGAAGTGACCTGAGCTCCTGAATGAACCCACTTGAAACTGACTGAAATGGGGATTTCTTGACATGAGAGACACGTGTCCTTACAATGTAGGCTGTCATTTGCAGTTGAAACATCCTAATACACCAGACAGGAACCCGAGGAATGACAGAGACTAGAGGAGCCAGGGGAAAGACACTGAGAAGGACTCAAGGAGGAGGGAAGAAGACCATTAAGTTCCAAAGAAGAGACCCAAGATGGGGGACTCCATGGTACTCTCTGATCCAAAGATTTTTTTTTCAATTTTATTGAAATATCATTGACTAATAAAACTGTAAGATATTTAAACTACACATCTGATCCAAGATTTTTAAGTAGACAATCTGTTTNTTCAAGTTCCCCTGGAGAAGAGATAGGCTACTCACTCCAGTATTCTTGGGCTTTTCTATGGCTCAGATGGTAAAGAATCTGCCTGCAATGCAAGAGACCGGTTTCAATCCCCAGGTTGGGAAGATCTCCTGGAAGAGAGAATGGCAACTCACTACAGTATCCTTGCCTGGAGAATCCCCATGGACAGAGGAGCCTGGCAGGCTATAGTCGATGGGGTTGCAAAGAGTCGGACACAACTGACTATGTGTATGCCACTGAGCACAGCAGGTGTATGTATCCGATAAAAATCTCACTCAAAATATGCAAAGAATTCTTACAAATTAATAAGGAAAACACTACCAAACTGGTATAAAATATATATATTTTTAAATGTGAATAGGCACTTTACAAAAGAAAATATCCAAGTAACGTATACACATATGAAACAAAACTCAAGTAGGAAATACACATTAAAATCACAGTAAGGTAACTTCACACCCATCAGGACATCTAAAACAGAGATAAAACTAGGTATTGTATTGGCAACAATATAAAGTAACTAGAATTCTCATACTTTGTCAGCAGGAGTATAAATTTGGAAAACTATTTGTCAGTGTCTAAAAGAGCTGAATACTTGCACATTCTGTGATGCAGATATTACACTCTTAAGTGCATATATAAAGCAAATGGAAATGCATTTTCATGTAACAAAAGACATGTACAGGATAGATAAATCCCACAAACACACAATTTTAATACTGAGAGGGAAAACAGACAAAAGAGTATATCCTATATGAATCTATTGTATATATTTCAAAATTAGAAAATTAAACTATGATATTGGAATTTGGGGTAATGCTTATCTTTGGGGTTTCCAGAGTCCTGGCGATGCTTTGTATCTTGAACTTGGTGCTGATTACATGAGTGTGTCTTTTGTAAAATTAAACCTGACACATATTATTTATATATTTTAAAAGTAACCCTTCAATATAATTCACAAGGAGGAAATTTATCTAGCAAGCAGAGAGGGAGTAAGGCAGAGAGAGGAGGTAGAGGAAGGGGAACTGGGTGAGAGAGAAGATCAATAATTTAAGGTGTACTTGCCATTAAAGTCATTAGACTCTATATTAAATACTGGGAAACATTCATACGGGGCATTTGAAGACAGATGCAGTTTCTCGTTGCCATGATTAGACTGCCACATATAATACAATGTTCAAAACTGTACTTTGTACCGAAAAGTTAACCATATTGTCAATTTGCCCAGTTTCTGGCAGTTAGAAGATGCTCACAAGATTTTAAAAACTTTGGGCTTTGTTTTTGCTTTGGTTTTATTTTGGTTGTTTTAATATCTGGATATTTTGGTGAGCAAAATCCTCAAAAATGATCAAATTATAAAACACACATGATTAATGATAAGTACATGATCAATCAAATTGTTTTTGACTAGAGATGTTGACTTTTAAAGTCAAGGATCAGTGGGCTGCACAACTGTGTTCTATAGACTATGAACAATAATTGTTTTTCTTCTACTTGAAATACTGCAATGAAATAGTCATTCTTCTGAAAGATACAACATAAACTTCTACACGGAGAAACTAAAAGTCATCCACCTTCATTTTCTACTTCATGACATTTTCCATTAGAGGAAAAGCTGGAGCAAAACATCTAAACTTATTTATCTCCTCCCACTTTATTCAGCAAAACCATGTATTATTTCCCTTTTGTCTCTCAACAAATACAAAGTACTTTTGATCTTACAAAAAAAAATAATTAAGATGAATAAATTAAAAATATGGAAGAATGTCTCCAGGGTAATCATTTTACTAATGAAAACATATGATTTACAGAGTCTGACTTCCCATAATTTTTACTGATTACTATCACCCATGAGGATCAAATCTAAAAGATGATTATAGAAAATTATTTACAACTTTTTTGAAACCCTAATCTTTCATGCAATTTTACCACCTCAGATCAGTTCAGTTCACTTCAGTCGTTCAGTTGTGTCTGACTCTTTGTGACCCATGGACTGCAGCATGCCAAGCCTCACTATACATCAACTTCTCCAAGGTTTACCCAAACTCATGTCCATTGAGTCGGTGATGCCATCCAACCGTCTCATCCTCTATAGTCCCCTTCTCCTCCTGCCCTCAACCTTTCCCAACATCAGGGACTTTTCCAATAAGACAGTTCTTCACATCAAAAAGCCAAAGTATTGGAGCTTCATCTTCAACATCAGCCCTTCCAATGAACATCCAGAACTGATCTCCTTTAGAATGGACAGGATGGATCTCCTTGCAGTCTAAGGGACTATCAAGAGTCTTATCCAACACCACACTTCAAAAGCATCAATTCTTCTGCGCTCAGCTTTCTTTATAGTCCAACTCTCACATCTATACATGACTACTGGAAAAAACATAGCCTTGACTAGAAGGACCTTTGTTGGCAAAGTAATGTCTCTGCTTTTGAATGTGCTGTCTAGGTTGGTCATAACTTTCTTTCCAAGGAGTAAGCATCTTTTGATTTCATGGCTGCAGTCAACATCTGCAGTGATTTCGGAGCCCAGAAAAACAAAGTCGGAAACTGTTTCCACAGTTTCCTCTCTATTTGCCATGAAGTGAAGGAACAGATGCCATGATCTTCATTTTCTGAATGTTGAGCTTTAAGCCAACTTTTTCATTCTCCTCTTTCACTTTTATCAAGAGGGTTTTTAGTTCCTCTTCACTTTCTGCCATAAGGGTGGTGTCATCTGCATATCTGAGGTTACTGATATTTCTCCCGGCAATCTTGATTCCAGCCTGTGCTTCTTCTTGCCCAGCATTTCTCATGATGTACTCTGCATAGAAGTTAAAGAAGGGTGACAATATATAACCTTGATGTACTCCTTTTCCAATTTGGAACCTGTTGTCCCGTGTCCGGTTCTAACTGTTGCTTCCTGACCTCCATTCAGATTTCTCAAGAGGCAGGTCAGGTGGTCTGGTATTCCCATCTCGTTCAGAATTTTCCACAGTTTATTATGGTCCACACAGTCAAAGGTTTTGGCATAGTCAATAAGGCAGAAATAGATGTTTTTTNATTTTTTTCAAGAATCTTAGTTACATCTTTCAAGGCCTTCAAGCTGCTGACACATACAAAATGAAGACGAACATCTTGGCAGGAGGCAGAAAATGAACAAGCATGGACAACCAGCATCAGTAGAAGTGAGATAACCTGGAGCTTCAGTAATGCTGAAATTATCCACAACACAGAAGATGATTATTAACAAAACGGTACCAATAAAGGATCAAACAGAACTGCTGAAAACTAGCCCAATCATGTTTCAGCCATTCGAATTAAATAGGATATGCCATCTGTATATAAGCAAGAAATGTCAGTGGGGAGATTTTGTTGTATGTTATTGGATTGGGATGTCAAGACAGCATGTTCTACTCAACAGTCTTAGAAATTAAGTAAAGAGTGCTTGTATAATGGATGCTTTGCAATTACAATGAGACAGTGCCTAAAGGCTGGGGTGGTACAAATTACTGTTCTGGGCCTGTACTAGAGTTAGGTCAAGAAAGACAATTTTCTCCTCTCATTTCCCAACTACCTGCGATCAAATTCATTATGTAGATATCAAGAGCTCTGACTTTGGAGTCTGACAAAACTGGATAATATCAGCTCCACCATTATTAATGGTATGATCTTATGATCACAAAGTCTCTCAGTCCCAGTTTCCTCATGTGAGACTAGGAGCAATTATAACATAAGGTTATTATATATATATAAGGTGATTATAAATATTTAATGAAACTGTTCTTGTAATAATCTAAGTCAAAGTGACAGAAATAACTAATATGCATTAAACATTTATTAAATGGCAGACATTTTATTATGAGAAATGACAGAGAGAGACGAGACTTGGGTTCATCAGCGAAGCCAAGTTCGTGATGAGAAAATGCACCCTTGTGTTGAAAATGTGGGGAATTTGCTTTTTCTCTTAGATGAAGGTGACTTAAACAGTGGTTTTAATCAGCAAGACCAGTCAGTTCCTTAGACAAACATGATATTTAGCTTATACTGATATATTTATACTTATACTTATACTTATATTTGAGCAATCTTAGTTAATAAAATCTAAACTTGCTCCCTCATTTTTATTTGAAGTTCTGTTATGTCTTTGCCTTAAGCATTGCCCTCTCCCCTACAGGATTCTGTGAGACACATGTGTTCTGTAACTCAGCCCATCATCTCTTCCCTCCTTTGAGGACCTGAATATTCTCTGACTCCAAGTAGTTCTGGTGGGGCCTTAGTGTACAGTTCCCCCAAATCTTGGCTGTAAGGGGGATGGGGAAGATGGACAGGGGTGTCACATCACCCAGCCCTAGTGTGATGGCCTTATTTCACTTCTCTGATCCTGAATGGACAGGTGACTCCAGGGTTTTATAACTGAGTGTTCAGACATGAAGCCTTCTCCACCCTGGGTAATAGGCTGTGACCCCCAGAAATGCTATCATCCAAGTCACATCTACTGGGACAGAATCCATCTGCAAAAGAAGAAAATGAAATCAACAAAGGGAAAGGAAAAGGCAGAGCCAAGAGATGGGCGGCTCAGAGAATGTTTATTGTTTAGGTTCCAAGATTCAGTCACACTTCAAGCAAGCCTCTCTTCCATCCCTTCCAGCTACAGAAACCAGCATATTCTGTGTTTTGCTAAAACTACACAAATTTGAGTTCTGTCACCTTTAATTAAGGGTTTGGATTTCCCTGAATATTCATTGGAGGGACTGATGTTGAAGCTGAAGCTCCAATACTTTGGCCACCTGATGTGAAGAGTCAGTTCACTGGAGAAGACCCTGATGTTGGGAAAGATTCAGGGCAGGAGAAGGGAGCAACAGAGGATGAGACGGTTGGATGGCATCACCAAATTGATGGATGTGATGAGTTTGAGCAAACTCTGTGAGATACGGAAGGACAGGGAGGCCTGGCGTGCTGCGGTCCATGGGGTTGCAAAGGACACAAGTGAGTGACTGAACTATGACAACAAATCTAAAAGAAATGCATGATTATTTAAATAAAAGAAAATAAAAACATTTTGAGATGGAAAAACATGATGGAAAGCCGTAGAATGAATATGCTTGAAAGTTGCTGATTCAGAACACAGTTTCTCCTCCACAGATCTTCTATGGATCTCTTCAAGATTTCATGGGAAAAACTTTATCCTGTATGTCTGTACTTCCTGCCACCAAAGACTTGCAAATTCCCAGAAAGAACTTTTTCTGCTTCAGATCAGTTGGCTCTAAAACTATCATTTGCTGGGGGGCCACAGNTCTTCTATGGATCTCTTCAAGATTTCATGGGAAAAACTTTATCCTGTATGTCTGTACTTCCTGCCACCAAAGACTTGCAAATTCCCAGAAAGAACTTTTTCTGCTTCAGATCAGTTGGCTCTAAAACTATCATTTGCTGGGGGGCCACAGTCCAGTACTCTTGCCTGGAAAATCCCATGGACGGAGGAGCCTGGAAGGCTGCAGTCCATGGGTTCGCTGAGGGTCGGACACGACTGAGTGACTTCACTTTCACTTTTCCCTTTCATGCATTGGAGAAGGAAATGGCAACCCACTCCAGTGTTCTTACCTGGAGAATCCTAGGGATGGGGAGGGCTGGTGGGCTGCCATCTATCGGGTCGCACAGAGTCAGACACGACTGAAGTGACTTAGCAGCAACAGGGGCGGTGGCACAGTGCCAAAAGCTCTCTTGGATATTCAGAGAGCCTGGAGCTAATGTAAAGATTTCTTGCTGCCAGATTATTCAAAGGGACTCAGGCAAGAAGGTATAGGTGAGGAGACTAAACAGGAGACATTGCGAGGTGGAGGGGCGGCAGGGGAGCTGCAGCCAGGTAGAGATAATGCAGAGAGAGACTACCTCATGGTCAAGGCAGGCCAGGGGATGGAAACAGGAGATACAAGATACCGGGGACAGTCTTTAGTCTACTGATGACAGGAAAGCTGGTTCCAAGGCGAAATCTGTCTTTGAGTTTCCATACATTTTAAAATAACTGACTCATTAGAAAAGATCCCGATGCTGGGAAAGATTGAAGGCAAGAGGGGAAGGTAGTGACAGAGGATGAGATGGTTAAATAACAACATCACTGACTCAATGGACATGAGTTTGAGCAAACTCTGGGAGATAGAGAAGGACAATGCAGTTCATGGGGTCACAAAGAGTCAGACAGGACTGAGTGATGAATGAAACATTTATTAAGTGTTTGATTTGCTTTGGAGAACCAAAAATAAAACAGTTCTGGTTCCGAAGAGTCAGAAACAGGACATATGTCTAGGATGAATTCCTTCTCTCCCTCAGAGCTTAGTTAGTTTTCTAAACTTATTTGACCATGGATCCCTTTGTTTCGATTGTGGTTTCAGATAACAGTATTAACATCCTCTGGTAGTATAAGGGTTAACTTGTGTGGCTGTGTGAGCTCAGTTGCTCAGTCATGTCCAACTCTTTGTGAGCTCGTGGACTGTAGCCTACCAAGCTCCTCTATCCATGGAATTTTTCTGGCAAGAATATCGGAGTGGGTTGCCATTTCCTCCTCCAGGGGATCTTCCTTACCCAGGGATCAAACCCCTGCCTCCTGCGCCACCTGCCTTGGCAGGTAGGTTCTTTACCACTGAACCACCACACTTAAATCAACTACATTTCAATTTTTAAAAAAATTCACCCCGATCTACTGCCTTCTGTTTCACAGTTACACTGTCACGCATCATTTACCTAGTTTTCAGATAATACCCCCTGGAGAAGGGAATGAGAACCCACTCCAATATTCTAGCCTGGAGAGTTCCATGGGCAGAGGAGCCTGGTGGGCTATAATCTATGGGGTTGCAAAGAGTTGGATATGACTGAGCAACTAACACATTCTTATCACTCTCAGATCATACCAGATGGATTCCTCAACCTAAGAGATAAATGTACCCTCTCCAAAAAAGTTTTCTATTTCCTTTTAAAGGTAGACAAACTCATGATCCAGGACTTCCCTGATGGTCCAATGGATAAGAATCTGACTGCCAATGCAAGGGATATGGGTTTGATCCCTGGTCCAGGAAGATCCCACATGCTGCAGAGCTACTAAGCCCATGTGCCACAACTGCTGAAGGCTGCTCACCTAGAGCCTGTGCTTCACAGCGAGAGAAGCCACTGCAGTGAAAAGCCCACACCCCACAACGAAGAGTGCCCCCTACCCACTGTAACTAGAAAAAGCCTGCCCACAGCAACAGAGACGCAGTGCAACCAAAAGGAAAACTGAAAAATAAATTAACTTAAAAACACCATATAGAACAAGCAGAACCTATAGCATCTGTAAGACAAACACATTATGAATGGACATAGACTGGGTAGCTGAGCTGATGCATTCAAGCAGCAGAAAGCGTCTGAGCTGCATGCTGAAATGAGGCCCTTTTCTGAAGCAGAGGGAAACTTGTCACAGTGCTCCTTTCTAGACTTCGTTCACTGTAGCTTATAATTAGGCATCACCGCTTTGATAACTGAATGAATTAGTGAGGATGACGTGGGGACCCAGCAAAGGCTGAGATGGAGAGACTACAAAAATAAACAGCCAGAAAAAAATTGTCCTGCAACAGTAAGGCAGACTTGTGGGAAGTCAGTGTCAGGAATTACATGTAACATCTGATGATGATTTAAATGACAGTGTGCCTGGGGTGTCTGTTTTCTCCATTCTGAGTCTTGTCTATATCTGTATTTCCTTTTGAAAAAGACATGATCACTCCTTTCTTACAGTGATAACCAGCAGTGTCTAAGAGAGATGGCCCAGCTCCTCTATTTATTCTTTCATTTGAACATTTACTGAGTTCTAGTATGTGTCAGGCATGGTATTGAGTACTAAAATAAACAAAAAATGAAAACAAATAAACAACTCTGATGCATTCAGTTCAGTTCAGTTGCTCAGTGATGTCCGACTCTTTGCAACCCCATGAACCACACCACGCCAGGCCTCCCTGTCTATCACCAACTCCTAGAGTTCACCCAAATCCACCCATGTCCATTGTGTGGGTGATGCCATCCAACCATCTCATCCTCTGTCGTCCCCTTCTCCTCCTGCCCTCAATCTTTCCCAGCATCAGGGTCTTTTCAAATGAGTCAGCTCTTTGCATGAGGTGGCCAGAGTATTGGAGTTTCAGTTTCAACATCAGGCCCTCCAATGAACACCCAGGACTGATCTCCTTTAGGATGGACTGGTTAGATCTCCTTGCAATCCAAGGGACTCTCAAGAGTCTTCTCCAACACCACACTTCAAAAGCATCAATTCTTTGGCACTCAGTTTTCTTTATAGTCCAACTCTCATATCCATACATGACTACNAGGAAATTGAAGTATCAAAAGTCTAAGTTATTTATTGGCAGTCAGTTAATGGGCTTCCCCAGGGGCTCAGCTGTAAAGAATCAGCCTGGAATGCAGGAGACGTAGGAGACTCAGGTTCGATCCCTAGGTTAGGAAGATTCCCCGGAGGAGGACATGGCAACCCACTCCAGGATTCTTGCTTGGAGAAGCCCATGGGCAGAGGAGCCTGGTGGGCTTTACTCCATAGGCTCACAAAGAGTTGGACACAACAGTAGCGACTGAGCTTGCACGCATGCGCTTGGTTAATCAGTGACAATTCCAAGATTTGGACCCAAACAATCCTGCTTACCTATCTGTACATTTTATCCCTAAGCTTGTTCTTAGGTCCAGATTTATTAAAAGTAATAGACTCACTATAAAATGTCAAGCAGTACAACAATATATTAAAGAATAGGCCAAAGTTCTATACTCTCTTCTCTCTACCTCTCCCTGCCCTTCACTATTTTGTCCAGTTATTATTGGTAAAAAATTTTACTTTATTTGACTATAAAATGTGTTTAAATTAAAAAGGGAGCGTGACGGTTTTAAGTGTTGTATAGCACTGATATATTTCTAGTTTGGTATATAATGACTTATGAAACACAGAGCCTTATTTCCAAGCCTGCATTCAGGCACCCCATCTGGCTCCGCCATCAAGCCCTCAGCTGCAGCGTCCCCTTGAGCCTCGCACGTGCTGCTGCCCACACCGTACTTTGTGACGTCCTTACGATACTGCCTCTGTGTAAAAATAGACTCTCAAAAGCTGAAAAAAAGTGGTCAGTTTGTGACATGAGGTCACGCTTTGGCAATCTGTGATTCCAGTAAAAGGCAGTAAGCTTTTGTATGCATTTCTTGAGTTTTCAACTTCGGGATTCTCGAAAGTTCAGGCAAATAGTCTCCGGTAACATGAAGAGTCTACTCTTGGCATAAACCTTTCTGTGGGGAGACAGAGACCTGGATACTTATCTCAAACTGGTGATATCTTCAGATGGATCACTTTCATTTTTATCTTCTCTTTCCAAATGTCAGATGTGCTCACCTCCCCACCTCTGCTCTCTGATGAGGTTTGGTGTCTAGAGGCACCACGAGAAGCAAAGTATTCTCATCAACCCTAGTACAGATGTCCAGTCCTTAATGTCACTGTTCCTACCAACCTCTGTCTGTGTTTCAGTGGGCTTTTGCTTCTGGTAGCATAGCTTCCTCCAGCTTCGTCTTATGGATTCAAGGGACTATAGGTATTGTCCACTGTGAGATCTATGTTTTAATTCATAAATAGACAGTTATTGATTGACTCCCTGTCAATGCAGAATGAAGCTCTGAGGCTATTGGGATGAACAAAACACAGTCCCTGCCTTTCTAGATTCAGTCTGAGGCAGCATAGAGTTGCCTTTGTGGTCTTGAAACAATCGCACCTTCACTGCAATGACATTCTATCCATGAACCTGTGGCCTTCTTGCTAGAATAAGCTCCTTCTTTTCTTCTCTGACCCATGAATTGTTTTAGGGTTTTGTTGATTTTTTTTTAAGTTTACAGATAAATGGGATTTTTCCAGTTCTCATTTTGTTATTGATTTTTAACTTAATTGCATTGTTCTGAGATAATGCAGTCTTTAATGGTACCAAACCTTTCACATTTTCTGAGGCTGCTGTTGCCCTTTCTTTGTTGTACTTTTCTGTATATTTAGGCTTTTAAATTTTGTATTGAATATATTTTGAGAGATGGTGTAATATAGTTAAAACCTCAAATTCTAGAGCCACATCTGTATTTAATTCCAGTTCTGCCTGTTACTGGCAGCATAAAATTGGGTGATTATCTGTCTCCATGTCCCTAAAGTAGGGATAGTAATGGAGACTTTGCAATGGTATTGAGAGGATCAATGAGTTCATATTTATACAAAGCTAAAAGCACATAGTGAATGCCCCTGGCATATAGTGAATGCTCCACAAATGGTATTTATTATTATTATTTCACCATATTATATTGCTATTAGGATGTTCCATTTATGAAACATTCTGAAAATTATGAATTTATACAGATGGAGAACAAATTAGTAGTTGTCAGGATTTAGAGATGAAGAGAGAAAGAGGATAACTGAAGGGGCAGCATGAGAGAGCTTTGTGGTGATGGCACAGTTGTGTGTCTTGATTGTGGTGACCATAAATCTATACAGGAGATAAAATTGCACAGGGCTGTCCACACACACATACACACACACATGTGCATGCACCAATTCATGTAAAACTGGCAAAATATGAATAAGATCTATGGTTACACCAACTGAATCACCTTCCTGACTTTGATATTGTGCCTGGTGGCTCAGACAGTACAGAATCTGCCTGCAATTCAGGAGACCCAGATTCAGCCCCTGGGTCAGAAGAATCCCCTGGAGAAGGGAATGGCTACCCCCTCCAATATTCTTGCCCAGAGAATTCCATGGACAGAGGAGGCTGGTGGGCTACAGTCCATGTGGTCACAACACAACTGCGAGACTAACACCTTTTAGTTACATAATACTTGACCACTGGGGGAAACTGGAAGAACAGGACCCAGGACCTCTATGTATGACTTTTGTGACTTCCTATGAATCTATCATTATTTAAAAATTTTAAAAAAATTTTGTTTAAAGATCCTAGAAGTGAAAGTGAAAGTCACTCAGTCATGTCCGACTCTGAGACCCCATGGACTGTAGCCCACCAGGCTCCTCTGTCCATGGAATTCTCCAGGCAAGAATACTGGAGTGGGTAGCCATACCCTTCTCCAGGGGATCTTCCCAACCCAGGGATCAAACCCAGGTTTTCCAAATTGCAGGCAGTTCTTTACCATGAATCTATAATTATTTAAAAGTAAAAAAAAAATTTTTTTTAATGATCCTAGAACATTGTGAATATTCATTAAATGTTACTTGGTATCATTATTATTGACGTCACTGTTTTCCAAGTTTTTCTGTTCTTCACTTGTATTAATTTCAAAATTAAACGTACAGCAATAAGTTATTTTTAAAAGAAAGACTATGCCTTAGCAGTTATGAATTGTAATTATGTATGAACTTTAAGCCCCATGGGAACTGTTAAGTAGAGTTTTTGTAAGCCTCTCTTGAACTGTGACAGTAACAGAAGGCTTGAGCAGGGAAGCCCCAAAGCCAAAGTGTTGGTCTCCTGGACGAAAAAAAAAAAACAAAAAAAAAACTGGGAACAACAGATGAGAAGGGACCAGCCTCCAGCAATTAGAATTCTGGGGACTGGATGCCTGAATGCTAGTCCCAGGACGCCCCCAGCAAGAGAAATTACCCACCGCTATCTCCCATCTCCCAGGTACATAGGCTGGAAAAGCCAGAGTCATGGTTTCTTATTGGCTTGGGAGACAATCCTAGACTGTCTTTTCCTTTATAGCCGGAACCTGAAGACCAGAAGAAGCTTCCTGACCAAGAACAAAGAGCTCGAGTAAAGGCCAGAGCTGCTTGCCTGGGATAGCACTGAGTGACATCCACATCAGCAGGGACTGGCTGATGCCACACCCACCCACACACACACCTGCCCAGGGTCACTGAATGTGACTAGGGGAGCACAGTTCATGGCGCCTCGCCAGGCCCTCGGCATGGAAGGGGAGCATTTAGGCAGCCAGTCCACACCTGACACCAGGCCCCCGAGGTTCAGGGCCACATTCTGACACGAGGCTGCTGCTGCCGTGTCATGCCGTGTTCCACGCCATGCCTCTCCATTTCGTCTCCCTCTTCCTTAAAAGTTTTTATTTTAAATGGAAAGGAATTCTAGTTCCGGGGGCCTGAGCTCTCTTCCGAGCCTGTGTTGCACAGTCAGAGAAGCCATGCACTAGGGCACATGAAGATAGCACGATGATGCAGAATCTATCTTTACCTCATCAGCTAGCACAAAAAGGTACTGCCCCCATGAGCAACCACCGACCGCAAGTTGGAAGGCAAAGTTTCCGCTCCCAGCCCACCGCTTACTCTTCATGCACTCTCCTTTCTGAGCCTCAAATTCTTCATCTGCCAGATGGATTCTTTCTTGACTGGCATGATGGCATTGAAGATTAAGTGAGCTCTTGGAAATGAGAGCTCCTGGTGTTCGTATCATCTCCTATGACCCCTCCCCCCCCAACTCCTTTCCAAGGAGAACTGCAAAAGCTAAACTCAAAGGAATGACTTCCTGAGTGGAAATTTACACTCCCAAGTAGGTCTCTGAAGGAGCGATTTGAGGGCCAAAAGACCTCGAGTCACATCCCACGGGCCACCAGCCAATTCTGTTGGATAATTTTGCTAAGGAAAAAGGGTCATAGAAAGGGAAGAAGCACAAAGCATAGGAGGCCAGTTTAAAAAAAAAAAACTGCACAGACTCATTTACATCTTGGGGCTTCCCAGGTAGCACGGTGGTGAAGAATCCACCAGCCAAAGCAGGAGACCCAAGAGACATAGTTGTCTCTAGGAAGATCTCTTGCTCTCTGGGAAGAGCCCCTGGAGTAGGAAATGGCAACCCACTCCAGTATTCCTGCCTGAAAAATTCCATGGACACAGGAGCCTGGCAGGCTACAGTCCCTGAGGTCGCAGAGAGGTGAACAAGACTCGCCACTGAGATTCTCATTTACAGTCTTTCTCTGGAGCCAGCGGCACCTCTGGCCTTCACGGCTTGGTCTACCCTGCCACCTTGTGGCTATTTGCTAGACTGCACTAATAGAACTGCCTCCTGTAATCTGGGTGCCAGAAGAGCTATAAAACCAGCTGGAACCCTTAATCACATACTCACTCTTTCAGTCTGCCATTCAAGAAGACTACACAGATGCTCACGGCTTTCCAGGCTGAGAAAATTCATGAATGGATGGTCTTTAAAGAGTTCCCAGGGTGAGGGAAAGTAGAAGAAGAAGAAAAGACATGCTGAGCAGAGGCTGTGATATGTACAAGGACACCGAAGACTGGTATGTGGGGAAAACGATGAATTTCTCCATGAGACTAAAAGATAGGGAGCTCCAGGTAGGAACAGAGGGAGATGAGGTGTAGTCCCAGTCTCACCAAATGCTGTGTGTGGACCCCCAAGAAAAAAGGAGGGACGCAGGCCACCCCTGGAATGCAGCTCAGTTCAGGGGTACAGAAGCTGTCATTCTACACCAGACAGCCCCAGGCTCACGTGGTCGTGCTCATTTCTCTTTTGAGATTCATAAACAGACCCATGCTCTTGACTCTTCCCGTGATCAGAACCAGTTTCTCAATGGGATGGGATCCTAGAAAAATCTCAAACTTGAATGTGATCTTAGACTGATTTAGTTTAACTCTCCCTGCAAGTCAAAGTTACTGCTACCTCACTGTGCATTTTCTGCTTTGTCACTTCAGAAGTGAGCTCAGAAGCCACCTCAAAGCCCATCCCATCCTTAGACATCTATGTGAAAATCCTTCATTCAGTCCAGTTGAGTTCCTCCTCTTTATAAATCTTGGCTCACGTTTCACTCCCCTCAGGCCACACTGAAGAAGTGATGCCATGTAGGGAGACTTATAGGAAGAAGACAATCATTTAGTGGCTGCACTCAGGTTGTAGAAACAGAAAATCACGGCAGTGATTTTACTGAAAAGAATACTGGTTTAGGTATTGGGAAAGGTGTGTCTGAGTCCTCCTAGAATCTTTGCTTAGTGTCACTTGGTGTCCTTTTATGTCCGGTGAAGGGGCTGGATGAGTGTCGAGAGTCTCACCTCTCAGCAGGGAGCAGGCAGCAGTACGTTTACACGCTCACTATGGCAGAGGTCTGGATTAGGTCACCACCAGGGTCAGCACAAACTCTCCAGGGCTTTTCAAAATACCACTAACTATAATAGTCTCCTGTCCCTGTTAGGGGACTTTTATCAAACCTGTAACGATCTGTATATACATTCTCAGAGATCCCTATTCTGCAGAGATTCCCATGGCTCTTGGAGCTTTCTCCCCTCTGCATAGTGTCCTTCCTTGCTGAGGTTAGTTACCTCATTTCCTTGTGCTCTTGGAGATGAACACACTTCCCTCCCTCCCTCCCCTGCGGCCGCCACTNGCCATGAAGTGATGAGACCGGATGCCATGATGTTAGTTTTCTGAATGTTGAGCTTTAAGCCATCTTTTTCACTCTCCTCTTTCACTTTCATCAAGAGGCTCTTTAGTTCTTCACTTTCAGCCATAAGGGTGGTGTCATCTGCATATCTGAGATTATTGAGATTTCTCCTGGCAATCTCGATTCCAGCGTGTGCTTCCTCCAGCCCAATATTTCTCAAGATGTACTCTACATATAAATTAAATAAGCAGGGTGACAATATACAGCCTTGACATACTTCTTTTCCTATTTGGAACCAGTCTGTTGTTCCATGTCCAGTTTGAACTGTTGCTTCCAGACCTGCATACAGGTTTCTCAAGAGGCAGGTCAGGTGGTCTGGTATTCCCATCTCTTTCGGAATTTTCCACAGTTTATTGTGATCCACACAGTCAAAGTCTTTGTCATAGTCAATAAAGCAGAACAGAATTTCAAATAAAGCAACTCTACTGTCTCAGACCTCATCCAAGGAAATGGAGAAATAAACATCTTATGATCACATCAGCTTGTTGCATAGGCCTGTAGCTGAACTCTGAGGCAGGTTAGAACAAGTCTTCAGGATAATAATAATAGTAACACTTACTGCTGAAGTATTATGTTAAGTACTTCACATGTGTTGTATTTAATTCTTACAACAACTCTAAGAAGTAGGTCTTATTATTAGCTCCCTTTTATGATGGAGAAATTGAAGCACAAAGAGGTTAATTAACTTATCTAAGGTCACACAATTAGAGAGTGTCATATTTCAAATAAAGCAGCAAGCAGCATGGCCTGGCTTCAGAGTCCCTGCTCTCAGCTTTCAACCTCTTTGAAATGGCCTGTCAGGTCACCTTTCTACCAGCTGAAGCCTATTTTCTATTTCAATTAATTCATCAAGAACAAACTCATGCTAAATTCAAGACACTCACCTTTCTAGGCTTTAGGATGGTAAAGACAAGGAGGTCTGTGCCATGATCAGTTTCCTTGGCCCTTATGTTCTGGCTGGGCTGACACGACACATGGGCAAAACACCATTCACAGGCAAGATATCCTTAGACACAACAGCAGCAGATCACACAGCAGGGCCAAACCCTACGGTTCATGCTATTTGCAAAGAGACTAGAAAGCAATCTATAACACTGGCCCCAAACTTGGCAGCCCTTGGTATATTTTAAAAATACTAGTATCCACCTCTGCTAGAAATTCTAATTAGTCTGGCATTCTCCATGAGCCTCAGAGCCTTAAAATCTATCTAGATGATTTTAATGTGCCACAAAGTATAAGGGTAACTGATCTGTCATTTATTGTGTATTTCAGTTCAGTTGCTCAGTTGTGTCTGACTTTTTGCAACCTCATGGACTGCAGCACAGCAGGCCTCCCTGTCCATCACCAAATTCCAGAGTTTACTCAAACTCATGTCCATCGAGTCTGTGATGTCATCCAACCATCTCATTCTCTCTCATGTAGTGAATTAGAGTAAAAAACCTAAAGGGATCACTGCAAACTATGAATCTTATACACGACTGCCATGTTACTACCTACTTTCACATAAATGTATTTTCATACAACTTTTCTAAGCCTCACAGTCAATGAGGTAATTTTATTCTACCCACTTTACAGGTGAGGGAATTGAGGAACAAGAGAAGAAAGCAAATTGCCTGGGGTAGAAATCACAGAGTCAAGACTTTCCTCTGGGATTGTCTGCCTCAGCAGACTGTTCTCTTAACCACTAGCATGTTATGCTTCCCCCCAGAAAGAGAAGACTCTTAAAGCAGATGTATCAAGGCTATCCTGCAGGACAGAGACAAGGTCAAGAAGCAGGAGATGGACTTATAAGAGGGATGGGTGGTCGGCAAAGTCCAGATGCCTCTGGGCCTAAATGTATATATAGATACATGCATATACTTCTGAGATGTTGAGAATTTCAGTTAAGAGCATTAACAGGCCATCTTAATCATGGACCGAGCCATTCTGGGTCTAACATTTTTGTTTTTCCTCTGACAAGGTCTGAAGAGAAAGAGGACAAAGGATGTGTGAAAGACTGGGTAGAGTGAAGGTGAGGAATTCTGAGAATGTGGTGAGTGAAAGCAAAGTGGAGAAATGGGGTTCTGAGAGCCCAGGACTCCAGGAGCTGAGACACTGGATATCTGACCAGATACCACTGCCGCTACATTTATGACACTGACTGCTGCTGCTGCTGCTAAGTCATTTCAGTCGTGTCCGACTCTGTGCAACCACATAGACAGCAGGCCACCAGGCTCCCCCGTCCCTGGGATTCTCCAGGCAAGAACACTGGAGTGGGTTGCCATTTCCTTCTCCAATGCAGGAAAGGGAAAAGTGAAAGTGAAGCTGCTCAGTCGTGTCTGACTCTTAGCGACCCCGTGGACTGCAACCTACCAGGCTCCTCCGCCCATGGGATTTTCCAGGCAAGAGTACTGGAGTGGGTTGCCATTGCCTTCTCCATGACACTGACTATGTGTCAGTAAATATTCCATCTTCTTTACAAGTTATTGATTCATTTAAGTCTCATAGAAGCCCTATTAGGCAAATTACATTTTTATCCCCATTTTACAGATGAGAAACTGAGGCAGAGGGAAGTTAAGCAATAAGATCACACTGCTATCAAACAGCAGAGCTGGAACCTGAACCCAGTGATCTGGTTCCAGCACCTCTTGATGATAATGACAATAGCTAACTCTTACCATACTTACTCCACACCCAATATTTCACACCTATTATCTCAGGAACTTCTGATAATCACTATGAAATAGGCTCCACTATTACTGTGCTCATTCTACAGAAGAGAAAACTGATTATTAAATACCTCAGACTGGCATTATCTGTTCTCTGGAAGAATTAAGGCAAGAGCTGGGCCCATCTTAAGGTAAGCAGTGAAGGAAGAACATAGCAGACAGGAGGAGCAATTTTGCAGCATAATTTTGAGTGAGGCATCCTGAGAGAGGGTTTGCAATCAGACTGGATTTGTGGGAATCAGCAGCATTCACTGCGGCTCTTTGCGAGGCCTTACAGAAAACACTACTCCTGAAAATCAGAGTGCATTGACTCTGGGCAGTGTTCACTGGGTGTCATAAGTAAGGTGCCTGCTTGGAGTCTAGGGAGCTTGGATTCACTCAGCAAATATATCTGACCCTCTTCTATGGCCCAGGCACTGTTCCAGAAATTTGGAATCTGTTGGTGGACTAAAGAGACAAAGGGCATACATCTTTGATAATCATGTGTTCGAATGAGCAGCTTCTTGCAGCAAAGCACAGATGAAAGATCCCCACTCCTAGGGCTGCTGAATGAAGGGTTGTTGTTTAGTCGCTAAGTTGTGTGTGACTCTTTTGCACCCCCGTGGACTATAGTTCACCAGGCTCCTCTGCCCATGGCCTTTCCCAAGCAAGAATATTGGAGTGGGTTGCCATTTCCTTCTCCAGGGGATCTTCCTGGATCAGGGATGGAACCTGCATCTCCTGCACTGCAGGTGAATTCTTTACCACTGAGTCACCAGGGAAGCCCATGAATGAAGGACTAAGAGACCTGAATTCCAGCATGCCCTGCACCGAAGCCCTTCATTCATACTTTGGGTCTGATTTCCCTTCTGTAAACTGGAGAGTATTCCTATGTTACCTAAACACTGGGAATAGAGGAAGATAACAAGTAGATGATCAAAAAGAAATCATAGTGTAGTCACAAACAACAAATTCTCCTGCTTTAAACCCGCTTTCCCGAAAACTTTTATATAATTGCCAATACCAACCCTCAAGAGCGGGTGAGGACACGCTGTCTGTTACTCATCATTTGAGCTCCAGGACTCCTGCTCTCCGGAGGGGCCTAGCAGATGATTAACAAGTCGTCTGATGAATATGCAACATGATTCTGTCTTAATAAGTTTCGCAGCTGTTGGGAACTTGACAAGGAAAACAAAGCCATAGAAATATGTGATGTGGAAAAACTGCCTGCCCACCTCACAGAGTCCCCGTAGACGGGGGTCTCCCAGCCACATGTGGGCCTGTGCGTTTCCAGAGATGCAAAATGTACTGCTGATGGGACACTCCCATGCAATCAGGGGTGCCCACTCTCAAAGCATCTTTTTTCCCTGTGTGACTTGTCTCCTTAGCCATCTGTCTCTCAATTCTCAACAGACAGATACACACATACACACACATGTACCATTTTTTCTTTATCAAATCACAAGCAGGAANATCAGGGGTGCCCACTCTCAAAGCATCTTTTTTCCCTGTGTGATTTGTCTCCTTAGCCATCTGTCTCTCAGTTCTCAACAGACAGATACACACATACACACACATGTACCATTTTTTCTTTATCAAATCACAAGCAGGAAATGCTTACTTAGGGACAGGCACAATAGACTGAGCTAGGACAGAAAGAGAGACTTTGGTTAAAATCCTGACTTCCTCGCTTAATAGCTACTCAATCTTGGCAGCTCATTTAATCTTTTTGAGCTTCAGTGTTATCCTTAGTAGAAGGGCACACTAACGCTGGTCTTACAGTGCTATGATCAGGATTGTTTGTAGATAGAGCTTGGAATACAGTGGGGATTTCATAAGCATTAGTGATTATGTTCATTAATATCATCATCACATCACCATTTCATGTAACAAGAGACTAAAGCCTCCTTCCGAGTTTGCGTGGACGTTTGTTAACTTTCTTGTCCAGCATCCATTCTTTGTTTTCTGGTACCAGCGCTCCAATTATCCTGTTTCCCCAGTGCTTGGGAAGCGGGTAGAGCTGATCCTCCAAACCCCCGGCCACAGTGACCAGTGTTTGGAAAGGTATGTGACCTATCCAAGCCAAAGAGCTGCAGTCCTCCGACTTTAGTCAGAACCGTAAGAAAAAAGGGAGTTCTCATTTTGCCTGGACTTCAACTTAGGAAAAAAACAGATGGGGAATTGCGAGGGGCACAAAGGGTGGCTGAAACCAGCAAAGAAAGAAAACAAAGCTGAAAAACAGACTGCCCTGATGACACCACCTGAGCCCCTGCATCCAGCTATATCTGAAGCCCTAGAACTTTCAGTGCAGGAGGCAATACACACATGATGATTAAGTCAATGTGACTGAAGGTTTTGGCAGGCTTGAAAGTGAAAGTGTTAGTCACTCAGTCGTGTCCAACTCTTTGCAACCCCACGGATTGTAGCCCACCAGGCTCCTCTGTCCATGGAATTCTCCAGGCAAGAATACTAGAGTGGGTGCCACACCCTTCTCCAGGGGATCTTCCCAACCCAGGGATTGAACCCAGGTCTCCTGTACTGCAAGCAGATTCTTTACCACTGAGCCACCAGGGAAGCCCCAACAGGCTTGGCCACATGCAAACTAAATAGGCCTGATTTGGTGCATTTTACTGTATATAAATTGTAACACTATAAATGTATTTTTAAGTCATTTTTTTTCTGAGCTCCATGCAGCTAAACATATCTTCCCAGGAACGATTCTCATTGCCATTTCTACCAAGACATTTTTATGTAACTCATTTTTGGCCCAATAAATGTGGCCCAAGTGCTAAAAACAGCAGGTTCACACTACCTCCTACACAGTATCTGTGATTTGACACAGTCTTGCATATTCAATAGAGATGTTAATTGATGCATCCTCTTCTAAGCTTGGTGGATTTTTAATGTCTTAAGATATATCGATTACAATTCACAGCATTCGTAGGCACTGATGTTTGGTTTTGGTTTTCAAGATCATTATTTTTAAATGTGAAGATCTTCCAAGAATCATTAAGATCTTGTTTACACACAAACTACAGTTTAATTCTGCAAATTGTAAGAGTTTCATGGAACTCTTTGAGGGGAATGCACATGATGTTAATCACAGTCAGCCTCCTATCTTTAAGGTTGTTGACATATGGCCAAATGTGCTTCATCATTATTCGTCAGTAAAGTGCTATTTGTGTTTTGCATTTCTCATCAATAACTGGTTTTCTTTCGCTTATTAAAGCCTGGGCAAAGTCGGTGGAAAGTATGTGTGTCCAAGCAGTATATGGAGATGTTGCAGGTGAGTCAAGACAGAGGGGAACCACAAAGTTGTGATTGTGCACAAGGGTGAGTGACTGTACACTCCTACAGTCCTGAATGGGATGGAAATGGTAGAAAGGCATTGTGCTTGATACTCACTCAGTTCTGGGTTCTGAGGGCAACCCACACTATTCATGGCACATAGAGACTATTCTCCATTAGAGCTAGTTAACGCCCAATGTCCTAGTCTACATGATAAATACTTATTTATCCATCTAGCTATTGAAGGATATCTTGGCTGATTCCAAGTTTGGGCAGATATGAATAGATATTTGTGTACAGGCTTTGTATGAATATAAACTTTCGTCTTTTTAGTAAATACCAACAATCACCATGCTGGATTATATGGTAATAGCATGTTTAGTTTTGTAAGAAACTGCGGAACTGTCTTTTGATACTATTTTGCATTCTCATTAGCAAGAAATGAGGGTTCCTGTTCTACATTCTCATAGGCACTTGGTGTTGCTAGTGTTTTGGATTTTAGACATTCTAGCAGCTATGTAGTAATATCTCATTGTTTTAAATTGCCATTTCCCTAGTGATGCATGATGGTGAACGTCTTTTTTTCATGTTTAGTTTCTATCTGTATATCATCTTTGGTGAGGTGTCTGTTCAGATCATTTGTCTGCTTTAAAATTGGGTAATTTACCCTTTATTGTTGAGTTCTAATATATTTTGGATAAGGCCTTTATCAGAGATGTCTTTTACAAATATTTTCTCCCTAGATCACTTTTTAAACAGAGCATACCCCATCTTACTGTGACTTCAGCGGGGATATATCTATCATTTCAACATTAACATAATTGAGTTTCAGATGAATAATTCTGCCACTCTAGAAATATTTAAATTCTGTATTTAAATTCCCAAGTTACTGAATATGTAACTTGTAACTTAATACATATGGGTATTTAATTATATGTCTTACCAAGTCATGTTTCTCCTCTGACCCATTAATGTGAACAACTTTTATTAATAGAGTCTTACTACTATTTTTATACTTCTGGTATAAATCACAGTATAATTTTAATAAACATACATAATATACACTAATACATTATGTAGGTTGATCTATCTTACTCTCAGGTTTTAGTAATAGATTAAACCCATAAAAAGAACAGGTACAATTTCTTTATATTCTATAATAGTCCATACAGTATGAAATTTATTGCTTTCTTTGAATTTGAAAAATATTACCTTTAAAAACAAAATAATTTATCTTTTATCCACATTAATTTCTACCTCTTGCTCCCTATTGTTTATTTTTTTCTTATCCAGTTTATTGTAGTTAGTATTTAACTTATTTTTGTCTTATATTAAGAATAAAAGCATTTAAAGATAAGAATTTGCCTCTGAATTTAGCTTTGCCTATACTCTTCCATACTTAATATTAATGTTAATTTCTTGATTTTATTTTACTAATTTTTGCTTTTCTCTTTGACCAGGATTATTTATAATGTTTTTATTCAAAATGAGTAGACTTTTCAAATATATGTGTTATTAATTTTTAATATTATTTCCTTTAGGATAGTATGGGACTTTCCTGGTAGTCCAGTGGCTAAAGCTCTGTACTCCTAATGCAGTGAATTGCATCTAAGCCAAATAAAATTTTAAAAAATGATATATTTGATTTCTGATTGTATTGTCATTTGAAACATTTTTACAGTGTCCACACACATATATTTTATCTTGATAAGTGCTTTATTGGAAGTTGAATACAGAAAGGTATATTCTTTCTAGAGTACAAAGTTTGGTATATATTTATTAATTAACATTTACATTTTATTTTTCCACATCACTACCTATTTACTTTTATCTGTTGGCCTTTCAAATGCAAATCACTGTGTGTAAACTGCCTACTTCATTTTCATTTTGTCATTTTTTTATGTTTTTATTAGTCTTTAAGTATGTTGGTATCATAATGTTTAACAGCTATCATCCACTTACCTTTTTAATATGCATTTTAAAATAAATTCTTTCCTATACCAAGGTTAGATGTTTCACAGTTATTAAATCAACCCTTTGATGTTTCTAATGTAGGATTCAAATTCTGCCATTGCAATTTTAATTTTATTTAAATTTATTCAACTCCCTTTCATTCCTTCCTATATCTTATCTGAATGAAAAAATACACGTTATAGGTTTTGAATAGGGCTTGAAGGAATGATGCTAAAGCTGAAACTCTAGTACTTTGGCCACCTCATGTGAAGAGTTGACTCATTGGAAAAGACTCTGATGCTGGGAGGGATTGGGGGCAGGAGGAGAAGGGGACGACAGAGGATGAGATGGCTGGATGGCATCACTGACTCGATGGACATGAGTCTGAGTGAACTCCGGGAGTTGGTGATGGACAGGGAGGCCTGGCGTGCTGCGATTCATGGGGTCACAAACTGAGCGATGGAACTGAACTGAATTGACACAGAATAAGTGCTCAACAAATGTTAACTATTGTTACTGACATCTAATTTGTTTTTGCAGAGTATATTTTACAGAGAACATATTTTGGAGCTATCAAGGATCTGCTTGTCTAAAATTGATATACTTCCTGTGTGTTTCATAAATGCCCTCTTTCTAGGCTTCTTGAAAGTAGTACTTTCATGTCTGTCATTGGCTCTATAGAGTTCTGTAGCATGCTGTTTTCCCACCTTAAACTGTTTCTCCAAGTTTGATGTTTGCCCTTAAGCTGAGTGTGTTCTCTTTTGTCCTATTCACTGAACCACTATTTGCTTTAAGAATCCCCCACCCACATCTTAACTTGGAAGACTGAATGACATAAACTGCATTTTTGGTTCAAGGACCTAACAACCAAGATCAGAAGGGATAGGAGGGGGCTGGCTACTGTTGGCAAAACTCTAAGCCATTCCTTCAGCATTGTTGAGTGAATCACTTATGACGAGGTGACATTTTTCAATTAGATTTCTATTTGATCTGGTCTTTTTTACCAGGGCCATCCTGCAGCCTTGCCCAGACTCTTAACCAGCTTCCATTACCAACACTGACAGCTTTTCTTCTCACCTTTCTGCTGCGGGAACTGGGGATCTCCAGTGGCACTGACTGTGAAGGCCGCTAACCTGTACAGTCAACAGGCAATTCAAGTCCCACGTTTTATGCCACAGCCTCCCTTTATTCTTAAAAATTAGGGCTCCCTAGCAGTGGTTTTCGACTTGATTCTTACTGGGGATTAATAACATCAAGGAGTCCATTGTGGCATTGTGCAGTTTGCCCAGGAGAGTTCCATTTTATGCTTGTTATAGGCCAATTAATGCTTACTGATTATCTTAGTGCTTCATTTCATTCTCACAAGGGTTTCTCTTTCATTCTCTCTCATTTCATTCTGCTTGGGATACAGATAACGTAATTTTCATATGAGTGGAGGTGGCTTTATAAAGAAAGAGCTGACTCTCTCTGAAAAGGACATAGGTCTGGCACAATAAAGTAATGAATCTTTCAGTAAGAGGAGTGAGAATCCAACGAGGTTTGTAAAACTAAATGCCACGCTCTATATTCATGTGAGGTCATTCTCTCTGTTCCATTTGTTTGGAGGCTTTGCTCAGAATCTTTGCATCCCCTCAGGAAACCCTATCAGAGTTCGTACGTGGAAAGCAACCCATCTAACACATCGAACTTCATGGTCAGAGGTCATCTCCCTCTGCTCAGCCTCCCTCATCTGCTCATTACTAATTCCTTAAGCTCTGGGACACTCCACTGACACACATCTTTAGGTGACTGAAAAGGCTGATGCAACCATAATAAGATGTCAGCCAGTTCAACCCCGAGCAGTAGGCAGCAACAACAATAATTAGGTTCAGAATGAGTGCAAAACCTGAAGGATAATGAAGTATTCCCTGTTCCATTAGATTACCAGGTAGTCAGGGGTCCTGCGGCATCTCCAGTCTGCTAGCTAGGCTGACAAACTAGTGTGGGAGTCATTTTGCTCAGCAAATAATGAGCACAGGCATACTTGGGGAGATGATGGTTCTGCTACTTCACAGGTAGATTACTTGCTTCCAGTCATCCCTAAATCTCCAGCAGAGGCTGGCTAGAGCCTTGAAGAGGACCATGCTCTCCTCCCAACGTCTGAAGGCCTACCTCTGTAAGAAGCCAAGGTGCAGTTAGAAACAAGGTTTAGGCTTTGTAAGATGCTAGGTGCTGGGAGAAGGGAGCCAGGATACAGCTTGCCCCACCAGCTCTCATGCCTTTCAGTTTATCACAGGGGATAGAAGCTACCATCCATATTTTGCTTCCCATCAACCACATGAGGAAAGGAGGTAATCATTGGCTTCAGACTTACCCTTTACCACAAGGAAATCTTGCTTCCACCACTCCTTATCAAAGCGTGCTCAAGAACATGAGATTAAAATCCAGACAGAACTGGGTTCAAATCCTTGCTCTGGCAGTTGCATGGCCTTAGAAACCATATTTCTCCTGCCTCTCCCTTCTATTAAAGGGCAATTATACTATTTTCCTCATAGTGTTAACATGAGATATTCAGGAGATGGCACTTACAAAGTGCTTAGCTCAGGCACTGATACATAACAGGGTTTAATTAGCCTTTATTATGATTAATATTTGCTGAATGAGGGAACCACTGAAGTTATGAATGAATGAAATGGGACTAGAGTTGGGAGTGGAATGAATGAGTAAACAATAACTGAGTGATTACTCGGAGTCAGGCACTGTGCTAGGTGTTGGGGAAAAGAATTGTGACCAAAATTCAGATGCCATTCATTCTGTCATGGACTGCATGTAGTACTGGAGCCAGATCCTAGCTTTAAAAGGAAATCCAGTGCTGACGGGATGCACTTTTTAAAATGGAGTTAAATGCTCCATGGGAACATGAAACAAGAAAACCTGATCTCAGGGAAAGCTTTTCTGAACAAGAGCCATTTCTAGAGATGGGATCTCAGACCTGAGGGATGAGGGGTTCATGTAGGGCAGTGTTAAGCATTCTAGGAGTGAGAACTACATGCATGCAAGCCCTCTGGTAAAAAGAAATAATGTGCGGTCAAGGAACCAAAGAAGGCAATTGTGCATCTTTGAGATATTCAACTGGGCCACAGAATCCATGGAACTGGAAGTCAGAAGAAAGTACCAGGATCATAAGGCCATCTCTATGCTCTTAGCACATAGGCCTAGACGAGCTGGCAAAGGCGACTAAAAATGGATAGAGGAATAGTAAGCAACTCAGGAGATTTAATATCATGTATTTTAGTCACTATTGCCATATAACAAATAGCCCTGAACTGTAGCAACTTGAAACAACCACTACTTTGCCTATGATTGTGCAGGCTGGGCATGTGCAAAGGGCTTGGTGCTGCAGTTATCTTTGGAGTCTCTCACACAGATACAATCAGAGATGTGCTGTAATCTGAAGGCTCAACTGGGTTGGACATTCAGGTAGTTCACTGGTGTGTTTTTCACTGGATGCTGGTTTTAGCTAGGGACTTAGCTGGGGTTGTTGATTAGAATGACTACACAGGGCCTCTCCAACATAAGTTTCAGGTGACCCCAGAGCCGCAGGAAAAGCCTACTACCACCTAGCCTCCAAAGTCATATAGTGTAACTTAATCTACACTCCACTATGAAGCAATCAGAAAGCCAATAAGATTAAAGGAGGGGATACAGAGGTTACCTCTTCATGGGAGCAGTGTAAATAAATGTGGAAGTCAGATTTTAAAACCACCACACAAAGTTGAGTTCAGTTCAGTCTCTCAGTCGTGTCCAACTCTTTGCAACCCCATGAATCGCAGCACGCCATGCCTCCCTGTCCGTCACCATCTCCCGGAGTTCACTCAGACTCACGTCCATCGAGTCCGTGATGCCATCCAGCCATCTCACCCTCGGTCGTCCCCTTCTCTCCCTGCCCCCAATCCCTCCCAGCATCAGAGTCTTTTCCAATGAGTCAACTCTTCNTGGTGGGCTGCCGTCTATGGGGTTGCACAGAGTTGGACACGACTGAAGTGACTTAGCAGCAGCAGCAGTGAGATCATGAGGGTAGAGCTCCCATGATGGGACTAATGTCCTTATAAGAAGAAGGGGGACTTCCCTGGTGGCTCAGTGGTAAAAAAATCCACCTGGATTACAGGAGACGTGGGTTCAATCCCTGGGTCATGAAGAACCCTTGGAAAAGGAAATGACAACCCACTCCAGTATTCTTGCCTGGAGAATTCCATGGACAGAGGAGCCTGGTGGGCTATATAGTCCATGGGGTTGCAAAGAGTCAGACAGGACTTGGTGACTGAACGGCAAGAAGAGACATCAGCGTGCTTTCTCTCCACCCTGTGAGAACACAGCAAGATGGCGACCAGGAAGCAGCCTCACCAAGAACTGGATCTGCCGGCTCCTTGCTNATAGTCCATGGGGTTGCAAAGAGTCAGACAGGACTTGGTGACTGAACGGCAAGAAGAGACATCAGCGTGCTTTCTCTCCACCCTGTGAGAACACAGCAAGATGGCGACCAGGAAGCAGCCTCACCAAGAACTGGATCTGCCGGCTCCTTGCTTTTGGACTTTCCAGACTCTGGAAGTGTGAGGAGAAAATGTCAGTTGTCTGTGCCTCCCCATCTCTGGTATTCTTGAAAGCAGTGCAAGCTGACTGAGACGCAGCCCCTCACGGACAACTGCTCACCACCTGTATTCACGTCAGGCCCAAGGCACTCAGGGGCTCCTCCACCTCCCCCACTCCCCTTCGCAAAACTCAGCAACTCTGGGCGCTAAGCGGGGCTTCTCAGGTCACGGCTCTCTCCCCAGAGTTGCTCATGGGCATTCAGTGGAGGCCTGTGGAGAAAGAGTTAGCAACGGGGGGCCAGACTCCAGTTATAGAGGTCCAAGGGCCCTAAACTATCACCTCATTTACACAGAGTCTGTTAAATCTTAGTTATGGGCTTCTCACCTGCTTTTCTGGCTGCTCCCTCTTTCTCTCAGGTTTTCGTCAAACATGAGGCAGTTGATGTACCCTTTTTCCCCACAGAGGCACTGGCTACCCTTTGGGGCTCAGTTCACCTAGTTGCCTTTGACCTCAACATTCTAATGGGCTCCAAACATGTTATTTCATGGGTTGTCTTTCTTTTGTCTTGTTGTTAGGATTGGAGTGATAGATTCTTTCTTGCCATTGTCTGTATCTCAGCTGGACATGGAACTAGAAAACAGTGTTTAGAAATCAAAAGCTAAGACCTAGGCATGCTGAGGACTACTGCAGCAGCATTGTTTCTAGAAGCCCTTCCTTTCCTTGGCTATCTCAGTCCAATACAAGTTTCTTTTGCTCCTAAACTGTTTTCCCATTCATATGGATATTCATTAGTGAGTCTCAGGATTGGAAGGGCCTATAACTATCACTTTGTCCATCCTGCATTTTATGTTCAAACTCACATTCTGCCTGGAGAAGGAAATGGCACCCCACTCCAGTACTCTTGCCTGGAAAATCCCATGGACAGAGGAGGCCCGGTAGGCTACAGTCCATGGGGTTGCTAAGAGTCGGACATGACTGAGCGACTTCATTTTCACTTTTCCCTTTCATGCATTGGAGAAGGAAGTGGCAACCCACTCCAGTGTTCTTGCCTGNAAGAACACTGGAGTGGGTTGCCATTTCCTTCTCCAATGCATGAAAGTGAAAAGTGTAACGTGAAAGTGAAGTCACTCAGTCGTGTCCGACTCTTAGTGACCCCATGGACTGCAGCCTTCCAGGCTCCTCCGTCCATGGGATTTTCCAGGCAAGAGTACTGGAGTGGTGTTCCATCGCCTTCCCTGTCCTGGCATACTAATGGTATCCAAATGTCATTCCAGCCAACAAAACTCTGAGAACCATCCTTCTGTGCCAGTCATGGTGCTAAAGGCAGAAAAAGTATATTTAGCCCAGCCTCCTCAAGGGTCTGATATTTGAGTGGAGCAATTCTTCCATCTTTTTCCACCTGGTACCCATAATTTCGCTATTGGCCTCTTGTATCATCAAGTCATTTCTTTCTCCCGGTGCACTAATCAGCCTCTTTTGTGAAGCCTGCCTGATGAGAATATACTCCTTTCCAACCTAAAGGGAATTCTCCCCTCAGAAGAGTCAGAGTATATATAAGGCCATCCTCCTCATTTGACACAAGTTTTGAATGTATGTCTCCTGAGTCACTGGAATGTCTCCTGAGTCACTACATAATTATATCATTTTTTTCCAACTAAAATATAGGCTCCCCTAGGGCAGAGACTATATTTTCAGTCTTTTAGCATTTCCCACAAATCAAGGAGTGGGTGTTAAGTTGGGAAGAGGGGAGAGGCTTTGTTTTTAAGAAGTAGAAACTGCAGAATATCATTGGCAGTGGGGGTTGGAGCAATGAAATAGTTTGCTCATCATTAGTGCTGGTCACCAAGATGTCTGGTTCTCCTCCTTTTGTCCCTATGAGAAACTGCACTTCCCAAACCCCTTGAAGTTAGATGTGGTCATTACAACTTGCTTTGCCCAATGAAATTTGAGCAAAAATGACATAGTCACTTTCAGAATTATCTGAAAAGCTAGTGCACGGGGTTCCCTTATGGTACTATCTTCCATGCTGACTAGCTACAGTCTTGATTTTGAGGCTGAAGAGCCAGTATCCTTGAATGAGGTAGTATGGACTAACCTCCAGCTGGACTGATACTGATATAGCATAATTAAACAAGATTAAACCTTTGTTGTTTCAAGACATTAAGATTTGGGTTTTCTTTTGATAGAGTTCATGTCTAGAACAGTTTCAGATTGAGAAGACAGTATGGAAAAACTGATAGTACAGAGTTCTCACTTAACTCTTATATCCAAGTCCCCCTATTATTAACATTTTACACCAATGCAGTATATTTGTTACAATGAGTGAATCAACACTGATATATTGCTATTAACAGAAGTCTATACTGTATTCATAGTTTCTGAGTTTTTAACCTAACATCCCTTTTATGTTCCAGGTTCCTATCCAGGATACCACACTACATTTAATCATCATGTCTCCATTAGGCTTTTGGCTGGAACAACTTCTCAGATATGCCTTGTTTTTGATGACTTCAATAGTTTTGAGGAGTATTGCTCAGGTATATTGTCAGATGCCTACTGGAATTAGATTTTTTTCTCATAACAGATTTAGGGAGGAAGATGACAGAGATAAAATGCCATTTTCATCTCATCATATCAAGAGTATGTATATACCATCAACATAATGTCACCTATTGATGTTGACCTTGATCACCTGGGTTGGGTAGTCTTTATCAGGTTTTTCCACTGAAAAGTCACACTTTATCCTCTTTTTCCATAGTGTACTCTTCAGAGGGAGATCCCTAGGCACAGCCCACACTCCAGGACTGGGGAATTATGCTTCCCCTCTATAAGGTAGAGTATCTACATAACTTACTTGGAATCTTTCTACACAGGAGACTTATCTCTTCTTCTTCATTTATTAAGTTATCTACTCATTTATTAATTTATTCAATCATTGAAGTCAATGAACTCATGAGTATTTGTGTACACTTTGGGTTATAATTCAGTACTACTTTATTTGTTGCTCAAATTTTTCCCACTTTGTACATTGCATGCTCTTTCCATCAGTTCTTGTGCTCCTTTGACATGCCTTCATTGTTTTGTTCTATTTTTTGAACATGTCCTTACTTTTTAAGGTTACACGACAAGATGTTTCTGGATCATCCAGTACATTTCCTGCTCCAGTCTTAGTAACAGATATTTCTCTAGAAAACCCTGGTTCCTCCATCCTTTTTATTTTTGGAGAATGGTTTTAGAAACCAAGATCTGAGTGCTAGCTCTGCTCATTGCTACTGGAATATCATTCCTTTCAGACAATGGAGCAAATAAATATATGAGCATATACTAACCCATGTATACACACATATGTAAGAGTATTTCTATTTGCAACCATCTGTATCTCTACTAGCTAAACACAAGTTAGTATGGATGTTTCCAACAATACTCTGTCATCACTGGATCATTCTGGTTTCCTTTCATTTACCTGTAAATTATCAGTCTAAGACTGAGAAATACAGTTCCTATCATCCATCACCCATTTACTTAATTGCTCACATATACATATAGAACAGTGTCAGCATTTATAACCCATATTTGATGGAAAATAACTCTATCCACTAAAGTTCTTGTGAATAAATCCTTTTGCCATTAGTTTCACAGATGCCATTCATTTCCAAAGTTACTTAGGTCAGCATGATTTTCCCCCTACCTCCTTTGATAAAATTGTCTCATACATTTGTAACACATTTAGATTGTCTTATCAAAGTCTGTATTCCTTCCTTGGATCTGGGAACTTTTTTAACTATTCTGATACAATATTCTAGTCCTGCTTCATATACCTATTAACTCATGAAAGTGCTTGAGCCAACCTGAATGGTGTGCACACAGGGAAACTTCTGGCATGCCTGTTAAATGGTGGGACAGGACTTTGTTTCTAAGGAGCAGCAAATCCCTTGTCAATAAAGATTGTTTTAAAACCTGAAGGAGTTGTTAACACTGAGTAATTAATAATTAGAAAATGCTTGAAGATGCATACAATTATACTAAGATTGCCTGGCACTTAGAAAGAAAGTAGGTCTGTGTGTGCACACCTAAGTTCATATACTATAAAGAAGGAGGGACTCTATCATAGCAACATTTCTGACTCAGGCTACACANCTGAGTAATTAATAATTAGAAAATGCTTGAAGATGCATACAATTATACTAAGATTGCCTGGCACTTAGAAAGAAAGTAGGTCTGTGTGTGCACACCTAAGTTCATATACTATGAAGAAGGAGGGACTCTATCATAGCAACATTTCTGACTCAGGCTACACGTTTAGAAATATTTTTAAGTTATTAGAAGCAGTTTTATACTACATTATAATCAGTGCTCATATTGATTCACGTTTAGGGCGCTCCAGTAAAAAAAATAAACATAAGCCAGTTCTAAAATGGTCTGCTGTGATAATTTGGGGGTTTTTTTTGTTTGTTTTTTTGTTTTTGCTTATTTTTCAAACTATGATTACTCAAAAGTCACCACATGCCTACATCCTCCAGTTAAGACTATTATCTGGAGTCCCAACCTGTGAGATAAGCCTGTGCTCCCATCAGGAAAGCATTTGAGAACCTTCCAGTTTTATACCCAGAACACCAGCATGCATCTGTCAACATACTGAGCTACATTGCAAGTGGGAGACAATAAGTCAAATACAATTTTGAAAATTTAATGTGTCAATTTAAGACTGCCACTCACAGAGTAGTTGCAAAACCAATTTTCAGAGGAGCGGGTCAGAAGTGGTCAACAAATTCCCAGTGCTAAGAAGTTGCTAATGTAAATTGTCTGAAATGAAAGAAATTTATTCATGACCATAGTGGGCTCAAGAAATTCATTTAGAGAAGTTTTTCCCCACCATCCCTGGAGTATGCAAGTCTTAAATAAATGATCAATAGCTGACTTGAGCCAAACGAAGGACTTGCCCAGAACCAGGCAGGTAATTACTTACAGTGAAAAGTTAAGGAAGGCAGGCATGTGGGAGCACAGTGGCATTAATCATGGCTTTAATCCATCCCTCCTTTTCTACTGGAATTATTTGAAAAATCACAGAACAACTCTGTCCACTAGAAAATTCATAGATCAAGGTGCATATTTCAGAAACCTTCATTTTCAGGACAACCCTCTGAGTAGGTAGTGAGAATTATTAATGGGAAATAATGTCATTTTGTGCTTTTTAGGAGACACTGGAGTTACCAATGAGACAAGCAAGCTTGCGTGAAGGGGAGCTAGGGGAGGTGAATGAGACATGGGCCATTTGGGTCTATAAATATCTGTTTAGTCCTCTACTGGGAATTAGGGCAGAACATTTGCTCTATTTAGTACTCAGGACAAAATGCCCACTACTGGTGCTGAAAATATCAGCCTCTACAAGCTGGAGCATGATGTAAGAGCTAACATTGGTGGGATGAGTTTGGTACTTCAGCCCCGGAAGTTCCATGATTTTTTTTCCAAGGGTAGTTAACTCACAGGCCCATGGAAGAAAACTGCAGTGCAGTATGTCAAAGCTGAAGGAACACTGGACAAACACGTATGTACTCACACTACAAATTTATACTACTTGGAATCTAGAGAGAGGCACTCAAGTGTGTAAGCACTGCCATGGCTAAGCAATCTCAAGTCCATCACCAAGGAGATAGGCTTAATTTTTTTTAAATGAGTATTTTGCAGCCATGAAAAACAATAAGGTAGATCTGCATGTATTGTATGGAATTATTTGCAAGATAAATTATTAAGGGCAAAAATGCTAGAAACAGGATAGTACACATAGTCTGTTTCCATTTGGATAAAAGAACATATGTTTACCCATATTTTATATAGTATCATTATGTAAGCACAGAAAAAATTTCTAAAACCACACCTAAGAAACAATGTATGAAGGTTGCTTTTTATAAGTGGGGATGGAGTCATAAAAATAGAAAAAAGGGTTTAAATTTTCCTTGTGTTTATTTTTCTTACTATAAGCAAGTACTGATATAAATGAACAGTCAGTTAATTTAAAAGTCCCTCTTTTTAAAAAAAAGAACATAGTTCTAGTAGCAACTCTTAAGTTCTAATTCCTCTGTTATTCAATGACCAGTGAGAACTCATTAAAACCAAGCCCAGGCATCTGGACTCAACCACTGATTAGCTGTATGACCTTGGGTAAGCCACTTCTGGATTTTTCTGTAGATAAATATATTGGTCTAGATTCAGTATATTCAGAAAGACGTCATATCTGCTGCCTTACCTAAGGGTATGGGAGGCTAGGGGAGAAGCTCAGGGATTCCAGGTGATCTATACACAACTCTGCTTCAAAAATGGATACAACTTTATCCAGTCTAGATCTATAGAGAGCCTATGCATGTGAAAGAAGGGGCCTCAGGCTAAACTTTATTTAAAAATCTGATATCCCACTGGAGAATGCCATTTAAAACATATTAGAAAAATATGAAGACAGTGATGTTATTTCTTTGATAACAATTCTTCTCTTCTGACTCTTTAGTTGAGAATCTTGAATGGTACTTCAAATAGGCATAGGTATTAATACTCTAACTTACTAGATTGACATATTCTCGTTTACACAGTCTATCTTTAAAAAGGAAAATAGAGCAGCCCTTAAAGGACGCACCTGTTCAAGATGAAAATAAGAAATTCTACATTCCATGATGTAACGATTACACAGTCGTGTTGTCTACTGAATGCCTGAGATGTGCCAAGCACTGTGCTAACAAGCTTATATGCATGATTTTTATTAATTCTTACAATAACTCTATGAAGTAAATACTATTATCATCTCCATTTACAGTTGAGGAGACATAAATGACTTTTCTTGCCTGGCCTACATCCCATAGCAAGAAAGCACTGAAGCAGAAATGAGAACAAACACGAGAATTTATGAATCCCATGTACTTGATGACTATGAGATATCTGACAGGTATCTGAGGAAGATAAAGTGTGTTCCCATATGCCAACTCTACCTAGCCCATCAGTAGGCTTACCGGGTGATATGCATTATAAGGTAAATGCTTGGACAGTGCTACTTATAGAATGGTTCAAGGATGAGCACCACCACTTGCAAGCTTGTTAGAACTACAAAATCATAGGTGCTACCCAACACCAAGTGAATCAGCATCTCTGGGGTTGAGCTACTGCCACCTATATTTAATAAAATCCTCAGAGGATACAATACCTTCAGGTAAGAGAGAGAGTCTGGAGACTACTACTCGAAGCTCATTCTAGACCAATCGTTCTGATCCTTGCTGAACATTACAATTATCTAGACCTTTCCTTACAACTATTGATGCGTCAACCTTACCACAAGCCAGTTAAACTCTGGGGGGAGGCATAGAGTGTATTTATGTAGCTGCCTAGTTTATTCTGATGTGCAGCCAAAGTTGAAATCATTTTTCTAGAACTCAAACTTCAAAGACACTGTGTCTCAACCATTGGTTACATGCTGGAATCACCTGAGGAGCACTAAAAATAACTCTAAGTCGCAGGTTCCTCCTTCCCACCAAATTGTGTTTTAATTGCTCTAGAGAGTGGCCTGGACTCTGGAAAAAACAAAACAAAACAAAACAAAACCACACACACACACACACACATTCCCCAAACAACTTGAAGAAACAGCCAGTCAAGAAGCAGTAAGCAATGTAAGAGATGGAAGGGTAGGGGAGGACACAAACCTGACTTCTGATTCTACATGGCTCAGCTAAACTAGATGCAACAAAAGCTTGTCAGTTCAGTTTAGTCGCTCAGTCATGTCCAGCTCTTTTGCAACCTCATGGACTGCAGCACGCCAGGCTTCCCTGTCCATCACCAACTCCCAGAGCTTGCTCAAATTCATGTCCATTGAGTCGGTGATGCCATCCAACCATCTCATCCTGTGTCAGCCCCTTCTCCTGCCTTCAATCTTTCCCAGCATCAGAATCTTTTTCCAAGGAGTCAGTTCTTCACGTTAGGTGGCCAAAGGATTGAAACTTCAGCTTCAGCATCAGTCCTTCCAATGAATATTCAGGAGTGATTTCCTTTAGGATTGACTGGTTTGATCTCCTTGCTGTCCAAGGGACTCTCAAGAGTCTTCTCCAACACCACAGTTCAAAAGCATCAATTCTTCGGCACTTAGCTTTCTTTATGGTCCATGACCAATAGCAAAATCATTTCAGTGGATAACCATCATTACTTGAGCACTCAGAACAAACTCCCTCTTCCAGTCATGGTACTCAGACACCTATCTGCCAAACTGACTATGGAGTAAAAGTTCTGCTGTATACCTTCACTTCCTATTGCCTCCCCTAGACACTCAAGTAAAAATGAGTGCAGATCTTGCGGTATCTAACCTTGACATTTATTTAACCGAAATCTTAGAAATTTGAATCTTTCCTAGGGAACACCTAAAATTGTAGCCCACCGAGAAGGAGAAGCCTGAAGGAAATAAACTCAGACCTGAAGTACTCCTGAGAAAACTATGCCTTTTGAGGAAGAACAATGCATCATAACTTTTAATGAAGAGACTCAGGTCTCTTGTCAATTTAGAGTTCCCACAAATCCCAGTGGAAGAGTCAAATTTGCATTTATAGAGAGACTAAACACTCTACCAAAAAGGCATCTGTCCTCAATTTTTACTTTTCTATAGGAAACATCAAATGTCACCATCAAATCATCAGGTGAAAGTATGGAACAGGCTTCTGTCTGAGAGATACAAACTCAAGTATGGCCTCAACTTTTAACTAGCTCATCTTTCTAAGTTACAACTTAGTTGGCTGGAAAATGGGGATAATATTGCTTTCACAGTCTTCTCTAGTAGCTCAGCTGGTGAAGAACCTCCTGCAATGCAGGAGACCTCAGTTCGATTTCTGGGTCAGAAGATTCGCTAGAAAAGGAATAGGCTACCCACTCCAGTATTCTTGGGCTTCCCTGCTGACTCAGCTGGTAAAGAACCTGCCTGCAATGTGGGAGACCTGGGTTCAATCCCTGAGTTGGGAAGATCCCCTGGAGAAAGGAATGGCTACCCACTCCAGCATTGCTTTCACAGCACAATTAGGAATAATCAAATAGGATAATGTGCATAAAGCTCCTAACACAGTGATTTGAATGTTATAGGCACCAAATAAATGTTTGCTTTCATCCCTTTCCTTTCCTGTTTTTCCACCCAAAAAGTAGAGGAAGTAAATTTATTACAATTAACAAAAATCCACTCAAGTACCTCAAAGGGCAGCCACTGGAAGTCATTTAGACCAATCAAAGCCAGAATCTCACTTTTGGGGGTCTTCTCAATTCTCTTGTAGATTCTTCATTAAGCAAAAAGACTACCATGACTTATAACACAGAGAGATGCTCAGCATCAGAAATCAAAAAGCCATGAGAAATTGAAAGCCATCCAAGAAGACAACAAGACTAAGAAATCAGATATTTAAAAAATGAAATAGAACTTGAATATGAGCTTGACCAATCCAGGTCTTATGGAGTCTTAAAGACTTCCTCCCTCAGTTGCTCTGGTAACACTCATTCGTGGTCCTTCTCTTGAATATCTAGTAACTCCTTCTATCTCCTGTTCTTCCTCTGGCCAACCTTCACATACAGTGTTAGGAAGAAGAGAAGATGACCCAAGACAGAAATTTAGAATCTTGTAATCACTCCTGATTTCAAGGATGGCATTTGAAGAATGGCTCTCAAGCAATCCCCCACTCCAAGCTCCTCTTCTGGGCTCCAAACGTGAATATACAACAACTCCCTGATGAGTCTTTGATTTCCAACCAAAACTTGAATCAAGTATGTCTAAAACATAACCAGCATGTCCCCCTCAACTTTGTTCTGTCTCTTATAATCTGTTCTCAATGAAAAATGCCTCCAGTAATATAATCACAAGTCAGAAACCATTCCTAACAATTCATTCTTCCATATCTAATTACTAATACATCCTGATGATTTAATTTTTCTCATTAATTCATTAGATAACTCCAAAATCCATCCAGTTACTGCTATACATGCAAGTTATCCACATATGAAAAATAACAGTAAAATGCAATATCCAGTCATTTGTTTAATAAATGTGTATCATTGTTTTATTCTTTGGTAGACATTGCTTTAGGTTCTCTGATAAAAAGAAAAACAAAATAGAAACTCTGCTTTGGAGGAGCTCGGAGTCTAAAATACAAGAAAAAGATGTTTGTCTATCAGTGACAAAAACCCAAAATTATGATAACTGTATCACAGGATAATACTTGCCAAAATAAAGTCTCTCAACCTTGAACATTTTGAGAAGGGCTCATAAGGAGATAGAATTTGAGCAGGAAATATAAGGATAAAAAAGTATATCAAGAAGATTCTACTGCCATCACTCCTCCCATTACTAGCTAATATTAAACATTATGTACCAAGCCCTGTGTTCAATACAAGTTAGTTCAGTCACTCAGTTGAGTTTGACTCTTTGTGACCCCATGGACTGCAGCACACCAGGCCTCCCTGTTGATCACCAACTCCTGAAGTTTACTCAAACTCATGTCCATTGAGTTGGTGTTGCCATCCAACCGTTTCATCCTCTGTCATCGCCTTCTCCTCCTGCCTTCAGTCTTTCCCAGCATCAGGGTCTTTTCCAAGGAGTCAGTTCTTCACATCAGGTGGCCAAAGGATTGGAGTTTCAGTTTCAACATCTGTCCTTCCAATGAATATTCAGGGCTGATTTCCTTTGGGATGGACTGGATTGATCTCCTTGCAGTCCAAGGGACTCTCAAGAGTCCCTATTTTCCAACAGCACAGCTCAAAAGCATCAATTCTTTGGCATTCAGCTTTCTTCCAACTCTCACATCCGTACATGACTGGAAAACCATATCTTTGACTAGATGGACTTTTGTTGGCAAAGTAACGTCTCTGCTTTTTAATATGCTGTCTAGGTTGGTCATAACTTTTCTTCCAAGGAGTAAGCGTATTTTAATTACATGGCTGCAGTGATTTTGGAGCCCCCAGATATAGAACCGTTCAACTTCAGCTTCTTCAGCATTACTGATCAGGGCATAGACTTGGATTACTGTGATACTGAGTTGTTTGCACTGGAAACGAACAGAGATCATTCTGTTGTTTTTGAGATTGCATCCAAGTACTGCATTTTGAACTGTTTTGTTGCCTGTGATGGCTACTCCATTTCTTCTAAGGGATTCTTGCCCACAGTGGTAGATATAATGGTCATCTGATTTAAATTCACCCATTCCAGTCCATTTTAGTTTGCTGATTCCTAAAATGTTGATGTTCACTCTTGCCATCTCCTGTTTGACCACTTCCAATTTGCCTTGATTCATAGACCTAACTTTCCAGTTAGGTCTTTCCAATATTTCCTATGCAATGTTGCTCTTTACAGTCTTGGACTTTCCTTCCATCACCAATCACATCCACACCTGGGTGTTCAATACTAAGCATACATTATCTTATTTATTCATCACTAGCCAGTGAAAGAAATCTGAGCGCCAAAGAATTGATGCTTTTGAACTGTGGTGTTGGAGAAGACTCTTGAGAGTCCCTTGGACAGCAAGGAGATCAAACCAGTCAATCTTAAAGGAAATCACTCCTGAACATTCATTGGAAGGGGCTGATGCTGAAGCTGAAACTCCAATCCTTTGGCTACTAGATGTGAAGAACTGACTCCTTGGAAAAGACTCAGATGCTGGAAAAGACTGAAGGCAGGAGGAGAAGGGGATGACAGAGGATGAGATGGTTGGATGGCATCACTGACTTGATGGACTTGAGTTTGACTAAACTCTGGGAGCTGGTGATGGACAGGGAAGCCTGGTGTGCTGCAGTCCATGAGGCAGCAAAGAGTTGGACATGACTGAGCAACTGAACTGAACTGAACTCAGTGTGATAGAGGTTGCAGTAAAAATATTTCCTATTATCTGATGAAGAAACTGAAGTTTATACAGACTAAATATTACCCAAGGTCATATAACTTGTAAGTGGTGGGGGTTCCAACTCAGGTTCATTCTTTTCTTCATTGTGCCATATTTGAGAATCACATGCCCAGCAGAATATAAACTCAGTGCTATGAGAATGCCCCAGAAGGCAGAGCTCAAGCTGTGTTCTCCAATATGGTAGTCACTAGGCACATGTAGCTCCCAAGCAATTTTGGCTTTGGCCTAATTGAGATATCTGATATAAATGTGAAATACAAGCCACATTTTGACAACTTTATATTTAAAAAGTAATGCAAAATATTTCAATGGCTTTTATACTGATTATAAATTAAAATGATAATCTTTTGGATAGACCGGGTTAAATGAAATACATTATTAAAATTAACATTATGTGTTGGAAAAAAAAATGTTCAAGCTCCCAATTGAGGAAATGCAATTACAAATAACTAGTAAAGTCCATAGGGTTCATGAAAAATTTAAGAGTTCTGATATCCAGTGTTTAATAAAGAAGTAGAGAAGTAGACTCCCACCCAACACTCTTGGAAGTCAATTTGTCATTATTTGCCAAATTAAAAATGTACTTTAACTTAGCTAAATTAAGCAATCACATTATGTACAAAGATATAGAAAAAATTTCTAAAAGTGACCAATGGAAATATTCTCAATCAATAGAATGGAATAGCCACAGAATTAAATGAATCCTGAAATGGAAAGATATCAATTAGGGTTGATAAAGTTTGTGTTTTATTATTTTGGTTGGAAGATAACTTCTTTACAGTGCTGTGTTGGTTTCTGCTGTATAGCAGTGTGAATCAGCTATAGGTAAATATGTGCCCCCCTCCCTCAAGCCTCTCTCCCACTCCCAATCCCACTCCTCTATGATAATTTTTTT
>SJYV01041443.1:1334350-1392592 GCA_006410875.1 Neotragus pygmaeus | reverse complement strand
TGGAAACGAACAGAGATCATTCTGTCATTTTTGAGATTGCATCCAAGTACTGCATTTTGAACTGTTTTGTTGCCTGTGATGGCTACTCCATTTCTTCTAAGGGATTCTTGCCCACAGTGGTAGATATAATGGTCATCTGATTTAAATTCACCCATTCCAGTCCATTTTAGTTTGCTGATTCCTAAAATGTTGATGTTCACTCTTGCCATCTCCTGTTTGACCACTTCCAATTTGCCTTGATTCATAGACCTAACTTTCCAGTTAGGTCTTTCCAATATTTCCTATGCAATGTTGCTCTTTACAGTCTTGGACTTTCCTTCCATCACCAATCACATCCACACCTGGGTGTTCAATACTAAGCATACATTATCTTATTTATTCATCACTAGCCAGTGAAAGAAATCTGAGCGCCAAAGAATTGATGCTTTTGAACTGTGGTGTTGGAGAAGACTCTTGAGAGTCCCTTGGACAGCAAGGAGATCAAACCAGTCAATCTTAAAGGAAATCACTCCTGAACATTCATTGGAAGGGGCTGATGCTGAAGCTGAAACTCCAATCCTTTGGCTACTAGATGTGAAGAACTGACTCCTTGGAAAAGACTCAGATGCTGGAAAAGACTGAAGGCAGGAGGAGAAGGGGATGACAGAGGATGAGATGGTTGGATGGCATCACTGACTTGATGGACTTGAGTTTGACTAAACTCTGGGAGCTGGTGATGGACAGGGAAGCCTGGTGTGCTGCAGTCCATGAGGCAGCAAAGAGTTGGACATGACTGAGCAACTGAACTGAACTGAACTCAGTGTGATAGAGGTTGCAGTAAAAATATTTCCTATTATCTGATGAAGAAACTGAAGTTTATACAGACTAAATATTACCCAAGGTCATATAACTTGTAAGTGGTGGGGGTTCTAACTCAGGTTCATTCTTTTCTTCATTGTGCCATATTTGAGAATCACATGCCCAGCAGAATATAAACTCAGTGCTATGAGAATGCCCCAGAAGGCAGAGCTCAAGCTGTGTTCTCCAATATGGTAGTCACTAGGCACATGTAGCTCCCAAGCAATTTTGGCTTTGGCCTAATTGAGATATCTGATATAAATGTGAAATACAAGCCACATTTTGACAACTTTATATTTAAAAAGTAATGCAAAATATTTCAATGGCTTTTATACTGATTATAAATTAAAATGATAATCTTTTGGATAGACCGGGTTAAATGAAATACATTATTAAAATTAACATTATNAATTGAGATATCTGATATAAATGTGAAATACAAGCCACATTTTGACAACTTTATATTTAAAAAGTAATGCAAAATATTTCAATGGCTTTTATACTGATTATAAATTAAAATGATAATCTTTTGGATAGACCGGGTTAAATGAAATACATTATTAAAATTAACATTATGTGTTGGAAAAAAAAATGTTCAAGCTCCCAATTGAGGAAATGCAATTACAAATAACTAGTAAAGTCCATAGGGTTCATGAAAAATTTAAGAGTTCTGATATCCAGTGTTTAATAAAGAAGTAGAGAAGTAGACTCCCACCCAACACTCTTGGAAGTCAATTTGTCATTATTTGCCAAATTAAAAATGTACTTTAACTTAGCTAAATTAAGCAATCACATTATGTACAAAGATATAGAAAAAATTTCTAAAAGTGACCAATGGAAATATTCTCAATCAATAGAATGGAATAGCCACAGAATTAAATGAATCCTGAAATGGAAAGATATCAATTAGGGTTGATAAAGTTTGTGTTTTATTATTTTGGTTGGAAGATAACTTCTTTACAGTGCTGTGTTGGTTTCTGCTGTATAGCAGTGTGAATCAGCTATAGGTAAATATGTGCCCCCCTCCCTCAAGCCTTTCTCCCACTCCCAATCCCACTCCTCTATGATAATTTTTTTTAAAAAAGCAAGTGGGAGAAAATTTCATAAAATATGATTCTCTCATATTTTATATATGTGGAGTTTGCACACGTGTGGATTTCTAAATGCATTTAAAAGTTTTAAATAAATACCAAAGTACTCATTTAAAAAAAAAACATTATGTTTCTTTTTATATTTTTCTGTGACTGTTAGAGAATTGTAAATTACATAGGTGACCTGCATCTGTGGCCTGTGTTATATTCCTATTGGATATTACTGAACTTGGGGCATTGAGGGGGTGGCGAGATTACTATCAGCAGAACTGTCTGCGAAATTGTCACAGAAACATCACGACCCAAGTTGACAGTTCAGAAGGATGAGTCAACATTGACTGAATAGAGAGAGGAGGCAGACTTCTTAAGTGGAAGGAAGAGCTAGGGAAGCAAGATGGCCTGATTTCTGTGGGGGAAGAGAGGTCAGGGGAGGCTGTGTAGGGTGTCGGTACATAAATTAAAGCTCTCATTTAGACTGATGTTGGTAAACAGGAAATAGCTTTTATTGAATTCTTCATTAGCTAAAATGTACGGCCTATTGTAATTCTATTGCAAAGGGAAGTCAACTGTCAGTTTAAATAACAGTGCCATTTGGAGAACTATTTTTCTGTGAAAATATTAGGTGAGGCAGGTCCTTGGAAATTCAAGACTGCAATTTGCTCATCCTTGAAATTTTCAAGTACATTATCTCTAACTGGAAGGTAGCACTCTAATAAATTAAAGATTTTATTTCAGAGACAAGATTGTACTTCGGATTATAGGTTCTGGCCCTAAATTTGCATTAAGCTTTCCTTTTTTATGAACCTTTATCTAAACATGTCTCCAGTAGAAATGATATGCATGCGTATAGACTCAAAGTTGAAGTGACACTGTCACATGGACTTTGGCATTAAACAGATCTGGGTGGCCATGCTGACTCTCCTACTTACCAGCTAGCTATGTAACCTGTCTGGTTTTAAATAACCTTGTCTGTAAAATGGGGCCAGTGATACCTACCTACATACCTACTCACAGAAAGGTGTTCATAATTGAGAAAAGGTAGGCAGTGCATTTAGCACAGTGCCAAGAATATGGTGGAAGCTTAGGGAATGGAGACACACCTACTCACTCCCGCAAACAAATGTATGTGCCTAGTGTGAGAAATGCAGACTCAGTTTTTGAATATACTAACCATGATGCTGAATGGTCATGGGAAATCATATGCAAAGCTGTCCAAGTGACTTCCTGGCATATCAGGGCACCAAGACCACTCAGCCCCTGAAGAACTCTTTGGAATGCCTCATTAGTGCCAAATCAACTGAGGGCACACCATTTGTACAAGAAGCAGCAATGTCCTTTTCAAATTTTCTAAAACAAGATGGGGAAACAGTCTTCCAGACCAAGAAGTGTAAACCTTAAGAGAAGACTGAATACATGTTGATGAGATCCCAGGCCTGAGCTGACAGAGGAAGCCAGCAGGGTCAGAAAGAAGGTGGATTGGGTCATTCTATCAACCATTATGACTGCTACATTCTCAGCTCTTCACACAATTCTGAATTAATCACATACCCATATCTGGAAGAGTAGGCTGGATACTCCTTTTATTTTATGACGCTTCTTCTCAAATGCACAGCAGAGCTTTGAACTCTGAAGCAATAAGGATTATTTTACCCATGACTGACCCAAAATGATAAGTTCCAATACCAACCAAATAACTGAATGAATGAACAACTTGGGTTGAAACGAACACATTTGTGCATGCTCTCATAGGGAGTGAGTTTACTCTGGTACAGGTCAGAGGCATTGGACTTTCCAAGGACCCCAGGGACAGCAATATTCAAACCTGCTTATAGCTGAAAACCAAGAAGAAACATTTCAAAATGACAGATATCCTTGCTCCTGACTCTAAACTTTGTACTTCTAAGGTGGGGAGCAAAAATATTCCTCCCAGACAATTCAGAAAATCAAGCAGACTTGGGACTCATTGTTTCAGGGATAAAGCAGGAGAATATAGACCCAAAACCCAGCAGAAATTCACTGACTCCTCAACCAGAATTGTAAAAATCTTCTATCCTGGGAGTAAAACAGCCAAATGGGCATTTCAACAACAAAAAAAGCAGTAGATTTCAAATATATTTAGGAGCAGTGATAAATAATCCCAATCCTAAGAGAATGAGAATGTGTTCTCTGAATTCATTAGTCATCACAGGCTTACCAGGTGAATGTGTTTAAAGCAATAAAGCAATGATGAATGACGTCAGCTGTCATTAGCAGACTGCCTTTCCTCTGGTGACTTCTGTTGCCAAGTTCATAAATGGAAAGGGAGACTCATTGAGGTAATTAGAAGCCAGACTGGCAACTATGATGATTCTTTTCCCAGATTTGCTTAACCAGAAAAGAAGGGGCTGTACTCATTGTTGAAGGACACCAGGAAGTCAGGGGCTTCAGACAGCATGTCCCTATTGACTAGCAGAGCAGGAGTGGAGTTGTATGCAAGTGTTACCTCGCCAATTCAAAGGCAAGGATGAGCAATGAGACTTCTCATGAACATCTTAAGCTCCGAGGTTACCGTGGGGGTGGACCCATGGTTGCACCTTCCTTTCCTTTACCCACAGTGGATTCCCCAACTTCAGGATGTCGTGCTTATCAAAAGCCAGGCCAGTGTGAAAGAATTTAAATATAGGAGGAAAGAGATTCAACATCCACTAAAGAAGTATTGATCAGTGGAGGAGGTCTGGCTCAGTCAGAAGTACGGATGAGTCCCAAGAGCTCTCATTTCTAAAGGCCTCTAGGACAATGATAGCTTAGAAATACAGCCAGGGAGAGCTGTCTGACTGGTCACAAAGATGGGGATATCTGATCTGAGCAGAGTCAGAAGGCAGGCAGCGTAGACTGGGTGGCAAGCAGCTTCAGTAGGAGTCGGCCAGCTGAAGTTCTAACTGGACTTCATGGATTTTCACTCCAGTACTGTGCCTTGCTGGCAGCATGAACTACTATTAGCTTCTGTTTTGAGTCTGTTTCATCTGACAAAGGTAATAAAGAGTATCTAACTCAGAGAGTAGTTGTGGAGGTTAAATGTGATAATTATGATGTTAACTGAATGCTTCCCAATGCTTAGCTCAGCTACATGATCAGAGGATGCTCATCTGCTGAGAGCACACCTAAATGACAAGGTCTGTTCTTTGTGTAGGTAAATACAGGCCGTTTCTTCTAAAAGCTAAGCTACCACTTTACAGGGTAATGAAGGGGAGAGACCTGTTCTCCACATTGAAGACTGATATGAAGAGTAGGTAGCTTTGAAGGAGCCAACTTCATGGAGATCAGCTGATCAACTTTTTCTTTTTAGCCTGAGTTGTGTCATTCTTTCTCCAGGACATGTGCCACATAGCTTTGTGAAATCAGTCATCTGTGGTCCCATAAATCAATATCTAATTTGCGTCAAATGTGTCAACAAGCTAACAAAAAGGCAGCAAGCCTGGGCTTTCCTGGCACTTGCGGTTTCCCTGTCAGCTAATTTACAAGCTAAACTGAATCATCAGCACCCAATTAAATTCCTCCTGCATCATGACACAAAATGTTCATTTTAATTTTTTTTTGATGAAGGGGAAGATGTGGTAGAGGAGGGGAGAGCCATTGCATTCCCGTCCAATTATTTCCTTGAATCAGAGTATGTTTCACTCTTGAATTCATCTAGTTTCCCAAGTCTAGTCAAGTAAGGAAATGTTATAATTACATTTCCTGGTTGCCTACATATTTATCTCCTTTGCTATAATCTCAGCTACTCATTAAACTCCCACTGATTCCATCAAGGTTAAAAAATTTATCTGCACAGATCCCAATATCCGTTGCAGTCCCCAAACACCCATGAGCCAGCAGCTTTTGCACTGAATCCCATCCGGAGAGGGGGTTTGTCATTTCTGAATGGGACCTGCCAATGAAATATTAAAATCTCTGCAGTCTCCACGCCACCACCAAAAATGAAATTCTGTTGAAAAGGGACAGTTCTTCCTCCTGGAAGGAGGTCGATGTAAAAAGCCATACCATCCACCCCACAACTTGCCCCACTGGTTCCCTGTCTCAAACCTTCCTGACACCCAAGGACATAAAGACAAGTTGGGAACACTCCAGCCTACACCAGATCCAATATCACTTTTGTCTGGATTCTGATTCCTGACCAGAGATCCCACTTCCACTTACAAACTCCATCTTGCCCTGTAGATTTGATATTCAGAGGAGAAAGCTCCAGACCTAAATAAAGACTTGCACTCAGGATTATACCTCCAGCTGTCCCAGGGTTGTATACCTTAGGAATGGCTTCAGTTTGGATTCCCCCAAATCATACCCTTAGACAAGGATCTGGGTACAAGATAATCTCAGAAAGCACTATGGGACATGGGAGAAATCCAACAAAATAGGGTGTACTGATGAATAGGTTACTGTGTGAACAATTTGTACTTAGTCGTTAAGTCATATCTGACTCCTGTGACCCCATGGACTGTAGCCCGCCTGGCTCCTCTGTTCATGGGATTTCCCAGGCAAGAATAACTGGAGTGGGCTGCCATTTCCTTCTCCAGGGGATCTTTCTGACCCAGGGATCAAACTCATATCTCTTGCTTGGCAGGCAGTTTCTTTACCACTGAGCCACCTGGGAAGCCCGTTAAGAATTCCCAAAGCCCTTCTTTTTTCTTTTTTTGCTGGACCACCAAATTCTTGTTCCTCCTCTAACAAGTCTGGCCTGCTGGTGGAGAGGAACAGTCTGCTCTTGGCAGGGAATGTAGGGACTTTTCTGACACTAGCCATCACCACACGTGCTACGTATCTCCATTCCTGGACTGTCACTAAGGCTAAAAATTTCATGGTCATCAACTTATTCTTTGGGGCTAAGCATAAGAAGACCACATAATTCTCTTGAGAAGCATAGCAAGTAAATCCATTAGACTCTGAGCTAGTCTAAGGCAAGGACCTTATGAGTCGTCATTTTCTCTCCAGTACCTAGCAGAGCTTGGTGTTAAAAGGTCCTTAGTACTAATATTTATCTGCTGAATAAATAAGTAAACCTCAGTGTGAATAAATTTAGAAAATAAATATACAAAGGCTGCAAAAGCTAAATATAAAAATAGAAAAGCGTAAACAATGCAGGCAAAGAATTTCCCCTATTTCTCATTAATTCTATTAACCCAGAAATCTGTTTATAAATTTTCCTTTTGTTTTGTTAATCACTATAGCTAATATTTATAGGCTGCCTGCTACTTTCCCAAACCCTTTCTGTATGTAATTACATTTTAAAGCCTTAATAGGGTCCTAGATTTCCTTCTAGACTTGATACTCAGAAGGAGTCAACTTCTTTCTGTTTTGTATTTCACTGTTAACTTATTCCCTGCTTAGCACTGGCTCTAACACAGAATAGGATGAGATTTACAAGTGGGATCTTCAAAAGTGAGTTGCTAACCTCCACTCTAAAGAACAGCTAAGATGATCAGAAGAACGTTCAATTTTGCTGTTTGCTCCAAAGTTCATAAAGAATATGTGATAACTCAAGAAATACAGACATCAAATTCTACTCTGTTGACTCCATGTTGCAGAAAAGGGGTTTCTGTGAACTCCCTAAACCTAGGTCGAACTATTATTCTTCACAATATGAAACTGAAGGTTATATTTCTCTTTTTCATGGAGACTTTGGGAGAGGTTATAAGGATAGCATAGGGAAATAAAATGTCCCAAGTTTCTGTTAAAGAAAAAGTTTTTCACAACACTTGTTACAACAGAAAAACAGACATTATTTGAGACCATCACAATAGGTATAGGGACTACTGCAGTGGGGTTTTTCAATAAGGGGGACATTTTGGGCTTAAGTTTGAATAATAACAAGGAAAAAGTGAATTTATAGCCAAATCGCAGAGAGATGTTGGGGAAGTTTGAAAAATTACTCAGAGAAGATATCACGGATAAGGGGGAAATTATGGCTAAACCAAACCTAACAAGATTCCTGTTGAAGGCAGGCCAGGGTGCTCTAATATCACCTAGAGAATGGTAGGGGATGAGAAACCTGGTCAGATAGCAAGGGTGATCAGATAGGTAGAGGATTCCGGCTAAGCTGAATCAGCAGAATTCTTGCTAAAATTGGGCTCTTGAGAATGTGCTGAAGGATAGGGCCTCATTGAAAAAAGAACTCAGAGGAGCTTAGAGTTTGATCCAGGAGAAAATCTTTGTCATCTCTCCCAACTTTTTCTCTTCTAGATTACCTAAAGCCTCAGGAGCCCACAACATCTGGGGTAGGGGCGGATGGGGGGTGGATTCCAAATTGTGACAAATGTTATCAGATTATTTTATTCCAGCTCAAAAAGCTCTCTAGGTCCTCCTAATTCTCAATCACAGCATTACAAACAGTAAAATAATTTTACAATGGCAAAGCAGGGATTTAAACCTAGCAACTGAGACTCTATATTTAGTGCCTTTCTACTATACCAACTAAGAGAGTAGAGGAGTCTTAAAGGGTAATTTTTTTTTTTAATGACAAAATCATGACTCACATACAAATATAAAAGAACACATCAGAGATTTTCTTCTTAGACTAGCTAATAATGAGAGAACCTATAAGATGTCATAGCTGGTCCAAAAGAGAAACTGAAGGACAGGAGCATACCTAGATATTCAGGAACGTGGAAGACTTTCTAATGAGTACAACACTGGCCTCTTCCATAGGAAGGAAGTCCAGTGTACCTTCAGTGCAGCTGTTTGCATTTCTCTGACTGGGAATCACTTGTATCACTGTCAACTCTTCAGAGGTTAACTTATATTTCTACAAAATTACAAAATAGTGAAAAAGAATGAAAAATTCCAGGCCCTTGTGCAATCAGACAGTCCTGTAAGGATTCTTAGACCAGATCCAGGTTCCACAAAAAACAATTTCAAGTAACTTTTGGCCAATTTCAAAGTTCTTTGCAATTGTCCCTGTTAATAGCAAGACATGGGATGAGATGTCTCTGAAGGGTTCAGCTAAAAGGATCATTTATCTAGAAGCCCAGCTAGTCTCTTTCCTAATCTGTGCTATTTCATTGCCTGCCTTAAAATGAAAGTCAGGATCCTGTCCCAGGGCTTGGTTCAGGGAAGGCTGCCAAAGTGGGAAAGTGATCCCATGGAAACATCTAGAAGCCATCGGATCCTCAAGCTGCAACGATTTCTGACAGTAAAATCACAGGGCTCAGCTCCCCCTACTCTCAAAGGGCTATTGCCAAGAGCTAATCAGTCAGATAGACAGGGAATAATCAACCTCACCAGGCATCCTGGCTTGCTGATGACCCTCAAAGAATGAAAATTAACTCAGAAAAACTTTTGAATGTGAGTCAAGAATTCTGTACTTTTTCCCCTCCCTGTACATTTAAATGTGTACATCAAAACTAAACATTTGGGCTTCCATAGTAGATCAGTGGTAAAGAATCAAGCTGCTAATGCAGAAGTTCAATTCAGTTCAGTTGCTCAGTCTTGTCTGACTCTTTGCAATCCCATGATCTGTAGCACTCCAGGCCTCCCTGTCCATCGCCAACTCCCGGAGTTTACTCAAACTCATGTCCATTGAGTCGGTGATGCCATCCAACCATCTCATCCTCTGTCATCCCCTTCTCCTCCTGCCTTCAATCTTTCCCAGCATCATGGTCTTTTCAAATGAATCAGTTCTTCACATCAGGTGGCCAAAGGATTGGAGTTTCAGCTTCAGCATCAGTCCTTCCAGTGAATATTCAGGACTGATCTCCTTTAGGATGGAATGGTTGGATCTCCATGTTCTCCAAGGGACTCTCAAGAGTCTTCTCCAACACCACAGTTCAAAAACATCAATTCTTCGGCACTCAGCTTTCTTCATAGTCCAACTCTCATATCCATACATGACCACTGGAAAAACCATAGTTTTGACTAGATGGATCTTTCTTGGCAAAGTAATGTCTCTTTCTTTTAATATGCTGTTTAGGTTGGTCATAGCTTTTCTTCCAAGGAGCAAGCGTCTTTTAATTTCATGGCTGCAGTCACCATCTGAGGTGATTTCGGAGCCCAAGAAAATAAAGTCTGTCTCTGTTTCCATTGTTTCCCCATCTATTTGCCATGAAGTGATGGGACCAGATGCCATGACCTTAGTTTTCTGAGTGTTGAGTTTTAAGCCAAATGTTTCACTCTGCTCTTTCACTTTCATCAAGTGGCGCCTTAGTCCTTTTTTGCTTTCTGCCATAAGGGTGGTGTCATCTGCATATCTGAGGTTATTGAGATTTCTCCCGGCAATCTTGACTCCAGCTTATGCTTCATCCAGCCCAGCATTTGTCATGAGGTACTCTGGAGACATTGGTTCAATTCTTGGTCTGGGAAAATCTCACATGCCCTGCAGAGCAACTAAACCCCTTCGCCTCTACTACTGAGTCCGCACACCGTAGAGCCTCTGTTCCACAGCAAGAGGAGTCACTGCAATGAGAAGCCTATGCACTGCAACCCCACTCGCCACAGTTGAAGAAAAGTCTGAGCAACAGTGAAGACTCAGCACATCCAAAAATAAAGGAATAAAATTATACAGAAAACCCCTAAACATTTATGAAACACTCAAGGTCCTCCATATTGGAGTAAGTCTGATGGAGCATGCAGGAGGAGCAGCAGGAAACCCTTGGAATCTGGCTATGTATATGTCACCCTAGAGCAATAGCACACATTGCTCATCTGAGGATCGGCTGCAAAAGCACATTTTAGGGGGTGTTTAAAGGAGTACAGGGCTTCCCTGGTAGCCCAGATGGTAAACGACTGCCTGCAATGCAGGAGACCCAGGTTTAGTCCCTGTGTTGGGAAGAACCCCTGGAGAAGGGAATAGCAACCCACTCCAGTATTCTTGCCTGGGAAATCCCAAAGATAGAGGAGCCTGGTGGGCTATAGTCCATGGGGTCACAAAAGAGTTGGACATGACTGAGTGACTAACAAAGGACTACAAGAGAAAGTAAGCCTGAGATGGCATCAGGGAAGACCTAAAGAGGACTGCAGGGCTGGGATTGGACACCAGACCTGGGTATCTAGGGACAGTCAAGAGTTAATCAGGTTAAAGAAGGTGGGGCAACAGTACTCTTGCCTGGGGAAATGCTACTGTAACAGCTGCAAATAATTTCCAGTTATGGCAGCACAACTCCAACTCATCTCCCTGGGCCCTGATGTCCTGGCTCAGAAAAAGCAGCCTAATTCTCCTTTCTCCCCAATCCTTCTTCGATCAATTGAATCTTGTCCACCACAGAGGTTGCAGCTACTAAATGTAACAAACAGTTTATCAGGAGGATTCAAGGGGTGTCACTAGCATGAATATAATTGCAAGATGGATGGAAGATGGTCCTGAAAAACAATCTGTCCTAAATCAGAATGAGTCAGAGAGATGTCCAGGTAGATGGAGTAGAGGTAGAGAGTAAAGCTATTGTGAATATCAGATGAGATAATATGTAACATCCTTGATCCAGGGTCTGGCAATTAATAAGGTGTCAGTAATAGCTAGCTATGAGGCTCTCTGCCTTTTACCTCTCTGAGTACATCCTGGAACATGTCCTATATTATTCAGTATCTGTTGGGGCATTTGATGCCCCAATGACATTTGGTATCAATCATTTACTTGACAGATCTTTTCATCTGCAGTATGGAACCAAAAAAAAAAAAGCTCACCTCTCATTAGTAAGATTAAGTTTTTCACTTAAAAATTTATTTTCATTTAGCTAGAAGTTTGCCAGTTAACAGTGTTCATTTCTGTATTGTAAAACCACTGTAAGATGCCTTCACTAGTGAGATGCTTTTAAAAACAGCAGCTCTGTAAATCTCCAAGCACCACATAAGGGACTTTTATGGGGCTATTAGCTTTCTGCAAAAATATCTCTTTAGTGTTACACCCTAAATATAATTGTAAACACTCAATAGTGCCGTTTAACTGCAATGACACGTGAGTAGGGAAAAGCAGAAAAAATAATGGGCTTCCCCAAGAGAAAGCTGAAATTATAAAATTGGGAAAGGCTTTGTCTCCCAGTTAAATAAGATTTATAGAATGGCCTACTTGGAGGCAGAGTAGCTTGGTGGGTAAAAAGTCAGACTTGGAATCCAGCTGAGAACAGAGGTATTAACACCTGTGAGGCTCTTTCCTTTTCAATGATGTGAGGGTTGTGTTAAACACCACTCCAGATGAATGTGAGAATTCCCTTAAAGGAAGGCACAAATGGAAAGTTCTTGCACATAGGTGATCAATCAATCATAACTATTTGCACCATGATTGGTGTACACATATCATGTGTATGTATATGTGTGTGTGTGTGTGTGTGTGTGTGTGTGTATGTATATATATATATAGATAGATAGATATATAGATATATATATCAGAGAAGGCAATGGCATCCCACTCCAGTACTCTTGTCTGGAAAATCCCATGGATGGAGGAGACTGGTAGGCTGCAGTCCATGGGGTCACGAAGAGTCAGACACGACTGAGCAACTTCACTTTCACTTTTCACTTTCATGCATTGGAGAAGGAAATGGCAACCCACTCCAGTGTTCTTGCCTGGAGAATCTCAGGGATGGGGGAGCATGGTAGGATGCTGTCTATGGGATTGTACAGAGTCAGACATGACTGAAGTGACTTGGCACCATATATATATATATATGCCACACTCAGATGCTTGACCATGTCCCTTTTCAGACATGAAGTGTCATTTTCTTCTGAAGAATTGGTGGAATCGGGGATCTCTCAGTGGAAGCTTTGCTCTCTGGCATATAATTGAGGCCTCTAAGTGCAAATGAAAGGAACATTTCTCAGGACGTACATACAGATATTTCATTTTAGATCTGCTCACATGAGGATTCTGTAGTAAGATCTGTGGCTAAAGGGCTCAGGTAAAAGCAAGAAAACAAAGTTCCCTTCAAAATAAGTGTGTTCCCCACACTCATTCCTCAGCACTCTATCTGGAATGCTTTTGGAAATTTCCATTATGCCACCTGGATTCTGTTTTGCCACGGGGGGAAAATGCGTGGCTTATTTGAGATGATGGTGTACAATTTATTTTGTTTTTAATCAGAAGGCTCCAGAGGTGAATATAACAGAAAGTCATCTTCAAAAACACAGTTCAGACCATCCCTTGCAGGATATGTACTGATCCGTACAGACACACACCTCCACACACACACACCTGCAGACAACTGCCTCTGTGCCTGACATTACACCCAGGAAAAAGAATGTTGGGGTGAGTACCTGTGTGCCTATTTTTTAAAATGATGATGCAGATGAGACAGTGAAAGTGTTTGGGGGAAAAAAAAAAAAGTAGAAAAGAGGAGATGATTCTCACCACATCTATATTTCAAAGTAAATCCCCAGGCAAAATGAATCAGCTCTTCAAAGATATTTTCTCTCAAAGAGCATTTTGAGATTCCATGACAGGTTTCACTGTGAGATGCCAAAGTGATCAATTAACTACCTTATTAGAATTTTGTAGTCAGTTCTCTTCCAATAATTGGGGCTTTATGCCTCTGCTAATCAACTTTGAAAAATCAGCTTTATTAGGCATCCTATAGCCAGTAATGCCCTTAGAGTTCTCCTAATTCCCTTAGGGATAAGGGACCAAATTCTTATCAGCCAATGTAGATGACAGAAACCCTCAACTCAGACTGGCTTAAAGCAAATTGAAATTTTTATTCAAGTAACTAAAAAATCCAGAGGTAGTGAAAATTTCCAGTACACGTAGATCAAAGTGCTTAAGCATTGTTATCCAGCATGAATCTGCCTCAATCCCTCATTCTGTTTGTCTCTGTATTGCCTTAGTTCTAGTTCAGATTCTCTTTCTGAAGAAACGAAGATGGCCAGCATGAACTCCAGCCTAGAACTTCAATTGGAAGAAAGCCTTCTCTCCCCAGAAGCAAAGTTTGTTAGGGAGTTGGGGATGAATGTGTACACACTGTGATATTTGAAATGGATAACCTACAAGGACCTACCATATAGCACAGGAAACTCCACTCAATGTTAGTGGCAGGCTGGATGGGAGGGGAATTTGGGGAAGAATAGATACGTGTATTTGCATGGCTGAGTGGCTTTTCTGCGCCCCTGAAACTATCAAAACATTTCTAATTGGCTATTGTTTAGTCACTAAGTTGTGTCCAACCTTTCTGACCCCATGAACCATAGCCCACCAGGTTCCTTCTGTCCATGGGATTTTCCAGACAAGAATACTAGAATGGTTTGCCATTTCCTCCTCCAGGGGATCTTTCCGACTCAGGGATCAAACCCAGGTTTCCTGCATCTTCTACATTGGCAGGTGGATTCTTTACCATTGTACCCCCGTGGAAGCCCATAGCTGGCTATACTACAATATAAAATTAAAAGTTTTAAAAAAGGGCAGGGGGAGGGGCTGTGACTTACTCCAAATCATACACATTTAATGGGACACAGAACTCCTGCATCATGCTACATTGATGCTTGACCTACTAGGGTCAATTGCTGTTGTTTAGGCACTAAACTGTGTGCAACTCTCTGGCACCCCATAGACTGTAGCCTGCCAGGCTCTGCTGTGCATGGGATTTCCCAGGCAAGAATAGTGGAGTGGATTGCCATTTCCTTCTCCAAGGAATCTTTCCTACCTAGGGATTGAACCTACGTCTCCTGAATTGGCAGGTGGGTTCTTTACCACTGAGCCACCAGGGAAGCCCAACAAGGGCCAGAGGAACCAGAAAAATTACTGAGTCAGCAGATTCACATCAGGTTACTTGAAGAGTGTACAAGTACACACTGTCAACTAAGAAAATACATGGTCACACACATACCAAGAACTATGGATTCATTGTTAGCTTTGGCATAATTATTAATCACAAAGATATCCACATATATTTGAAAAAATAGCCTCTCCGATATATGCCAGACATTGTAACAATTCAGTCCCAAGACACAGCTTGGGGCCCATGTGGATTTACAGACCTTTTTGTAATAAACAGTAAACACCTCACTAGGTTCACTGCTCAGAGAATCACTGAGAATTGTAATTCTAATCCTAGTCTTGCCAGAAAAGAAAGCAATGTCTTCAGCAAAACTCAGGTAACAATCAAGCTCAGGGACCAGTCGCAGAGGAGATAGAACCTGAGGGCTATAGGAAGAGAATGATTGCAGTGTTGAGAGGAGGGAAAGCTACCTTCCATTTGGTGGGACTAGCAGAAGCAGAGAACAGAAGACCAGCCTGTGTGGAGTAGAGATGGAGGCTGGGAGACAGTGCCAGGCCAGATTTTGGAGACCAGGAAATCAGCATTTTGCTTCTGTTTTCACATATCTACTACGTGTATATTTCGATTCAATATTCACTATAGGGGTGGTTTCAGGTTTTTAAATTAGCAGATACTAGAATAAACAGTGTAAAACTACACAAAAAATCTTTGGCAATGTTAGGAAACCAGTTATCCTGATCTGCAGTATCTGAGGAATTATAATAAATTAATTATCAGTCTTAGATTGATTAGTCTTCAGTCTTAGACTAAAGATAAGCCTTTAGTATCAGTCTTAGACTTCAGTCCAGTTCAGTCGCTCAGTCGTGTCCGACTCTTTGCAACCCCATGAATTGCAGCATGCCAGGCCTCCCTGTCCATCACCAACTCCCGGAGTTCACTCAAACTCCTGTCCATTGAGTCAGTGATGCCATCCAGCCATCTCATCCTCCAGTCATCCCCTTCTCCTCCTGCCCCCAATGTCTCCCAGCATCAGAGTCTTTTCCAATGAGTCAACACTTCGCATGAGGTGGCCAAGGTATTGGAGGTTCAGCTTCAGCATCATTCCCTCCAAAGAAATCCCAGGTCTGATCTCCTTCACAATGGACAGGTTGGATCTCCTTGCAGTCCAAGGGACTCTCAAGAGTCTTCTCCAATACCACAGTTCAAANTCCCTGATGCTGGGAAAGATTGAGGGCAGGAGGAGAAGGGGACAACCGAGGATGAGATGATTGGATGGCATCACCGAGTCAATGGACATGAGTTTGGGTAGGCTCTGGGAATTGGTGATGGACAGGGAGTCCTGGCATGCTGCAGTTCATGGGGTCGCAAAGAGTCAGACATGACTGAGCAACTGAATTGAACTGAACTGAACTGAACTGAACTGAAAGAAGGATATCCATGGCAGTGCCATTTGTGGTAGTAGGGAGTTGAAAGATCCCGGGAGAAGGACAGATAAGAGGTAGTGGATGGACACCCTGGAGAATTACTTACACATTAGAAGCAACCGATAGCAATATGGAAGTATCTTAGAGATGTAGTGTTTACCGGGGCGGGGCAGGGGGATTGAAAAACAGAATGAGATGTACCAAATAACATTATGTAAATTAAAAATACAAATTGGAAAGACAACAATGCCAGCTTTGTAAGAACACATGCAAAAAGATACACATTCAGCAGTAAGCAGGATTCCTCAGGGAGAGAAAGACGTATATGGCATAAACACATACAGGCATCCCGGAAGAAAGTAGAGAAGGGATCGTCTTCCCAGGATCCAGAGCCATCCCTAAAGATAACCACATAAATGAAAGACGGTTCTCCTGAGGGCTGGCAAAAGGATTCTAGCTGCAAATGCAGTGGAATCCACATCTCTCTCTAGCCATCAGTTCAGTTCAGTTCAGTCGCCCAGTCGTGTCTGACTCTTTGTGACCCCATGAACCACAGCACACTAGGTGTCCCTGTCCATCATCAACTCCCGGAGTTCACTCAGACTCACGTANCAGTGGAATCCACATCTCTCTCTAGCCATCAGTTCAGTTCAGTTCAGTCGCCCAGTCGTGTCTGACTCTTTGTGACCCCATGAACCACAGCACACTAGGTGTCCCTGTCCATCATCAACTCCCGGAGTTCACTCAGACTCACGTACATCAAGTCAGTGATGCCATCCAACCATCTCATCCTCTGTCGTCCCCTTCTCCTCCTGCCCCCAATCCCTCCCAGCATCAGAGTCTTTTCCAAAGAGTCAACTCTTCGCATGAGGTGGCCAAAGTACTAGCCATACCTAGTCATAAATGGGGTGCAACAGACATTTCTGTCTGGCCATATTTTGGGATCCCCAACCTGATGATTGCCAAGCCAAGTTCTCAGGACACAAAATGAAACAAACAAGAAGGTAACAGCTAGCTCAGGAGAGAAAAATCAATAACCAATGGGTCTGGATTCCAAAAGGAAGGGACAACATGAAATTCTATTTTCTTCTCTTATTGCGATAGACAGATTCAGAAGAGTTGACTCTAAAAGAATTCTGACCCTTCACCTGACCTCTGCCAGTTTTCCTAGGATCCAGTGTGTAGGCTCCAAAGTGAGTGGGGTTTAAAATACACTGTAATTCTGGTCTTTACCAAAATTTGGGAAGATTTTCCATTACTTTTGTTTGTTTTCTTGGCCATGCCACATAGCATACAGGCTCTTAGTTCCCCGACCAGGGACCGAACTTATGCCCCTTGAATTGGATGCTCAGAGTTTTAACCACTGGACCACCAGGGAACTCCCTCCATTACTCTTAAATTTAGTTTCCCCGTTGGCTATTTAAGGGAATAATTAGTAGCAGTTTACCAGAAAACCCCTCAGAATCCTGTCAAATCTGGGACAGACACATGTGGGAGCCATTCTTTGAGAGCAGATAACTAATTCAGTGGACTTTTATTTACAGTCCTGTAGTCTCTTCGGGCTTCCCTGGTGGCTCAGAGAGTAAAGCATCTTCCTGCAATTCGGGAGACCTGGGTTTGATCCCTGGGTGGGGAAGATTCCCCTGGAGAAGGAAATGGCACCCCACTCCAGTATTCTTGCCTGGAAAACCCNCATTATAGGGGACTGGAATGCAAAAGTAGGAAGTCAAGAAACACCTGGAGTAACAGGCAAATTTGGCCTTGGAATACGGAATGAAGCAGGGCAAAGATTAATAGAGTTTTGCCAAGAAAATGCACTGGTCATAGCAAACACCCTCTTCCAACAACACAAGAGAAGATTACACATGGACATCACCAGATGGTCTTAGACTTAGGACAAGCCATTTCAGCTTCCACTGAATCTCCACTATGTGATGAGCAAACAACTACCCCCCTTGTTACATGGAAAGGGCAATGGAGGATCAGAGTGTGAAATGCTCCCCTGAGCAGCAGAGGCTCATGGTCCTACTCTTATTCTGCTGAGGAGAACTTCCTGGTACTATATCATCAAGTCTTATTATTCAGTCACTAAGTTGTATCTGACTCTTGGCAACCCCATGGACTGCAGCGTGCCAGGCTTCCCTGTCTTCCACTATCTCCTGGAGTTTGATCAAATTCAAGTCCACTGAGTGGGTGATGAAATCTAACCATCTTATCCTCTTCATTTCCCTAAGGCTGGGAAAGACTGAAGGCAAATGAGAAGAGGGCAGCAGAAGATCATCAAGTCTTAATATTGGTTATTTGATAAGGTCTTTAAAAGGGGCCAACAAGATGTTAATATCATGACTCTAGATAAAATATAGGACTAACATCATCTCCGCTCCTCTTCCTCTTGACTATTTGAATGGTCCACCCTTGGACTGTTGGAAAGGCCCAAGCTCCTAATCATGATGAAAGACAGGAAAATAGAAGTGAACCTAGAACTGATGGAGCCAGAGATCAGGCTAGATGCATTCTCATTCAACCTTCCCAAATACACTACATTCTAGGTGTTACTGCCTTCATCTAAACAGAATGATATTCACAGAGGCTGAGTTAATGACACTACAACTTGAAATGGCCCAGTTGAAAGGTCTGAATCTAAAGTCCATGCACTTTTCAATATAGTATACAATTTTGACAAATAGGGGCAAGGGGATAGCAGGAATGCAAAGCAGTTTTGTCTATTATTATTCCATTGTTATTAAAGAGAGAAATACCTGGGACCTTGAATAACTAGAGGACCTTACTCTGCCCACCTCTCACTCCTTAGACTCATTCCTCCAACTCCAGAAGAAAAATCATCAACCTATTTCCCTTCAATTTTATTTTGAGCTCACCCACTGAGACCCTATAATGTGTTGGCCAGTAATGTACATAATCTCATTTCATCCTCATAGCAGCTCAATAAATTAGGCACTATTTGCCCTTTGGGCTTTCCAAGTGGTGATAGTGGTAATGAACCTGCCTACCAACACAAGAGACATAAGAGACATGGGTTTGATCCCTGGGTTGGGAAGATCCCCTGGAGGAGGAAATGACAACCTAACTCCAGTATCTTTGCCTGGAAAATCCCATGGGCAGTGGAGCCTAGCGAGCTACAGTCCATGGGATCACACAAAGTCAGATTCGACTGAAACCACTAACTAAGCACACAGCATTTGTCCTTATTTAACATGTGGGAAATCTAAGGAACAAAGAAGTGAAATAACATGCCCAAGGTCACACAACAAGAAAAGTAAATACAAAGGTTGAATTTTCACCCAAGTTTGGTTCTAAACCCAAGCTCTCCCCAAACGGCAAACACTCAGTCATGCCTGGCATTTGAAGGTGCATCCTCATTCATTCCCTAACCACCAGCCATTTTTGTTCAAAACTACTTGCCATAGAGATTTTAAATTAAGCTGTGAAGGGCCACAGCCAGCTGAGCGTTTGGAAGTCTCTTTATTCAATTATAAACTTTCCCAAAGGAACAGAGACTCCAACAGGGCTTCTTCCTGCTCTAGGTACCAGCTGCCAAGCAGCAATTGGGTGTTTCCTTCAAGGCTGAATGGCAATGATGTTGCCAGGTGCCATTAAACTGTCAAATCCTTTGCTGGAGCTGCAGCAGTATGACAAGCTAATTGTCAGGTGTTGAAATCAACAAGTTTCAAAAGATTTCACGATTAACCTCCCTCTGTCTCTCACAGCCTTACTGCTCTTTCAGCTGAGGCTACCCTTGCTCTACTTCCCATGTTTAAACTCTCCCTGTGCCACTGGCTTTCAAGTCCAGGAAACCCACATTCATTTTAGCGTGGACAGTGCAAGACCAAGAAAGGGAGGTAAGTCAGCTGCAACAGACACATGAGAGTGCCTTCCCAAGACAAAGATATTTCTGATGATCCACTGAGATATTTACTATGGAACCATGAATCCCCATGCTTGTTAGAGCACAAAGCAGAAAACAAAATATTAAACTCCAAGATATATTCCCAAATATCTCAATTCCCTTGAAGCTGAAAAGGTGTTGGATATACTCTTCCCTAATTAAAAAAGAAAAAAACTTAGCTTTCACAAATTTGTAACATAGAAAGCTGCATTTCAGTTATCCAAGCTATAAATCGACACTGTGAGGAAAGTAAGGTGGCATTTTTNAATATCTCAATTCCCTTGAAGCTGAAAAGGTGTTGGATATACTCTTCCCTAATTAAAAAAGAAAAAAACTTAGCTTTCACAAATTTGTAACATAGAAAGCTGCATTTCAGTTATCCAAGCTATAAATCGACACTGTGAGGAAAGTAAGGTGGCATTTTTAGCTCAAGGTAACAGTGATTATCAGAATGTGAAATAGAAAGTGGTTTTATTGACCCCCTTTTCAGTGTTCTTTTTTTTTTTTTTGGAAAATATTGTCTTCAAGTGTTCTCTAGAGAGAATATAAGACAATTAACCAATTGGTAACTCAAAGAATTGGAGCTCAGGGATTGAAAGAAAAAAGAAATAAACTTCTAGAGAATTCCAATTTCCTACAGACCTAGTCCAGCATGCCCGGCCAACCTGACAATTTTAACAAATATTTAGAGATTTTCTATTATATACCAAGACAATCCCAGATGCTAGAGCCACAGAATTTAACAATCTTTATGAAAGTTGCTCGGTTGTGTCCAACTCTTTGTGACTCTGTGGGCTATACAGTCCATGGAATTCTCCAGGCCAGAATACTGGAGTGGGTAGCTGTTCCCTTCTCCAGGAGACCTTCCAATCCAGGGGTCAAACCCAGGTGTACCACGTTGCAGATACTCTACCAGTTGAGTTACCAGGGAAGCCCAAGAATACTGGAGTAGGTAGCCTATCCCATCTCCAGTGGACCTTCCCAACCCAGGAATCAAACCAGGGTCTCCTGCATTGCAGGAGGATTCTTTACCAGCTAAGCTACTAGGAAAGCCATCTGTCTTGTGCATCTTTGGGTGGTTCACAAGCTAGTTGTTCAAGAATGATCTACAGAAATAGCTGCTATTAGAGAAGGATGCACAAGACATATAGAAACTCAAAGGAGAGATAAGGGGGAAGACGAGAAAGAAAGGCACCCCAAATGCAGGAAGAGTATGTACAAAAGGCAGGTACATTGGGACCTTAATTTGAGTTATCTTAGTTGGTGTGGTTGGAATGAAGCCACAGTGTTACTACCTAGAAACATAGGTAGTAACAAAATTATGAAGTGTCTTAAGTGTCAAATAAAGGATTTCAACATAATTTGGAAGGCATGGGCAACCAGTGAAGAAATTTCAGCCACTGAAAATATTTGAAATTATTTAACTTTCATTTTAGAAAAATGCCTCTAATGGAAGTGGGTAAATGGGATTGGGCAAGAGCAGAGGTAGGAAAACCAGTTAGGACATTATTTGAACCATTCAGATTATTTTTAGTGCTGTGAAACTAAAGTAACTAGAGGGAGGTAGAAGGACAAAGACTGAGTTGAGTTGAGTGATGTTTAGGAGATTAAATTAAGAGGCATTTCTGATAGATTAAAAAAGTAGGGAACTAAAGAGCCTTTTGATGAAAGTGAAAGAGGAGCATGAAAAAGTTGGCTTAAAGCTCAATACTCAGAAAACTAAGATCATGGCATCTGGTTCCATCACTTCATGGCAAATAGATGGGGAAACAGTAGCTAACTTTATTTTTGGAGGCTCCAAAATCACTGCAGATGGTGACTGCAGCCATGAAATTAAAAGACGCTTACTCCTTGGAAGGAAAGTTATGACCAACCCTGGACAGCATATTAAAAAGCAGAGACATTTCTTTGAAAACAAAGGTCCATCTAGTCAAAGCTATAGTTTTTCCAGTAGTCATGTATGGATGTGAGAGATAGACTATTAAAAAACCTGAGCAATGAAGAATTGATGCTTTTGAACTGTGGTGTTGGAGAAGACTCTTGAGAGTCCCTTGAACTGCAAGGAAATCCAACCAGTCCATCCTAAAGGAGATCAGTCCTGAGTGTTCATTGGAATGACTGATGTTAAAGCTGAAACTCCAATACTTTGGCCACCTGATGCGAAGAGCTGACTCATTTGAAGAGACCCTGGTGCTGCGGAAGATTGAAGGCAGGAAGAGAAGGGGACAATAGAGGATGGTTGGATGACATCACCGACTCAATGGACAGAAGTTTGGGTGAACTCCGGGAGTTGGTGATGGACAGGGAGGCCTGGCATGCTGCAGTTCATGGGGTCACAGAGTCGGACACGACTGAGTCATTGAACTGAACTGAAAAAGTAGGGGTTGAAAAAGACAAAAGATCACTAATGACTCCCAAATTTCTGATTTTTGGTGGTTGGAAAAAGGTCATGCATTTATGAGGGAAGAACAGAGGAAGATGAAGAATAATAGACTTTAAAACATGCCAAGTTTGTGAATCATTGGATGGAGATTAGAAGACCTATGGACACGCAGTTTTGGGCTTGTAGGAGGAGATCAGGGATGGCAGGAAGGATTGGAGAGTCCTCAGTATGTAATCAAGAGTTGAAGTTAAAGCCAGAGATGACAATAACCACTGGGAGGGGGAAAGACTGAACAGATGAAAGCTTGGGACATGCCAACATCTGAGTCGAGCAGAGGTCCTAGAAATCAAGGGCAGAGAGAGGTCAAGTGGGAGGAAAGGTCAACAGTGAGCTGACAGGTGTTCATTTCATTTAACACTAGAAAGTTGCTGCTAAACAACTTTTAGAAAAGTTGCAACCCAGGTCCTCTGCAACTGGGTCCCAGGTAAATGGAAGGAGAAATAGTGTGGGATGACAATTTTTTTTTTTTTTTGGAAGCAGGTTATATCTTTTTATAGAGGCAAAGGTTTTCAATTGTTTTATATATGAAAATATCTATGCATGTCTCACTGTGTAAGTCAGAGAATCAAAGGTGGAAAACAGGACTCCTAGCTCTAACCTGTATCATTCTTTCATCTCCCTAAGCATCAAATGCTTCTCACAATTAATTTTTTCTTTCGTAGACACCCAATTAATAATGTCACTTAAAAAAATACTATTCAAATGTAAGCTGAAACCATGTACAGTCTTATCTAGAGATGATTTTGCAGAGTCAAAGAAGCACAGTCCAACAACAATAAATGCTTTAAGAGTTATTCCAATTATTAAAGAATGTGAACAGGAATGAATTCATACTATTCCCCCAACCTCCTTAATGATTTTTCAACCTCCTTCCTTTCTTGTACCTCAGTGACTGCTTCAGATTCTCACACTCTTAAACCCACAGTTTCTTTCTGCATCTCCACAACTTCAAAGCCCCAGAATCTGTGTTATTCTTTCTCTTGTCCCTTTAGCCTCTGAACTAGTTTCAGGGGCAGAACCTCCATCAACAAGAGGGAAAGAGAGAGAGGAGGTGAACAAGAAAAGATTCGGTTCAGTTCAGCTGCTCAGTCATGTCTCTTTGTGATCCCATGGACTACAGCACGCCAGGCTTTCCTGTCCATCACCAACTTCTGAAGCTTGCTCAAACCCATGTTCATCAAGTCAGTGATGCCATCCAGCCATCTCATCCTCTGTCATCCTCTTCTCCTCCTGACCTCAATCTTTCCCAGCATCAGGGTCTTTTCCAGTGAGTCAGTTCTTCTCATCAGGTAGCCAAAGGATTGGCGCTTCTAATGAATATTCAGGACTGATTTCCTTTAGGATTGACTGGTTTGATCTCCTTGTGGTCCAAGGACCTCTCAAGAGTCTTCTCCAACACCACAGTTCAAAAGCATCAATTCTTTGGTGCTCAGCTTTCTTTATAGTCCCACTCTCACATCTACTGGGAAAACTATGTCTTCATCACCTCCACCATAGTTTGGTCTCAAGTCAAACAACAGGGAGGGAACACAGCACTGCCCATCAACAGAAAATTGGGTTAAAGATTTATTGAGCATAGACCTGCCCATCGGAACAAGACCCAGTTTCCCCCATAGTCAGTCTCTCCCATCAGGAAGTTTCCATAAGTCTCTTATCCTTATCCAACAGAGGGCAGACAGAATGAAAGCCACAATCACAGAAAACTAATCAAACTGATCACAGGGACCACAACCTTGTCTAACTCAATGAAATTATGAGCCATGCTGTGAAGGGACACCCAAGATGCACGGGTCATGGTGGAGAGTTCTGATGAAATGTGGTCCACTGGAGAAGGGAATGGAAAAACACTTCAGTATTCTTGAGAGCCCCATGAACGGTATGAAAGAAAAGATTCAGTTTAGTTGCTCAGTCGTGTCTGACTCTTCGCGATCCCATGAACTGCAGCACGCCAGCCCTCCCTGTCCATCACCATCTCCCGGAGTTCACTCAGACTCACGTCCATCGAGTTCATGATGCCATCCAGCCATCTCATCCTCGGTCGTCCCCTTCTCCTCCTGCCCCCAATCCCTCCCAGCATCAGAGTCTTTTCCAATGAGTCAACCCTTCGCATGAGGTGGCCAAAGTACTGGAGTTTCAGCTTTAGTATCATTCCTTCCGAAGAAATCCCAGGGCTGATCTCCTTCAGAATGACCTGGTTGGATCTCCTTGCAATCCAAGGGACTCTCAAGAGTCTTCTCCAACACCACAGTTCAAAAGCATCAATTCTTCGGTGCTCAACCTTCCTCACAATCCAACTCTCACATCCATACATGACCACAGGAAAAACCATAGCCTTGACTAGACGGACCTTAGTCGGCAAAGTAATGTCTCTGCTTTTGAATATACTATCTAGGCTGATCATAACTTTTCTTCCAAGGAGTAAGNCCTGGTTGGATCTCCTTGCAATCCAAGGGATTCTCAAGAGTCTTCTCCAACACCACAGTTCAAAAGCATCAATTCTTTGGTGCTCAACCTTCCTCACAATCCAACTCTCACATCCATACATGACCACAGGAAAAACCATAGCCTTGATTAGACGGACCTTAGCCGGCAAAGTAATGTCTCTGCTTTTGAATATACTATCTAGGCTGGTCATAACTTTTCTTCCAAGCAGTAAGCATCTTTTAATTTCATGGCTGCAGTCACCATGAGCAGTGATTTTGGAGCCCCCAAAAATAAAGTCTGACACTGTTTCTACTGCTTCCCCATCTATTAGGTCCCTTCAAAGCCAATGCTGTGAAGTTCATCAAAGGCTGGGAAATGTTCATTTTGATAAAATCTGTCCCAGCATTATCTTGCACTGAAGGCTTTTCAAACCACATTGATGTTTGTAATCTCATATGCACTTCATCCCACTATTTCTATGAGATTAGTGGGACTGATCTCAATACTTCTATTTCTTGATGAGAAACCAGGCACTGAGATACCAAAACCCCTGTCTGAATTCACATGTTTAGTCATACCAGAGCCAAACTTGACCTTCAGCAAGGTTTCCTAACTCCTTCCCAGAAGTGTCATCCCAGCCACCTTTTCTCTCCCTAAGTACGATGTAGCTCAGTCTCAGCTGAGGCTCCCTGGCCATGCTGTGGCTGATGAGAATGAATATGGGAGTACGGATCCATTTTTGAAACGTGGGATCTTAAATGCTTTCCACTGTTGGGGGAAAACAATTTTCCTCGACCTTTCTGAGTTCTTAGCTGAGACCCCTATGGTAAAAAAAACAAATTAAGAAAGAATAATAAACTGAAGTTATTAATATGTATCCCTGGAGAAGGAAATGGCAACTCACTCCAGTATTCTTGCCTAGAAAATCCCATGGATGGAGGAGCCTGGTTGGCTACTGTCCATGGGGTCGCAAAGAGTCGGACACAACTGTTTAATATGTATACCTGGAAGATAGCCAGAGAAAAATGTGTAACTCAAAAAGGTGGCTTTGAATTCAGGCTTAATTACTATGTTAATACGGAAAGGGCTAGGGGGCATGTGGATTTCTTAGGGGAGAGTAAATGATCTTTACAAAAGATGAATGAGCCCTCAGAACATGGAAGTATACTAGTTTGTGACAGAGTGTGGTTTTAATATCCTTTCCTCTTCAGATTCTCACACTGGGTGATGAGAAACTTCAGGAAAGGGATTTTTTGAGTTCTCTTTGGAGGATTTATCTTTAGGCCAGTAAGGGGAGTTCCAAGAAAGCCTCTCTGCAGCTGCTGTATTTTAAGTTCCTACAGCTCAAAATAACCCCTATGCCAAAGTGTTATACTCTATCTTTCACATACATAAATATGGACTCTAAATCTATAGAAGNATTTCTATTCAAAAGGACCCAAATCGAGGCAGGAACCAGTGCCCCAGGAGGAGGACTAGGGTGCCCTGCGTCTTTTCTGTGGCACCCCTGAGCAGAACCAAGCCCCTGCACACCTGTTCAGGGCAGATGCTAGGGCTGTGTGACCTGAGGCTTCAGGATTTCAAGGATCTGTGCATGTGACCTCTGGGAACAGAGCTGCTTGGTGAGCAAGCTGCAGACTTCATGTGTTCAGAAGGCATGCTACCCGAAGTGGGAATCTGAATTCACAGCAGTTCCCTGTGATGGATAAGGAGAGGGGTCCTTGGGTCCATTTGTTCTCAGCCATGGCTCAGTTAAGAAACATTCCAGTTCACATGTGGACTCTGGCCATTTCACTTGAAGGACTCTTTGCATTTAACACGAGTGGGAAGAGCACCCAGGGGTCCTGGCTGTTCTGAGAACAGTCTCTGCACAGAGGACGGATGGCCCCCAACCCCAGAGCCTCTTGCTCTGCGATTTCTTTCTTCTCAATCACAGAGAGGTCTGAGAGGCTACCCACTCCTTTCTGAATCCTAAGGGCACACACACTGTGAGAGAACCAAGCCCGTGTCTGCCCACATCATCCTGGGTTTATTTTCTAGAAGAGAGCCAAGCTTTGAGGACTCGGTGATGCCCTCATGCACACTCTCATCACCAGAGCACGTGCTGGGGTTCCAAGAGCTCTTCTGAGAGAGGCAGAGGGATGTGTGTGCTTCCCCGGGAGGCAGGGGTGCCGTGGGCCACCCTACCACATGCTGGGATGATGTCCGAGCAAGAAGGGTGTGGGCCTTGCGTGGAGCTGCAGGCAGGAGCAGACACAGGCTGTCTCTTTCTTTAACACCATTTTTGATGTGTCATCAATCTCTACGGGCTGTCCCCACGGAGAAGGCATCACAGAACCGAGTTGTCACACAACTGCAAACCATGTGCCTCTCGCTAAAAACAGGACTTTGTCGTACCTCCTGTAGCAATACTGAAGATTCCTTGAGGTGGGCGGGAATTGTTTCTAAAAATGAATGCTCCGTGTGATTTAGGTAAACTTAACATGATAAAGGAAGGCACTCTGCCAGTCTAATGAGCCCGTAACTCATCGTGTGGGTCCAATTCATCCCAAACGGAACTGCTGTTTATGTGGAGTTTTTGAGTAAAGGGTGCGATTTTGTGATTCATAACATCAAATCCGTTTCAGTCTCTGCACAAATGGCTCCAGAGGCGAATATAATCAGAAAGATGGAAAGCAGCTTGTCCTTGTGTGTGGGGCCTGGTGCTCCAGGCAGAGGGGGAGCTGGGTGGGGCAGGCAGGGCTGTCGGAGTGTCCATGACAGGACACCGTCCTGCAAGGAGGGTAGACAGGCTACCCCTCTCAGCAGGCTGGGTGAGCCTCACAAACGTCAGGGTGAGTGAAGGAAGCGGCCTTGACGTGGACCGTGCTGGGTGCTCCCCACACACAAGACTTGCCAACAACACGGGTCACTTGTGCTGAGAGGGGTTAGGGCAGTGGCTGCCTCCTGGGGCGGGACTCACTGAACCAGAGGGGTTTTAAGGGATGCAGGAAAGATCCTGCCTGCTCCTTGATCCACTTGCTGGTCACATGTGCAAACTCACTTTGTGGCTATCCCGTGATCTGTGCACTGTTCTGAACTATTCTGTACCCTATGGAATTTGCCAGATAAAATAAAGGACCGAGTTGATGTGACGAAGGCTCAGATAACACAAGGAGGAGAGGTACTCCCTCCTCCAGTACACTGACTAAGCACCTAGTGTATGCCATGCCCTGAAATACACCAAGTAATTATAATGTTTATTAGCTAACAACCCTTCAGTGCCACCATGTTGACACACCTCCATTCATTATGCCTTAACAAACCCTTGGTGGGAGGGTCATTCCTAAAGGCCACCTGATGCGAAGAGCCAACTCATTAGAAAAGACCCTGACGCTGGGAAAGATGGAAGGAAGGAAGAGAAGAGGGGGACAGAGGATGAGATGGTTGGATGGCATCACCGACTCAATGGACATGAGTTTGAGCAAACTCCAGGAGATGGTGAAGGACAGGGAAGCCTGACATGCAGCAGTCCATGGGGTCGCAGGGTCAGGTACGACTGAACAACAAGGAGGAGGAGGGCACTACTATTACCTGCATTTATAACCGAGGAACCCAATTTATTATGCTATTTTGTTTTATTGGAGTATAATTGTTTAACAGTGTTGTGTTAATTTCTGCTGTACAACAAAGCGAATCAGCTATATATACACATATATCCCCTCCCTCTTGAACCTCCCTCCTATCTCCCCCACCCCAGCTCAGAGCACTGAGCTGAACTTCCTGTGTTGTATAGTAGGCTCCCACTAGCTATCTATTTTGCACATAGTAGTGTGTACACGTGGGCTTCCCAGGTGGCTCAGTGATAAAGAATCCACCTACCAATGCAGGAGACGTAAGAGACGAGGGTTTGATCCCTGGGTCGGGAAGATCCCTTGGCAGAGGGAATGGCAACCCGCTCCAGTATTCTTGCCTGGAGAATCCCAAGGGCAGAAGAGCCTGGTGGACTACAGTCCATGAGGCTGCAAAGAGTCGGACAGAACTGGGCGACTGAGCAAACACACATACAGACATACATACAGTGTATATATGTAAGTGAGGAATCTGATCTGAAGTGAAGCCATCAACCCCACGTCATATGGGTGGGCAGCAGAGCCTGGATTCCAATGTCCTGTCTGACCATGGAGTCCACTCCCCTCCTCACTTTCCTTTCTCCCCTTGAGGCAGGAAGCAGCTTGGCACTTGCTGCCTGGAAGCTGAGCCACGTAGCTGGTTGGCCCTTTGCATCCTGAAAGCTTGGCTATTTGTCTCTTAGCATTGAGAAAATGCTCAGGACGGATGCGGATGACGCCTTTGCGATGAACAGGACGAGGGGATGAATGGAGCAGGCTGCACACCCTTAAAGCACATGAGGAAAGCCCTGAATTTATGAGTCTCTCAACAAAGAATCAGCTGTGGACAAGCCTCTGCCTCAGAGCGTGCCCTGCCCCTCCCCTTCCTTCCCTCAAAGCCCCGAACTGCTCTTCAAAAGCGACACCAGCGTCCGCCTCACTGAGCTGAGGCTGCTTCTTGGGTAGATACCAGGATGGTGTCTGTAGTTTCTAGGAGCCTTCCTCACGCTCCTTTCTGGCATCGGCGTGCTCTGTTATCGTGCCTGGGCGTGGAGCTCACGGTGCTCTGACCGGCGACTGTGACACGTATGTTACNTTCTTCTCAATCACAGAGAGGTCTGAGAGGCTACCCACTCCTTTCTGAATCCTAAGGGCACACACACTGTGAGAGAACCAAGCCCGTGTCTGCCCACATCATCCTGGGTTTATTTTCTAGAAGAGAGCCAAGCTTTGAGGACTCGGTGATGCCCTCATGCACACTCTCATCACCAGAGCACGTGCTGGGGTTCCAAGAGCTCTTCTGAGAGAGGCAGAGGGATGTGTGTGCTTCCCCGGGAGGCAGGGGTGCCGTGGGCCACCCTACCACATGCTGGGATGATGTCCGAGCAAGAAGGGTGTGGGCCTTGCGTGGAGCTGCAGGCAGGAGCAGACACAGGCTGTCTCTTTCTTTAACACCATTTTTGATGTGTCATCAATCTCTACGGGCTGTCCCCACGGAGAAGGCATCACAGAACCGAGTTGTCACACAACTGCAAACCATGTGCCTCTCGCTAAAAACAGGACTTTGTCGTACCTCCTGTAGCAATACTGAAGATTCCTTGAGGTGGGCGGGAATTGTTTCTAAAAATGAATGCTCCGTGTGATTTAGGTAAACTTAACATGATAAAGGAAGGCACTCTGCCAGTCTAATGAGCCCGTAACTCATCGTGTGGGTCCAATTCATCCCAAACGGAACTGCTGTTTATGTGGAGTTTTTGAGTAAAGGGTGCGATTTTGTGATTCATAACATCAAATCCGTTTCAGTCTCTGCACAAATGGCTCCAGAGGCGAATATAATCAGAAAGATGGAAAGCAGCTTGTCCTTGTGTGTGGGGCCTGGTGCTCCAGGCAGAGGGGGAGCTGGGTGGGGCAGGCAGGGCTGTCGGAGTGTCCATGACAGGACACCATCCTGCAAGGAGGGTAGACAGGCTACCCCTCTCAGCAGGCTGGGTGAGCCTCACAAACGTCAGGGTGAGTGAAGGAAGCGGCCTTGACGTGGACCGTGCTGGGTGCTCCCCACACACAAGACTTGCCAACAACACGGGTCACTTGTGCTGAGAGGGGTTAGGGCAGTGCTTGCCTCCTGGGGCGGGACTCACTGAACCAGAGGGGTTTTAAGGGATGCAGGAAAGATCCTGCCTGCTCCTTGATCCACTTGCTGGTCACATGTGCAAACTCACTTTGTGGCTATCCCGTGATCTGTGCACTGTTCTGAACTATTCTGTACCCTATGGAATTTGCCAGATAAAATAAAGGACCGAGTTGATGTGACGAAGGCTCAGATAACACAAGGAGGAGAGGTACTCCCTCCTCCAGTACACTGACTAAGCACCTAGTGTATGCCATGCCCTGAAATACACCAAGTAATTATAATGTTTATTAGCTAACAACCCTTCAGTGCCACCATGTTGACACACCTCCATTCATTATGCCTTAACAAACCCTTGGTGGGAGGGTCATTCCTAAAGGCCACCTGATGCGAAGAGCCAACTCATTAGAAAAGACCCTGACGCTGGGAAAGATGGAAGGAAGGAAGAGAAGAGGGGGACAGAGGATGAGATGGTTGGATGGCATCACCGACTCAATGGACATGAGTTTGAGCAAACTCCAGGAGATGGTGAAGGACAGGGAAGCCTGACATGCAGCAGTCCATGGGGTCGCAGGGTCAGGTACGACTGAACAACAAGGAGGAGGAGGGCACTACTATTACCTGCATTTATAACCGAGGAACCCAATTTATTATGCTATTTTGTTTTATTGGAGTATAATTGTTTAACAGTGTTGTGTTAATTTCTGCTGTACAACAAAGCGAATCAGCTATATATACACATATATCCCCTCCCTCTTGAACCTCCCTCCTATCTCCCCCACCCCAGCTCAGAGCACTGAGCTGAACTTCCTGTGTTGTATAGTAGGCTCCCACTAGCTATCTATTTTGCACATAGTAGTGTGTACACGTGGGCTTCCCAGGTGGCTCAGTGATAAAGAATCCACCTACCAATGCAGGAGACGTAAGAGACGAGGGTTTGATCCCTGGGTCGGGAAGATCCCTTGGCAGAAGGAATGGCAACCCGCTCCAGTATTCTTGCCTGGAGAATCCCAAGGGCAGAAGAGCCTGGTGGACTACAGTCCATGAGGCTGCAAAGAGTCGGACAGAACTGGGTGACTGAGCAAACACACATACAGACATACATACAGTGTATATATGTAAGTGAGGAATCTGATCTGAAGTGAAGCCATCAACCCCACGTCATATGGGTGGGCAGCAGAGCCTGGATTCCAATGTCTTGTCTGACCATGGAGTCCACTCCCCTCCTCACTTTCCTTTCTCCCCTTGAGGCAGGAAGCAGCTTGGCACTTGCTGCCTGGAAGCTGAGCCACGTAGCTGGTNCATATGGGTGGGCAGCAGAGCCTGGATTCCAATGTCTTGTCTGACCATGGAGTCCACTCCCCTCCTCACTTTCCTTTCTCCCCTTGAGGCAGGAGGCAGCTTGGCACTTGCTGCCTGGAAGCTGAGCCACGTAGCTGGTTGGCCCTTTGCATCCTGGAAGCTTGGCTATTTGTCTCTTAGCATTGAGAAAATGCTCAGGACGAATGCGGATGACGCCTTTGCGATGAACAGGACGAGGGGATGAATGGAGCAGGCTGCACACCCTTAAAGCACATGAGGAAAGCCCTGAATTTATGAGTCTCTCAACAAAGAATCAGCTGTGGACAAGCCTCTGCCTCAGAGCGTGCCCTGCCCCTCCCCTTCCTTCCCTCAAAGCCCCGAACTGCTCTTCAAAAGCGACACCAGCGTCCGCCTCACTGAGCTGAGGCTGCTTCTTGGGTAGATACCAGGATGGTGTCTGTAGTTTCTAGGAGCCTTCCTCACGCTCCTTTCTGGCATCGGCGTGCTCTGTTATCGTGCCTGGGCGTGGAGCTCACGGTGCTCTGACCGGCGACTGTGACACGTATGTTACCTCATCGGCTACTGGTTCAACCTTGGGGTCAGGAGCTCTGTTTTTCAAGACCACGGGAGGATGGTTTCTCATTGTGACGCTAAAGAATGGGGAAGATGTTGTTGTCTGTCTCCTGGGCCGAGACGTGTTTGCAGTGTGGAGATTTGGCATGACTGACAATGCTGCTTGAATGCCTCCTGTGGGCCGTAATCTGCCCCCGCTATCCCCCCCCAGCAGCGAGGCTTCCACCTGCCTCACCCCCGAAAAGCTGGAGCCATTTGTAATTTCACAAAATGAGACCTAGCGCTTTTCTTGCCCAAGGTTTCAGCTCCGTAATCTTCCAAATTCATTTCCTGAACGAGCCACCTTTATCCATTAGTTGGATGATAATATTCCAATCACTTGCCAATTCTTGTAATATCCCAACTCCCCCTTTTCCCGTCTCCTAATCGGTGACATTTCTTTTCAGAAGAATAAGCATCGAGGTGTACTGTTAACTGTTCTTTAAAATCTTACAAGGTTGGGCCACACAATCAGACGCTGCTAATCTCTGCCTTTTCTCTCTGAATTGCTTAAAACGGGTGCTTTTAGAGGCAATTTGTTTACTGCACTCCGAGAATTTAAATTTCTGTAAATACACTTTAATTTTTTTAATAGACATTTTAAGCCACGAAAAAGCAACCCATCTGAATAAAAATGTTGCCCCAAGAACTTAATAGTTTCAAAAATTAAAATGTAAACTATTCAGGAGTTGTAACAGGGAGGAATTAATGTGAACATCACACACAAACACACCAGCTCTGTTCCTGTCCCCCGATCTTGAGTCTCTCTTCACCTTCTCCTCTTAGGCTGACCTTGGCCCCTGCCTCTGTTACCCCCATCCCACCACCCAAGCCTGAGTCTGGAGCCCCCAGGACCCTCCTGCCCCAGGCCTGCACCAACCCCAGGAGAGTGGTTGGTTATGGGTCCTGGAGTGTTTCTCTCTCTGCATCTTCATCACCCTGCATCTCTCATCATCTCTTACTTCTAAAGTGCGTAGGGGACTTGACCTCATGTGCCTTGATGGATGACCTGGCGGCTTCAGCGAGCTGGATCCTTCCTCAAAACAAATCACAGCAAACTGGCTCAGGCATGTAGTGCGGGGAGAGGAGCCTGTTACACCACATTGGATGTAAAGATGCAAACCCAGAGATGGACCTCTACAGGGCAGACTACCACCTCCTCAGCCGCAAACCAGAAAGATGAAGCCAGGGGAAATCATCAGTCAAAGAGCACTTTACACAGTGCAGACCAATCTGGATCAGAACTCAAACGAACCATTTTTAAAGATGAGCCCCAGGTGTGTGGACATGACTGCGGCACCCAGGGGACCAGGGGACGTGTTGAGAACCTTTCAGGTGGGATGACGATGTGGTTGGTTACGGGGGTGAGGGCGTGGAGGAACCCACCTCCTCTGCAATGTGTGTTCAAACAAATCTCCGAGCCAGGCTGGGTCCCAGTGCTAAACACAGTGCTAAGTTCACCCCTTTCAGAGCAAATGGCAGCAGGTGCTGGGGTGGGGGCTGGAAGGAGGCCCTGTCGGTTGCATTCCCCCTTCTCAAGCCTCACCACTTACAGTCAATTGCAGCAACAGAGAACTGTGTCTCATGGACCCTGGTGTCCCTGGCAAGGGATTGGTGTAGCCTATACCCCCAAAGCCTAGGCCTCGTCTTTGGGGCCGGCCTAACTCCACACTCCCTGCAGGCGGCTGGCTACCTTCTGGCTCTGGTCAGTCCAATGGCCACCTGGGGGGTCAGCTCTACCTAGTCATGGAAATGACTAGAAGCAGAACAGACATCCAACAGACAGAATAGAAAAATCCCCCTGGGTCTGGACTCCTGGCATCACTGGCATGGCCCCTGCACTCACCTCACTGCCCCCTCCTCTGCCTGTTCCCCAGTGGGGTGCACTGGGCCCCATACTGACCAGGAGCCCTGTGTCACAGAGCAGACACCCCCAATCCCAGGAGATAGAACACATCAGGGGAAGCAAGATATCCCTTCCCTGAGTGCAAATGGCATGTTGTGTTTTATTTTTAATTTATTTTACAAATATTTATACAAAGCTTACTCTATGCCAGGATGCTGTTTGAAGGCTTTTCAAATATTAATCTAGGCAACCAGCACCTGGGTCACCCTGCAAGCTCTGCCTGACTCATGGCTGGGCTCTGAGGGCAAGGCTCCCCCGAAGAAGCCAGCTGAATGAGGGGACCCTTGCCCCGGGCCCATCACCTTTTACCTCTGACCTGCATCTGTCTCCCAGAATCACGCAGGGTAGCCCTCCTCTTGAGTCTACTAAACAGGCTGGTGGGAGGGGCTTAGACCACCATCCCTGGAGACTCAGTGTCTGTGAACACCGGGTCCCGGCTTGCAGCACTGGCACAGAGGACAGCAGAGCCCTGCTGAGCACCCCCACCCAGCAGCCAGACACCGGCCCCAAGTCTCACATGAACACAGACAGGTGCAAGGCTAAGTATGTGCATGTGTTCACACACACACAGGCACATGAAAGTATAGTACCTATGCACACACTTGTGTATAAAACACACATGCACATGCATGTACATGTTGAGGTATGCACATGCACATGGGTGTATGTGTATGTGATTGGTGTAGGTACATACATTTAAGTAAATGTGTATGCTTGTTGTGTGGATAGATGCATATTTTACATATATGTATATACACATATACGCACATGTGCACATACGTGCATATAGGTATACACATATATTTAATCCTTTAAACAACCCCATGGGTTATCATTTTATGTGTATATGAACAGGTGTTATGCACATGCATGTATATAAGCATGTATGTATGCATGTGTACACACCCAGATTTGTGTGTACGTGAAGCTTACACATGTATGTGTGCACACATATCCAGCCCCATAACATTCCCTTGCAGGACTGTGTTACGAGGGAGGTGACACAGAGTTCCAGGGGTCCTGCCCGAGGTGGCCGAGCCTGGAGTCGGACGCAGCCTCTTCACTGCCACTCTGACCCACTCTCCAGGCCTCAGCCTCCCTGAGACTTTGCTCAGGCCTCAGCCTCCCTGAGACTTTGCTCAGGCCGGGACCTCTAGGCATCACTCTCAACGCCCTACCAGCTCTGCTTTCAGTTAGTCTCTTCTCTGTTGTAACAAAGAGACACACCAGCACACACCCTGACCTACCCAGATTTTCAGGTGAAGACTCACCTGAGAAGCAGGAGGACTCAGCATCTTATTAGTTGACTGAGTTCTGGGGGTGAGACTTTTCAAACACGTGGCAGACAGTGGAGGTCATACATGCCAGAGACACCGTGAGCTTGTGTGTGCTGACGATGCAGAGTGCAGGCCTCTGAAGTTTGTGCTAAGTGTGCATAGGCTCCATGTGCGTCACACACACACTGTATTTCGCACAGCGTCCACATGCACCGTGATACACAAGTGCACACACTCCGTGCAGCATGCGCATGGGTGGTGCTGCTCCGAGGGCTCCAGGAGAAACGGAAGGGCGGGCCAGAGAAACGGACCTGAGCCGTGATTATGAAGTGGGACTCATGTCACCAGCTGGACTTAAAAGAGAGGGGAGGATGGGGTTGGTGTGGGGGCATCCAGATGGACGACTCAACATCTGACACCAGGGCCTGGTTCCGGCACAGGCCCAGGAGGCCAGGGAAGCCTGAGTGGGCAGTCAGCATCCCTCCCGCGCCCGTGACAGACCGACAGCCATGACCCCTGGGAAAAGACTTTTACCTCTGACAGGTCTCTGCAGTTTGAATAAATTTCCCACAGCCTTTTGATGGATGTTAATTGCTCTTTCATGAGTTTCTACCACTTCCCAAATGTACACTTGCTGGACATGGCTGCAATTTCAGCATTTTAAAGTTAATTCTTAGTGTGTTGGTTGACTTGGCATTTTAGAAAGGCTGTGTTTGTTCCCATGTGGGAACAGTTAATGCCATGCTGACCCAAGCCTGCTCAGCCAGGTGACATGTCCCCTGGGGGCGGGGTCAGAATTGCCCCTGGGTGAGAACTGCCCATCTGAAGAGACCCCCTGACAGGTGGATCCACGCCTCTGGGTCTCTGTCCCCAGAAGCCGGCTGTAGGTCTTGGAGGAGGTGGGCCCTTCCTGAGGTCCTCGGGCCTCGGTGGTGAGCGAGGGGTAGCCATGCTGCCAAATTCTTTCAGCCCAGTTGAAAGGGCATCCTTGCTCACAACAGGGAGAGCCCACGCCCGTGTCTGAGCCTCTTCTGCAGCCCTGGTGACGTGACCGGGACAAATAGCCCTCAGCTTGCCTGTCTCTTGGCGGCTTTAGGGCAGAGAAGGTACCGATTCTGCGATGCACAACAAAGGCCCACTAACACCCTCATATCATGGGTAACCAGGCGGTGTTCAGGATGCTGGCGTTTTAAAGCTGAGATTTGTGAGCGTGCGATTTGTGTGTGTTTGTCGGCTGANTTCAGCTTGCCTGTCTCTTGGCGGCTTTAGGGCAGAGAAGGTACCGATTCTGCGATGCACAACAAAGGCCCACTAACACCCTCATATCATGGGTAACCAGGCGGTGTTCAGGATGCTGGCGTTTTAAAGCTGAGATTTGTGAGCGTGCGATTTGTGTGTGTTTGTCGGCTGAGTAGCTTCTTACTTCAATCTCTGCCTTGTCTCAGCACCAACATAGTTCAGATGTACCCTTAGCGTTTTGGGTTTAACGAACTTTTTATAACCGAAGTTAGAAAGAAAACAGCGCTCGGTTTGGCAGTGTCGCAAGTGACAAATGAAACCTTTTACGGTTGTGAAATTAGCGAGCTGTGACATCCGTGAATTTAGCAACACTTCTGAGTATCAGCCCAACCCTGCATTCCAAGCTTCTACGAACACAAGAATCTGTCATTCTTCCAAACCACAAGAACTTGAAACACCACTTGCAGAGTCATGTTGGACCTTCCCAAGGGCTGAAGCCACTGCAGCCCTCATTATGAGTGACAGGATGTGAGCTGTGAGCTGAATGATGGCCCTTCTAATGCAAGAGTCATTTATTAAAAAGAACAGAAAGACCCTTTTAAGATGCTCTGCTTATGAAATATCCCTCGTGTGGTACCACAAGTTCACTGAGCTGATAAGAGCTTCCTTTTCTCTTATGCCAACATAGAAAATTTCCCAATATTGTGCAAAATATGAATTATTGTTTATTAACAGGGTTGTTGGACTTCCCAGGTANCGGCTAAAATAACCAACTAGAAAATGACATGGTGGGGGAAAAGATCACAAAATACAAGAAGGAAAAAAAAGGGGAAAAAAAGGAGTAAAAAAATCAGCAATAAATACACAAAACAGGAAAGAAATAATTTAAAAAATTTTTTACAAACTCAATAACCCCAAATGCAAGGAAAGATGGGTCATTTTCCTGTCTGGAAAGACTTAAAGATGTCAGTTCTATTTAAATTAATCCATAAATCAATCACTTCCAAAAAAATTCTCAAGATTTATGACTAAAATTATGAAAAATGTAAAAATTCCAGGAATGAGAAAGATCTTTTTATAAAACAATGAGAGGATTTAGAATTGTCAAATATAAAGACATTGACAAATAGAGCAACAGAACAGATTGGTGAGTACAGAAGCAGATCCATATTGCACTCTATTAATCCATCGTGTAGAGGGTACGTGCTTCCCTAGATTCAATCAAGCCGACCTACTCCGCATGTCTGAATTTCTTGCTAAGTGGAGACTCTGGAGCCCCCAACCATTACTTATCCTCTGGTACTGCTGGGTATCTCGTTTTCCCTGAGAGGCTTAAAGCTGGGTTCCAGTATTGCATCATTGTATTCTGCTACAATGGGATCCCAGTCACTTCAGTGCCCAGGCCTGACCCTAACGTATCCATAGTTGCTCTGACTTCCTCGGAAGCAGGGAGAAAAGAGGGGTAATAGTGTGAAAAACTAATAAACAGAAACCTCAGTTAAATAGAACTGAGAAACAAGAAGGGGTAGCTCTCATGTCCTACAATGATAGCAGAGCCCAACAGGAAGAAGAAAGATTTCCTTCTTTTTCCTGGCAAAACTTCAGCCATAAAAGAGGATCACAACTCAGCCAATGAAAAGCCATGAGCTCTTTGATTACTCCAACCATCCCAACTTCCTTTGTCCTTCTATAAAAGAATGCCCCTTGCATGGGGACTTGCAAGGGGCTCACTATGGCTGCAGACCTTGAATTACAATTTTTTCCTGAGCCCGAATAAACCCATTTTTTGCTGAAGAAATAACTGGCAGTCAGCTTGTTTTAGGTCAACAGTGGTTAATAACTGGAAAGTGCTTCAAAGTTAATTATATTGGGGCAAAATTTGACTAGTGAGCAATCGATAGGGGACAAGATGAAGAAAGAAGCCTATATATAAATTTCTTGTTCCTCCTCCTGACCCCTTTCAACAGATTACAGCAAGACAGACTGATTCCACATGGCCTTGCCAGACCTAAAGGACTCAGAAATTAGCTTTTTCTTTTTGAGGCTGGATTATTAATTAACCACTTTGTATTTACTTCCTCTCCTTTACTCTCTCACGCCTTTTTATTTCCCCACATTCTGAGGCCACTGACTTGCATCCTGTACTAAATCATTTTCCTATAGTCTTTGCTTCAAGCTGTGTTTTCAAGGGAACTCAAGTGAAGACACAAACATAAGAATATGGAAATTTTGCTTATAACAATCACAGTATTTCACGTAGTTTGGATAATATTGACTATTTATAATTGAGTGCTAACAACTGGCTGTTAATTTTAGAAAAATAAGCTTCCTGCTTTACCCCAAAATAAGTTTGATATGAATTAAATACGCAGATACAAAAGACAAAATTATAGGACACAAGGAGAAAAATATAGAAAAATATTTCTCATGCTACTCCAGATAGAGAGGGGGTTTTGTTTTGTTTTTTAGCAACACAAAATCCAGACATCATAAAGAACAGGATTTAACCCCCACCCACCCAAATGTAAAGCTTTTGTAAGAAAAAAGACAATGTGGAGAAGGTTAAATACAATGTGGACAAGGAAATGACTAGGAGAAAATATTTATAAAATTAGAAAAGCATCTGCAAATTAATGTGACTAATACAGATATCCTAATTGATAAATCAGTCCATAGCTGAGGGTCAGTCAGGAAACCAGAAACACATTAGATATTTCATGTGCTATGCTTAGTTGCTCAGTTGTGTCCAACTCTTTGCGACCTCATGGACTGTAGCCTGCCAGGCTCCTCTGCATATGGGGGACTTAATATAGGAACATGATAATCCTAGTGTTAGAGGGTTGAAGGAAAAAAGAGGTAACCTAGATAAAATAACTGTAGGAAAAAGTTTGTCTCCTTTAGTGCTGGGGGAACAAGAACATAAAGAGGTTCAGAACCTGAAATTGTTGGGGCGTTATGGGACTTGTTCTAAGGTGGCTGCAAGAAGCTGGCAGCTAGAGCTAATTACCGTTGGTACAGCAAGACCAATTGCCACAGGAAGTCAGTCCCTTCTCTCTCTCTCATTTTTCCACCTCCATCTAATATAGACACCCTCCTCCTGACCAGAGCCAAGAAAGTGAGGATGACAGAGAATTCTGGTTTTCAGAGTTCCAGTTTCAGCACAATAGAACAGAATGCAAAAAGATGGATTCAGAGTTGAGATAAACACAACAGGTCAATAACCAGCAGAGTTGTGAATAATTAAATCTCTTAAAGAAGTCAAATAGCCAAAAAGATAATGAAGTTGGTTTTTCCATACTAGTGGCCAAGCAAATGCAAAGGTAAATGATGATACCATTTTTCTACTGTCAACTTATAAAAATATAGAGTGATAACATCCAGGGTTGATGAAGCTGGGGGAAATAGGTCACCTCTTAGATTTTAATGTGGGTGCAAAATGCCCTCACCCTTTGGAGGCATTGGTGGCATCTGTCAAAGTTACAAGATGGTTGGAAGGTGTCACCAACTCAATGGACATGAGTTTGAGCAAACTCCAGGAGATGGTGAAGGACAGGGAAGCCTGGTGTGCTGCCATCCATGGGATCACAAAGAGTCAGACACGACTTAGCTACCTACTGAATAACAGTTCTTCAGACTGGGAAATACTGGTCACATGCACCAAAATGCAAAGGTAAACGATGATACCATTTTTCTACTGTCAACTTACAAAAATATAGAGTGATAACATCCAGGGTTGATGAAGCTGGGGGAAATAGGTCACCTCTTAGATTTTAATGTGGGTGCAAAATGCCCTCACCCTTTGGAGGCATTGGTGGCATCTGTCAAAGTTACAAGATGGTTGGAAGGTGTCACCAACTCAATGGACATGAGTTTGAGCAAACTCCAGGAGATGGTGAAGGACAGGGAAACCTGGTGTGCTGCCATCCATGGGATCACAAAGAGTCAGACACGACTTAGCTACCTACTGAATGACAGCTCTTCAGACTGGGAAATACTGGTCACATGCACCAAAATGCAGCAAACTTTATAAAAGTAAAAATAGCAACAACAACAACCCCTAAATGTTCTACTGTTGAAGAAGGCTACAACCTCCAAAGCATAAATAGCAATTACTTTCAGAAGGGAGGGTAGAGTATGGGAAAGGGAAGCTTTTACTTTTTAATCTATATACATATCTACTTAAAAAGTTTTACAAGAATACAGAAACACACTGTATAACTAGAGATGACGCTTTAGTACTGAAATAATTCTTTTTAAGAGTTTAATTATATTTAATGCTTTATTTAAAATAACATTAGTGATCAGTTGCTAAATTTGCAATAGAGTATTTTTTTCTAGGACAGATCCTCGTGAATGAGAGAGAGAGAAGAGACTCTATAGTCTGTGCTGTGGCTGTCTATCCCGGAGTGTGCCCACAGGGGAGGCATCATGAAGCACCATCCGTCCTCTGTCTGATGGAAGAAAATGACCTGAGGACAGTTGTATGCCACTTCCAAGAATCAGAATTTCTACAAGTCTCAGTCTTTGTTTTCTTTTTAACTTCAAGGTTCAGAAAGCCATTTCTCACTATCCCCATCTCTGAGAATTATCTTCAGAGTATTGGACATATTGAAAAACTATAAAAAGTAGAGAAGGACTAAGTGGCATACAGTTGAACTGTAGAGGTGATACAGCACAAATATTACAGACAAACTCCAAGGCAAGAAAGCCTCAAAGGCCAGCTTTCCATTGGCCTTTCATGTTACTTTCTTTCAAAAGCTCTCCAGTGATTTTTTTCCCTCAGATTCAGAGCTGAAGACCTTGTTCCTAACTTTCCTATTTAAATCATTAAGGTTTCTCTATTTCAAATATTTAAAGATTAAGTAAAAACCCCTATCACTCGTGCTCCTTTAATTCAAGAACAAGAAAACAATTTTTACTCAAAACCCTCTCCTGCAATCAAACATATGGTCCACAAATTGGGTTTCTCAGAAAGATATAAATGAGTAGAGGGAAGAGGTGGCGGCATTCATCATACTGGGATGAAAATCTTGCTCACCACCATGGCTACCACAATGTGGTTAAGAAGAAAAGAGAAAGAACATGACAGAAAGAGAAAGTCAACACAGCCTTTTCTTTCTATCCAAAGATACAGCAAGGTAAGAGCCCATGATCCAACCCCTCAGATTCTTACTCTGAATGATCTCCAATCCCCTTGCTCCTGCATCACACAGAAGCAAAGTACAATCGGGACAAGAGCACTGACTTGGAGGAGGATAGGACTTGGGGGTCCTGGACTTACTTTTAGGAAGCGTGACTTTGGATACTTCACTTAACCCTTCTGAGAGATGTAGTTTCCTTGTTTATAAAATGAGAACCATACCTGTCATTTCAGATCACAAAGTATTATATCTGTATATCAAAGCCACAAGGCTTAAAATGTTTCTTCATTAGCCATTGCTGTTACTTCTTTGCCAGGGTCTTAGTAACTGAGTTACCCCATCATTTGAGCTAAATGTCTGTTCACCAAGACTGATCATCCACCAGTAGAGCTGAAGATATGACCTCAAAATGGTTCACAGTTTTCCATCCCTTGAAAACCAGGATAGGCTATTCAAGCTACTCATAACTAATAATTCCAATGTAAAAATTCCAAATCCCTTAAAGCTAAGCATCTTGCTGCAAAACATTTCTTGAAAGGAGGTCTTGTTGGTATTAGCATGTTTCAAATGTAAAATCCCTAAGTTTGTTCCTCACACACTAATCTCATGAAATGCTTAAGGAGGGGGTGGGGTGGAAGGGGAGACAATTCTACTTAAGTTTGGGAATAATCCACACTAATTCCCTCCGTTTGAGGTTCACAATAAATGCTAGCATACAAGTAGACACTTGTGTAACTTTCAACTCAAGAGTTCCAAATTTGACTAAGGAGGCCATCTGATGTATTGGATCCCTGAGTAGTGGAACTGAGATAAGGATTTGAATGTAAATAGTTTATTAAGGAAGTGAGAAATGAAACGGGATGGAGAAGGAAACAAATATTGAGTACGTTAATGAGCATGTTACCTCTATTGATGTCTCTAGGGACTTCTAGGTGACAGTCTTGAACATACCTCAGAGTTGTGCCACCTAAGAATCAAAGAAGCTGAGGTTTTCATCTACCAACTCCCTTCCATCCTTAGCCAAAGGCTAATCCTAGGGCCATCGACTTCTGCAGCACCTTATATCCTGCCATGGGTTTGAGTTCAGAGAAAGCCCTTGGGTAAAGACTAGAAGCTTGTAGGAGGAAGCCAGCAGAGCTCCTGGAACAGGGTCTGCCAAGAAGAGATGAGTGGCCACTGCCGACATCCCATACATTGTGTGACAAGGTGACATCAGCGCTTTGTGGGACCAAAATCCCATGGCCCACACTGTGACCCTAGGAGAACAGTTTTGGAGAATGGTGAATTCTGATGATGGGCTTCCTAGGTGGCTCAGTGGTAAGGAATCCGCCTGACAAGCAGGAGACATGGGTTTGATCCCTAGATGGGGGAGATCCCCTTGAGAAGGAAATGTCAATCCACTCCAGTATTCTTGGCCTGGGAAATCCCACAGACAGAAGAGTCTGGCAGGCTACAGTCCATGCGGTCACAAGAGAGTTGGTTGGACATGACTTAGTGACTAAAGAGCAACATGTCTGATGACATCCATTTGGGTGGCCCTTTTTTCTATTAGGTTAAAAGTTGAGGAGAAGGAAAATGGTGAGATGAAGAAAACAGAGGGCACCAAATATGCCAGAGAATTCTGTTGCTCCTCTATCCTCCAATTGAACCTGGTCTCATTTCTATCAAGACTTATTACAATGACTATGATCTTTAACTTGTTTCCCTCTCACCGAAACATGTGCCATGTTCTAGGCTCATAACTTTAACTCCAATAAGCTATATTCTATTTTCTACATTCTATAATAGAAAAAGTAAAAGAGACAGAAGCATTTTTCTTAAGTAAGGCTAAGAAACTGGATCCATCAGGACCTCATCCTCTAGGCTGCTGCTGCTGCTAAAGTAGCTTCAGTCGGGTCCGACTCTGTGTGACCCTATGGACAGCAACCCACCAGGCTCCTCTGTCCATGGGATTCTCTAGGCAAGAATACTGGAGTGGGTTGTCATTTCCTTCTCCTCATCACCTAAGATTCATCTTTTAAAGATTTGGGTCTTCAAAGTAACACTTAGTCTAGAAAATGACAGCACTCATCCATTCAGAGGAACCATCACTTATCAAGTCAGTACTACTGGGTCTGTACAGAAACATAAAATCACCCATTGATATTTAAGCCTGCCAGGACAACTCAAAGGGAAGAAGGTGGGAGAGATGGGCAGATGCNTAACACTTAGTCTAGAAAATGACAGCACTCATCCATTCAGAGGAACCATCACTTATCAAGTCAGTACTACTGGGTCTGTACAGAAACATAAAATCACCCATTGATATTTAAGCCTGCCAGGACAACTCAAAGGGAAGAAGGTGGGAGAGGTGGGCAGATGCCACCCTAACATGAGAACATTGGTACCAGGCTGAAAGTTCAGCAGTAATTTGCCAAGAATAGATCAATAAAGATTTAATTGTTTCATATCATCTGAACCATGAAGTTACAATTGAATTATGGAAGTAAAACCTGGACATTTTCCTTGGACATTGGTGATAAACTAGCGGATTTCCAGCTACCCTATTTCTCATTATACACAATCTTTTGACCCAGTTAAATATGGAGGTCCAGCAGATTAAGAGGCATATCAGATTTCAAATAGACAAGCTTAACAAGAAGATCTCACCACTTTGTGCCTACGTAATTCAGTTCATTCATTCATTTAGGAAATATATGACTGCCGCCTACGTGTCAACACAAGACAAAANGGTCCAGCAGATTAAGAGGCATATCAGATTTCAAATAGACAAGCTTAACAAGAAGATCTCACCACTTTGTGCCTACGTAATTCAGTTCATTCATTCATTTAGGAAATATATGACTGCCGCCTACATGTCAACACAAGACAAAATCATTGTCTTCAAGGAGCTTACATTCTCTTGAAAGTAATGGAGACAATTATCCTTCTATGCTAAATGCCATAATAAAAGATTTCTGCATGGGCTGGAAGAGAACATAAGTCAGATGTCCACCAGTCCTTATGGGTGAGTCAGGATTTCTAAGAGGAGATATTAAGGTAAGAAAGACTTTTAAAGTGTGATAAGAAAACTGCTAAAATGGTTAGAACGAAGGCATTATCCAGTTGATACACATCAGAGAATTCCCGAAACAGGATAACTCTGGTCAAATCACGGTCGGAGTTCTCTGCAAGGATGAGTAGCAGGGCTGTCTTGTAGTGTTTGTCTTTAACTGGCGCAAAACCTTCAGTTAGAACAACGGGCACTAGTTTTCAGGCCTCTTGTCCTCCAGTTCCAGAGAACACTACTGTTCTGATAAATGTCAGAACATTACTTTCAAAAATGGTTTAAGCAAGTCTTGCAGTTTATTCAGTTAGTTAATGATCAGGAGCAGGGAAAAACAACCAAAAAGGAAAAAAGGTGGAAAGAGGAAAAGTAGAGAAAAAAGGCAAGGGTTGAAGTCGAGAGAAACCAGAGATCCTCTGTAACATCTAATTTTCTCCTTTTCCAAAAATAGACTCTTATTAATGTTATGGGCCTCTTTTTCTTCACCTTTAAAGAGAAAACAGCAAGGGGATATCTATACTAGAAAATGCTTAGTTAGGTTTCCTGAGGGTTCAGCAGGGGGTGGTTTCATAGAATCCTCCAATGAATACTCAAGCCTTCAATGTTTGCATGAAGGCCACTATGCTAATATTCAAATATTGAAAGAAAGACTTTCAAAAGAATTGGTGTGATCTTGTGATATTTGCATATGACCTTGGGCAGCTAATGTTGGCTGCCCTCTTGGGAATTTCTTCTTTCAACCCATTAAGTGTTTTATCTGAGAGGAACAAATTGGTAAATATGTTTACACTGAAATATGAATAAATACATAACACATATTAATATTTTATTAATAAGCCTTAAGATCTGCTAGAATGAGCATGATATGTGGCAGGTTCTGCCAGCTGAGATGAAAGACTCAGACATGGTTTGATATTCTCAGAAGCAAGACACAGACTGTACTCAAGCTGTTGTTTCTAACGCTGTGAATAATCACAAATACAACTACATATACTGATGACAAGATTTCTGAGCAAAGGAGACAGTAAAAACTTTCCACAATTCAATTGCTTTGCCAATGATAATTTTTATGTTGAAAGAGATTAGAAACCAAGACATTCTCTTGAACAAATCACTTCACCTAAGTGTCTTCAATGAACTATGTGGATATTGAAAGCAATTGTTTTTGTTGTTTAGTCACAAAGTCATGACTGACTCTTTGAGACCCCATGGACTATAGCCCCTCCAGGCTCCTCTGTCCATAGGATTTTCCAGGTAAGAATCCTGGAGTGGGTTGCTATTTCCTTCTCCAAGGGATCTTTTCCACTCAGGAATCGAACCCATGTCTCCTGCATTGGCAGGCGGATTCTTTACCACTGAGCCACCAGGGAAGCCCTGAAGGGGATCATGGGCAATGGTAATTCCTTCTTAAACATTTCAACATTGTGTGTTGGCTCTTGTGCCAGATAGCTGATGGAGACTGTTTCAGCTCTGGACCTCCCTGCTTGATTTCACAAATTCCTTACTGCATGTTGGGATATTCCCCATTTTATGACATTTGAAAGTCTCACCTGAGGGCCAAAAATTGTGATGTAGGGAGGAGAAAAACAGAAAGGGGGAAATGTAACCCATTTCTCATGAAAAAGTTCTTCCAGGCCCAGAGACTTAGGTATCTATCCTTGGGTATTAGAGAAAGAAAGCCTACAGTTTTACTGTTTATAGCAGAATCATGGAGAAGGAAGATGGATTACAACAGGAGATGTCCCAGAAACGAAGCAAACCAACCAGGTAGGAGCTCAAATAATTGGTTTTGTATTGGAAAACTAAAGGACATAAAAGCTAAGAAAAGAAAGCAATTATAAAAAGTATTTGATAAGCTGAAAAGCCTCACAGTATAACCTACTGTAACTCTTTCTATGCACACTCAGTTGTGTCTGACTCTTTTGAGACCCCATGGCCTACAGTCTGCAAGGCTCCCCTGTCCATGGNAAAGAAAGCAATTATAAAAAGTATTTGATAAGCTGAAAAGCCTCACAGTATAACCTACTGTAACTCTTTCTATGCACACTCAGTTGTGTCTGACTCTTTTGAGACCCCATGGCCTACAGTCTGCAAGGCTACCCTGTCCATGGAATCCTTCAGGCAAGAATACTGAAATGGGTAGCCATTCCCTTCTCCAGGGGATCATCCTGACCCAGGAATTCAACCAAGGTCTCCTGAATTGGCAGGTGGATTCTTTACCATCTGAGCCCCCAGGGAAGTTTTTGGAAAGTAACTTTCTAGACCTTTGTATATAGATCCCACTATGATTCCCAGCCTGGTGATTCCAATAGACTTAGTAACACCATATGTGGTCCTAGAGAACCCATTGTATCTCAAATACACAGGAATACCCACTGTGCCTGTTTCCTGATAAGGCAAGCAATATTTTTCATTCACACAAGTTGTGTGTGTGTGAGTGTGTGTGTGTAATCTGCTATACCAGGCATTATGAGATATTTCCAGCTCTCAGTTTCTATCATTTCTATAAGATTCAGAACTTAACAAAGTCACAACAGATCTCAAAAGAACTGACCCATCCAGGCCACTAAATTGCTTCCCTGCATCATGTACTCCAAGATTTCTTAACCTGACAATTCTAAAACTCACATCCCTATCACACTTAGATTCCCCCGAATAAAGTAATCTGTGGCACACTGGTTAAGTTTTGGATATCATTTATAGAATGTACAGAGCAAAAGAAAGAAAGAAAAAAGGAAATTAATTAAGGAAATTAAGTCGGATTCCAGCCACCAGCAGAACATGTTTTTTGCAGTATTTTAATAATTTTCCTGTTAATTAATGTTTGTTCTTCTACTTTTAATGAAATAAAGAAGTTCTGAAAGTTTTAATTTCTTGCAGAGGAAGTGCGTCATGTTCTAGAGATTTGGCTGCAGTAATGCAATTACTAAACTTTTTTCTCATGCATAAAAAGCTTCCAGCATGAAGAAGTTTTAACAGCCGAAGTCCTTAGGGATAGAAAAAGTAGAACATTCAGTCTGNAGGTGCCCAACTTGCAGAGGAAGTGCGTCATGTTCTAGAGATTTGGCTGCAGTAATGCAATTACTAAACTTTTTTCTCATGCATAAAAAGCTTCCAGCATGAAGAAGTTTTAACAGCCGAAGTCCTTAGGGATAGAAAAAGTAGAACATTCAGTCTGAGTATTAGAGGCAAAAATTTACTTAGAAACTGCCTAGGAGAATTAAGACAAATATAAAATGCTTAAGTCCCCCATAGTATTTTTTAAAATAAACAAAATCAGCCTAAAATGACCCAGGCTTCGCCGGTAGTTCAGTGGTAAAGAATCTGTCTGCCAAACATGGGTTCATACTCTGGGTCAGGAAGATGCCCTGGATAAGGAAATGGCAACCCACTCCAGGATTCTTGCCTGGGAAATCCCATGGACAGAGGAGCCTGGCGGGCTACAGTCCATGGAGTCACAAAGGATACATGACTTAGCAACTAAACAACAGCAAAAATGATCTAGTTAGACACCTATTCCACCCAGGATTGCTCATTAGTGTGTGACTTTATATCTAATAGATGGAATAGCTAGTTTATAAATGACTGCACCATGAGTTAAGAGACATAGGTTCTTTGCTCTGACAGTAACTAGTATGGGATTCTGAAAAGCACACATCCTCCCTGGACCTCCATATTCTCATTTAAGAAACAGGAATGGTAAAGCATGTCCTGACTACTAGTTGAGAAATGAAACAACATATATAAAAATGCTCCAGTATTTTAAAATGTCATTTCATTTTCATGAACTTCCATGCACCACCTGTCTAATCTAATCAGCCAGTGAGTCAGAATCAGGTCTGTGCCTAGAAATGGTATCTGCAATGGAGCTTGTGGTCAGCTCCCCACCATTCACTCCATACCAAACAACTGATGTGAAACTAAGCCAATCACACTAACCCATCCCCTTGCCAGGGGTTCAGGAATGGGAAGCAGATTGGGCACATTTGGGCCCAAGACATATAGGGAGATATATTGGAGAAGGAAATGACAACCCACTCCAGTGTTCTTGCCTGGAGAATCCCAGGGACAGTGGGGCCTGGTGGGCTGCTGTCTATGGGGTCGCACAGAGTCGGACACGACTGAAGCAACTTAGCAGCAGCAGCATATAGGGAGAGGCAGACTCAGGAAAAAGAAAATGAAACTGGTCCATCCCCACTATTAGACATACATAAAGAAGTGCATTGTACCAGCTGATGCTGGTGGCCACTTCGGTTTCATTCCATAAGGTGAGGCAGAGACAATAGGTGGAATATTTGTAAAGAACCTGTGCACATGAGTACCACTAAGTTACTAGCACAACCAATCCTCAGACTTGCTCTATGACCTGATAAGGGGCTCTGGAAATAGAGTGGCCAGAAGAACTGGCTGAGACCTACTTCCTGAGTTCAAATCCTGTGTGATTGTGGCAAGTGACATAATACCACTAGCCCTCAGGATCTACAATACTGGAATAAAAATAATACTTTCCCAACAAAGAGTCAGACATGACTGAGCAACTGAACTGAACATAGGGTTGTTATGAGGATTCAATAATAATTTTAGGGCTGTCAGTGTCTGGCATATTTTAGGCACTATATAAACATTAATAAATGATTTAGAAATTATTTACTTCTATACTTATTATTTTAAATAGTTTATGTTAGATTTTTGTCATTTGGTCCCAAAAGCAAACAAAATAAGACTGTTTTTCTTAGTTCTCTCAGCTACTCTTAATTATAATTTCAAAAATCAATGGTGTATCACTGCTATATTTAAAATGGTTAGCCAACAAGAATCTACCGAATAGCACAGGGAACTCTGCTCAATATCATATGGAAGCCTGGACGCGAGGGGACTTTGCGGGGAGAATGGATACATGTGTATGCATGGCTGAGTCATTCTGCTGTGCTGTGCACTTGAAACTATCATAACACTGTTAAATGATGGTACTCTAATGCAAAATTAAAAGTTAAAAAAAANAGAAGGGGACGACCGAGGATGAGATGGCTAGATGGCATCACTGACTCGATGGGCGTGAATCTGAGTGAACTCCTGAAGTTGATGATGGACGGGGAGACCTGGCGTGCTGCGATTCATGGGGTCGCAAAGAGTCGGACACGACTGAGCGACTGAACTGAACTGATAGTTGATTAGCAATATTATGTTTTAAGTGTACAGCAAAATAATTCAGTTATCCTTGTATCTCTTCTTTTCTCAAATTTATTTTCTATTTATTAAAGAATATTGAGTAGAATCCCCTGTGCTATGTTCTAAGTCCTTCCTTGTTGGTAATCTATCTAAAATATAGCAGTGTGTATATGTCCATCCCAGACTCTTAATGTTTTCCTACACCCAACCTGTCTCTAAATTACTACAAATGGCATTATTTATCTTTTATTAATGGCTGAATAGTATTTCATTGTATATATCTACCATATCTTTATCAGTTTCTCTATTGATGGGCATTTAGATTGCTTCCATGTCTTGCCTATAAAAAATAGTGTGGCAATGAATGTTGGGGTGCATATATCCTTTCATACATATCATATTTTTCTCTGGATATTTGCCCAAGTGGGATTGCTGGATCATGTGTTTAACATTGCAGTAAATATTTTTTAATATAACCAAAAGTAACGGAACATTTTTTTTGCATAAATATACAATGTATGATGAGCTCAGTGTTTTCAGTAATGGAAAATTATTCTGATTTCATGATTATGTCTTTATTATTTGAGTAAACTAAAATAGTATGTGTTTATCATTTGCATACAGTTAATATTGATTGATATTTAATATTTGTCAGAATCTTATGTATATTTATATTTCATTTAATCTTACAATTAATGTTAATCTTACAATAATAAATATATTACTTTCTGAATTTTATGGATAAAATTTTGGGCTGTTGAAATTTAAAAATATATATAGTTCACATTGGAATATTCCTTCATGGTATTTGATTAGTATCACATTTATGCAATTTATTTTAATTTGTTATATGTTATAATTCTTTCAGTGGTAAGGAATTCACGTGCCAATGCAGGAGATGTGAGTTCTGTCTCTGGGTTGGGAAGATCCCCTGGAGGAGGAAATGGCAATCCACTCCATTATTCTTGCCTGGAAAATCTCATGGACAGGGGAGCCTGGTGGGCCACACTCCATGCTGCTGCAAAGAGTTGCTCACTACCGAGCACACGTGCATAATTCTTTAATATCCACATATAGCTTTGACTAACTAGTGATTTTTTTTTTCACTAGTGACTTTTCTTCACTACTGTGATTTTTTTTTTTTTAACTGAGACTAGCTGGATTGTCTCAGAAAAGAACTGGGTTACTATCATTTTGTGGTTAATCTTATATAGATAGGTGTGCTTGCATGCTCAGTCACTTGTCTGATTCTGCGACTCCATGGATTGTATAGCTCGCCAACCTCCTCTATCCATCGGCTTCTCCAGTCAAGAAGAATGGAGTGGATTGCCATGATCTCCTCCAGGGGATTTTCTGACCCAGGAATCAATATGTAGTATATAATAAATCATGTGAAACAGTTCCAGTTTCTTTTCAGGTTACCCTAATCTTTTCCTTTCAGAAATTTGCTTAAATTGTTTTAAACTATTTTGGCTACACATGGGTTAAATGTGATATACATCAGAATGTTTGATTAATCATAAAATATACGAATATTCTCATAACATTTTCAGTGATCAATAAATGTCAGTTCCTTCTCTCTTAACTATTTCATCACTATCATCTACTCCTACAACTGACTAGTTTCATTGCAAGCTAGTCAGAAAATTATACTCTGAAATCTAATAAAATTATATTTATAGATCATCTCTCTCCAGTTTAGGAACTATCACTTCCCACCTTTCAGAGTGGTTATTGTCAAAAAGACCAGACAGCAAACATTGATGAAGATATGAAAAAAATGGAACATTCTGACACTGTTGGTGGGAATGTAATAGAGCTATAATATTTTCCAGCAATTCCACTTCTTGGTATATAGCAAGAGAAAATGAAAAACACTAATTTGAAAAGATTCATGCACCCCAGTATTTATTGCAGCACTATTTACAATAGCCATAAATAGAAGCAACTTAAAGTGTCCAGCAACAGATGAATAAAAAGTATTGTAGATCTATATAGACAATAGAATATTATTCAACCATAAAAATATTTCAGTCTTTCCATTTGCAACAATATGGATGGAAGGTTTTATGATNAGCTGGGCCCTGGGGAGGTCAAGGATGCCTCAGCTTGACGTGGCTATAGATCCAATCCAGGTGGCAGGTGTCCCAGCTCTGGCTCAGTGATCTGTCCACGTCCTGGCAGCTGTGGTTCTGAATCTGGGGAGCTGTGTGGGGAGGTGCCAGGGAGGAGCCTTGAGCCAACAATTGTCTTTTTTTTTTTTAAACTAGAACTTCCTTGGAAACCCTGTTCTCCTGAGTCTCAGGACTATGAGCAATTCTTGAGGGTGTCCTGAGAAAGAAACCCGGTTTAACAATCCTTTCCATGTCTTCATCTGCCAGATTCCATTCCCCTGAGAGAGCCCCCGCTGAGCTCCATGCCCCCCTGCACCTTCATCTCCTGGTCCTGCTTCTCAGACTCATCCTCCTTGGTTTACTGAAAACAAGGCCCCTGGACTGGGTCTCATCTTAGGCGTTCCCATGGGCAGAGGGGCTGCCCTAAGGAATGGCTGGGAGACGTGTGGATGGAGAGCTTTGAAAGGAAGCCAGAGGTTTGTTTTAATTTGAATTCTCTTCTGCTTCAACCTCCAGAACCTGAAGGCAGCTGCTTGAATCTTTAGATGCAAATACTGATGCTTAAGAAAACCGGCCACTTCAGCAACAGGTCTTTCCCCAGGAGAAGCCAAGAGCTTGTGTGTCCCCAGCCCCTCGACACCTGTCCTCAACTTAATAATGCAACCCCGCCTCCCCCACCTGGAGCCTGTGGTCTCGTCCACCTCCTGTGATGTGTGTGTCTGTGTGTGTGTGTCTGATGACTGTGATCTTTGTGGTTGCTTGTTCGTGGATGATGTTGTGCTTTAGTGAACCCGAACCCACCTTCCTGGGCCGGAGCTGAGCCATGTGGCTGTCAGCTCCTCTCTCTCTCCGTGGCCCCATCACCTCCCACTCCTGGGAGTCTGCTTTTCTCTGAGAGACCAGTCCCTTCTCTTGATTTCAGGGTGGATATGGGGGTCTGGTGGGAATCTCCAGCTGGCTTGGGACTTGGGAAGGTTGACATCACCTTCATGACCCTTGTGCATGGCTGCTTTTCACTCCTTTTGTAAGAACCTTGCTTCCATACTTGTCCCTGGACCAAATCTGTGCTGAGGTCTCTTGGCAGCGGGAGGTCCCAGCAAGGAGCTAATGAGCCCACCTTGCCCTCGGGTGGCTGAACCCCTTCCCTGGTGCCCATATGCCCCGCCTTACCCTGCCCCCGGGGAAATGTGCCCCTTGCATATCTTCTCAGCAATAACCCCCTGGGCTCTGGAACCATATGCCCTTCTCCAGCCTTCCCTGCTCCAGAGACGCCGATCTATAGCCAGCTCGACTGGACCCAGACTCTCATCCCTGAACTGGGGCTCTGGCAGGTGATGGCTGAGTGGAAGCATTTGGCTGGGGCCCATGCTCTGGGGAGGAGCAGCACAGAGAAAGAGCAGGGGTCCTCTGCTTGGCTGTCTCCGCCCTGCTGGCCAGGCAGCAGCGCCAGCCCCCGCCCCCTCTGCTAGCCTGGCACCAGGTTAGGGAGTGGGCAGGGCTCCGGGCAGCCCCGCTGCAGGGGGAGGAGCAGGAGGTCCCAGGTGGTGAAGGGAGTGGAAAGTCAGAGCCCGCCCCTCCCGCCCCCCGTGTTCTCGTGGAAACTGACCAAACCGTGCCGCTGTGACCAGGACTGCCATTCTCTGTGTCGTGATCTCCTCTCAACAAGGACAAAAAGGAATAAAATACCACTTGTTTCCTAGTGGCTCTGAGGTGCTTTCCTTTTTGTGCAAGAATGTGTGTATTTATAGGACCTGAGGTGCCGGAAGGGCTGAAGGGAGGGTGTCCTTGTTCAGAGGGAGGAAGTGATGGCCGCTGGGCAGCCGGATGCTCTTTAGTTTGGCTGCTTGACCACTTAGCTCCTCCCCGCTTCTTCTCCAGCCAGGCTTCCTCTCCCCTCCTTTGCCTGCACCCCTCCTCCTCCTGCTTCCACCCCAGGTTACGGGGTTCAGGCCCCACCCCACAGCCTTACCCATGCCTCCTACATGTCCTGAAGAGAGGGGAGTCCTGAGGGCTTGCTGGCCTGGAATAAAAGGTTCTAACCTGTCCCTCTGGTCAGTTCTGGAGCCAGTACCTAAGAACTTGACAAAGAGGGGTATGGGTGAGTTACTTGGGTTATGATCAAAGCCCTTACCCTTTCATCCTTCTCTAAACCCTAATACCCCCTCCTCTGTGAAGCCTTCTTGGACTTAAGGTAGATAAGTCCCTTCTTTTCTGTGCACGTAATCACATTGGCTCCTGCCTCTATATCTTCGTGTTTAATACTCTATGCCTTGGATCCATACTGTAGAAACCAGGTGGATAATGTCCATTTTGGCAGTGACACAGGAGATGGGGCATAGGGCCGTGGGGTCACCTAGAGTGTCCTCCCAAAGGCATTCCAGTTCAGTTTTTAAAGAAGGACTGTTGGCCAAACAAACACAGCTGATGGGGCTGTCTTCCTTGGAGGTCATCCAGGTGTGGCCCCCACCTCCCAAGTGTTTTGTGTGTCTTTATTGTGAGACCCGGTTCCTAGGGAGCAAGGACTATGTCTCCTTCAGACATGAGAATGCCTGGAACACTTTACAGTCTCAGAAAATCTTCATAGAGTCTGTCTAGATTCTATGAGTTGTTTGGAGCTGCAGAATCACAAGGCATGGGTCCTGAGGGACTGTGGGGTTCAGCCATGCCCTGGTCACCCCCGGGACACGCGTGATGCCTGTCCTCTGCACTGCTTGTACCCTCAGTCCCCTAGGTCCTTGAAAAGACTGAGGCTTATAGTTGAGATCACACTCAACACTGTCAACCCAGAGATCGTGGTGGCTGAAACCGCTCTGGTCACACTTTGTATATATAAGCTCACAACCACCAATCGGGAACTCTGACTATGGGTCAGGGTGTTTGTAGGCTTTGCAGCAGTTGCAGAGAAAGGCCGAATGAAGATCCTTAGAGGGCCCAGAGGCGCACAAGTTGGTGAGGGACTTCCCAGGTGATCCAGTGGTTAAGCCACCTGTCAATGCAGGGGACGTGGGTTTGATCCTAGTCCAGGAAGATTCCACATGCTGTGGGGGAACTAAGTCCGTGCGCCAGAACCACTAACGCCTGCATGCTCTAGAGCCCAAGCTCCGCAACAGGAGAAACCACCACCACAAGAGGCCACCGCAATGAGAAGCCTGCACACCACGGCTGGAGAGGAGCCCCCACTCGCCGCCACTAGAGCAAGCCTGTGTGCAGTGACAAAGACCCAGCACCGCCATTACCAAAAATAAATAAGATTAGTTTTTTTATAAGTTGGTGGTTTTCGCCACACATTCATTATTGAAAATATGAAACAATAAAAACAAGTGTAAGCAAGTCCAATGGGGAGGGTCTGATTTTTCTCATAATAATTAACAATAGAAAATAGCAGTTCTCATCTCTAGCATAAACCATAAGATGGTTCTCTCTACTCTGCCTGCCAGACTCTGAGCACCTACCTATTTCTCCTGGCGATCTGGCATGATCTCTGAGCTAGATATTCATATTTTACGGCCTCTCTGATAAATCTGTGACAGGTCTAGGGCCACATGACTGGTAGATGGAGGAGCTAGGCATTGGGTGCAGGCTGGCTGTCTCCAAAGTTCTTCACAGAACACACATGGCTTGGCTTTCTTCCTCAGGAGGCTGGCATCCAGACGGAGGAAGAGGATCGTCTGGGCTGGTGAGACTGCAACTGGAGCCTGGTGATCCCTTTGGGACATCAACTAGCTGAACTGTGCTCTGAGGAGGGTCCTGTGGGAAGTGAGTGGTCTGGAAGCAAGACACATAAAGAACAAAGAAACTGATGATCAAAATAATAATAACGGATGAATGAATGAAGACAGCTGACATTTGCCATGCACCTACTATGTGCCAAACCCTGGACTGAGGTCTTCGTGGGTTCCAACTCATTTAGAACTCACAGCTATATATGATGGCATCCCTATTTGACAGATGAGGAAGCTGAGGCTCGGTGGGACCTGCCTGAGTTTGCACTCCTGCTGGCAGAGCCAAGGTCTAGGCCAGGCCCATGCAGGTCTAAGGCAGTGTGACCCTGTGATTCAGAGGAAGTGGCCCAGGGCCATCAGGTGGACGTGAGCAGGAGGCAAAAAGGCAAAACTTGGCCTCATGTGAGTCCTTAGCTCCCAGGCTATGATGACCCAAGACTGGAGTGAGCTCCCTGTCACTGGAAGTGTTCAAGGTGAAGGAAAAAGACCAGCACGTAGAATCCTCTGGGCAAGATGGGCTCCGAGAACCTACCCAGAATGACCTAAGAGGGGTCCTGAACTGAGGACCCCTCACGCCCCAACCAATGGATGGATGAGCCAGTTTGGCTGGAGGGCGTGGGCCAGGGGAGAGGAGTCCAGAGACCAGGCATGTCTTCCTTCTGGACTCGTACTCCATGCAGGCAGGACCTCTGTCCACTCAGCCTCTAGGGCACTTGCTTTATATTTGTGGCTTGGTTGAATATAACAAGGAATGAACGGGAAAGCTGGACTGAACAGGAAAGCTGCCGTGATGTGCCATTTCCCAGAAGGGTCTCAGGCAGAAATCTCAGTTGTCCTACACCTTCCACCTCCCAGCCGCTCCCCCTGCTCCCCACCTCCCCCTGAATTCCACTCCAACAATTTTCAAGTCTATTTGCATGAGCTGTTTATGCTACTTAGCACCACATAAAAATAGGTCAACCTGCCTGCTCCCCACCCCTACCCTGGCCTGTGGCCCTCCCCTATCACTATTTTTTTTTTTTGCAGGTTGTGGATTGGAGGTTGCCAAGTTGTTCTTGGAAGAGTCAGAGGCAGAGTGCAAGCAGCAGGGAGAGAGGGGTGGGTGNGCATTGGAGAAGGAAATGGCAACCCACTCCAGTGTTTTTGCCTGGAGAATCCCAGGGTCGGGGGAGCCTGATGGGCTGCCGTCTATGGGGTCACCCAGAGTCGGACACAATTGAAGCAACTTAGCAGTAGCAGCAGCAGCAGTACATGTACTTAGTGCCACTGTAGAGTTAAACATCGTTAAAATAGTATGCTTTATATTATGTGACTTTAACTACAATAAAAAAAAATTAAAGAAAGATGAGATCATCTGGATAAGGGTGGGCCTTAAAACCAATGACTGTTATCTTTATAAGAAGGCTATGTGAATACACAGAGGAAAAAATGCCACATGGAGGGGAGTCAGAAATTGGAGCCGTGAGGCTCTAAGACAAGGAAGGCCAAGGATCTGCAGCAACCATCAGAAGCAAGGAACAGGTATGAAAGGATTTTCCACTAGAGCCTTCAGAGGGAGCACAGCTGTGCTGACACTGTGATTTAAGATTTCTATCTTACAGAATTATGAGATTATTTCTCTTGTTTCAAGCCACCCAGTTTGTGGCTCCTCATTTCAACAGTCCTAAGCAAATAAATACAGTAAGAGTGATCAGAAGCAAAGCAAGCTAATTAATTAGACTGGATGAATTAAATGACCTTTCTCAAGAAGTGAGATGTGAGCTGAAATATGCATGACGATAACTTTCATGCTGAGCTCCCTAGTAGACAAGGCAAAAAAAGGAGGCTGTGTTTCTTTGCTGTTGAAAGCAAGCATACATATTCATTGTGAGGAGAAAAACATTTTAGTAATGACCTTACATTATTGACTGCTTTATTGACTATACCAAAGCCTTTGACTGTGTGGATCACAATAAACTGTGGAAAATTATGAAAGAGATGGGAATACCAGACCACCTGACCTGCCTCTTGAGAAATCTGTATGCAGGTCAGGAAGCAACAGCTAGAACTGGATATGGAACAACAGACTGGCTCCAAAAAGGAAAAGGAGTACGTCAAGGCTGTATATTGTCACCCTGCTTATTTAACTTCTATGCAGAGTACATCATGAGAAACGCTGGGCTGGAAGAAACACAAGCTGGAATCAAGATTGCCGGGAGAAAT
>SJYV01041443.1:1307882-1326753 GCA_006410875.1 Neotragus pygmaeus | reverse complement strand
CAAGGCTGTATATTGTCACCCTGCTTATTTAACTTCTATGCAGAGTACATCATGAGAAATGCTGGGCTAGAAGAAGCACAAGCTAGAATCAAGATTGCCAGGAGAAATCTCAATAACCTCAGATATGCAGATGATACCACCCTTATGGCAGAAAGTGAAGAGGAACTAAAAAGCCTCTTGATGAAAGTGAAAGAGGAGAGTGAAAAAGTTGGCTTAAAGCTCAACATTCAGAAAACGAAGATCATGTCATCTGGTCCCATCACTTCATGGGAAATAGATGAGGAAACACTGGAAACAGTGTCAGACTTTATTTTTTGGGCTCCAAATCACTGCAGATGGTGATTGCAGCCATGAAATTAAAAGACGCTTACTCCTTGGAAGGAAAGTTATGAGCAACCTAGATAGCATATTGAAAAGCATAAACGTTGCTTTGCCAACAAAGGTCCATCTAGTCAAGACTATGGTTTTTCCAGTGGTCACAAATGGATGGGAGAGTTGGACTATAAAGAAGGGTGAGTGCTGAAGAATTGATGCTTTTGAACTGTGGTGTTGGAGAAGACTCTTGAGAGTCCCTTGGACTACAAGGAGGTCCAACCAGTCCATCCTAAAGGAGATTAGTCCTGGCTTTTCATTGGAAGGACTGATGCTAAAGCTGAAACTCCAGTATTTTGGTCACCTCATACAAAGAGTTGACTCATTGGAGAAGACTCTAATGCTGGGAGGGATTGGGGGCAGGAGGAGAAGGGGACAACACAGGATGAGATGGCTGGATGGCATCACCGACTCGATGGACATGAGTTTGAGTAGACTCCGGGAGTTGGTGATGGACAGAGGGGCCTGGCGTGCTGTGATTCACAGGGTCGCAAAGAGTCAGATATGACTGTGACTGAACTGAACTGAATCTTTTGATATTCAGACCACCTGGGTTTTGTTGCATAAATTCCAAGATATTCTGGTTCCTCACTTACGTCTTCAGAGCAGTCCCTCGGGGCTATCTGAGAGGCTGCCTCCTGGACTTAAGCCCTCAGCAAGTCCCCCAGCTAAAGCCTAGTTCTCAGCTTTTAGGTTGTGTCTTATTTTTCAGCTGACATTGCTCTTTGTCAGAGGTGAGCTTACCGTCTATAATCCCTTACTGCCATCTTCACATCCTACTGATAACATTTCCATCCAGTCTAGCTCTCATGGGAAACCTGAAGTTAAGCTGAAACAAGCCCATGAAACTGAGTGGAGACTTACATACTCAGGATGAGGATGAAGTAAGAGAGCATTTCACCCAAGAAAAAGTCAGCATGAGTTATTAACAGCAGTAATGATTTCAGGAGAAAGGAGAGAGAGTGATTCTTTGATCTTTCAAAGGCCATAGTCATCTCAATCAGAGAAGACTTTTACAGTCAGGTACTGCACTTTCATCCATCTCCCAAACATGTAGCTCGACTTTGAAGCAACCAGCAGCTTTTAATCTTTTTAGCTTCTTTCTAACGGGGAGGATAGAAAGTGGAAACCCTTTTCACTAATGCTTTCTCATTTCCCAGAAGAAGATGAAAATCAATTTATCCTCAGGTTTGTGTTTTAGATTCTGACTGCATATTCAGTTGGGGACTGGGCGTTAGTAGAAAAGGACTCAGGAAAAACTAGAACATGTGGTATCCCCCAGTTCGAGCCTGAAATCCAATAGCAAAACAAGATTTACACACTTAAAAAGGAGATAGAAAATGCATCAAAGTAGAGCTCATTCATTCATTAGGCAAACATTCATTGGCTCGGAGGAGAAAAAGATGAAATATTGTATGTATATATATTTCACACATACACACATTTATATACTGTGTCCTCAAATGAGTTACTAATCTAGTCTGGAGGTGATAAATCCTTAGACTGAATCAGTAAAATATCATTTGATTGGTGCTATAAAAAGCACAGGCTTTTTTTGGACACATGGGAGTAAATAACTATCTTGGAAGGATTGGGAAGGATTTGCAGAAAATATATCGGAACTGTCTTCAGAATATCTGGGAGGTCATTGAGGAAAAAGTAAAGTCCAGGCAGAGAGAACGTTTTCACTGTGGTCAGGATGGCCCCTCACTCATCCTGATGATCCCAGTCTTCTAGCCAAACCCAGAGAGTGGAAAAGAAGGACCAAGAGTTGTGAGGCTCACAGACTCTTAGGGATATTTACCGGCTTTATGATTGCCACTGGTATCGGAAGAGGAAAAGTGACACCCAAAGCCACACTTTACGTAGCTCACTTTGACAAAAATGTACACTGGTCATACCCTTGTTTACAGTGACAAGTCCTATCCCAGAGATGCATCAGCATTAACCTTCCTTTTGTCTCTGTGACAGTCCACAGCCCACCACAAACAAAAAACAACAGAGCAAAGAGCTCCCAAATGACACCTTTGCCCAGTTTGTCCCGAGGAAGTGTCTATCTTCTCAGAGTTCACCTCTCATCTTCTGCTCTCAACAAGTATTGGCTAAAGTGGTACTTTCTAGATGTCTCCAGATCAGCAACATCAGCATCACCTGCAGAACTTGTTAGAAATGCAGATTCTTAGACCACACCCCAGGCTTCCTAAATCAGACTCAGGGGGTGCAGACCAACAATCTGTGTTACCAAAGTCTTCAGAGGACTCTAATGGGCACTAAGTTTTAGAGCCCCTAGGCTACACATATCTAGATGCCCAAGAATGATGCTTAGCATCCTCAAGGGTCTGTCCCATTGAAAAATAGAAAAGAGAACAGGGTTCTGGTTCAACTGTTACAAAAGGGAATACAGACATCATTATATGGCCAATAGATTGGGCAAGAAAGGATGCTAGAAGACTGTGGGGGTAGGAGCAAGTAAGACAGAGGCAACTGGATGAAAAGTCTTGCCCATATTTCTGGGTTACTCCTGAAGCTTCTGAAGCTTCCTCTGGCAGAGAGCACTGCAAAGGCCCGGGAACCTGGAAGAGCAAGAAATTTTCTCTGGCTCAGTCCTACAATGGAAGTAAAGAAGCATGGGAAAATAGACCACAAGTGTAGATTAGGGCAAAGTCATGAAAGGCTGAGTTCTTCTTTTACATTAGGCATTTTACTCCATAGAAAACAAAAATCCACTAAAGTTGTTTTTAGTGTTTAGAGAAGAAAGAGTTTGATTCTGAACAGATAATTCTCATGGAATTTGTGTGAAATTCACATAGCAATATGTAGTACAATTGTATTTTTTTTACCTGTTACAGCACAGTGCATGCAGCTCACTCACACTGGGTTTAGTCTCCACTACTCACATCAGACCCCCAGGTTTTACACAGTATCCACCAACCTCTAATATGGAACAGAGGTATTTAATGATCAGTAGAGGAGCTATCTCAATCCAGGTTTGCATATGCAATCAGGTTTACAATATGATTTGAAATGGAGCTGTACTTGAGAACATTTTCTGTTCCATAGCACTTATTTGGGATATCATTTTCTAAGTGATATTACTAACCAGTTTTTCAGATCTCAGCTGGTTTCGGTTGAAAATTAAGCCAAACTGGAACAAGTCCATCATGCTATCTGGCACCTGGCATCAGTATTTCAAAGGATAAAAACTAGAAGACATAGCTAGTTATCAGACAGCATGTGATGCAAATGTCATGCAAATGAACAATGAACTCCTTTGCCAAGTTTGAATCAATAGTAGTGAACTGAAAAGAAGGTACCAGTCCTGATAATAATGCTGTTTCCTCAATCTCTCCACACACAATTGACTCTGCTTGTCTGCTCAAACTACTTGAAAAGAAAAAACAAACAAACAAAGAAAAACCCTCATTCCTGGCATTCTTAATCCCTTCTTCTATTTATGGCTTAAGGAAGCTGAAGGATATGTGTCCAGAGTATAACTCAATTTTAAGAAGTGGGCCAGAGCCCAGTTCAGATGAGATACATTTATGGGGAATGGGAGATTCACCTCTGGGCCCTGAGTTTCTTCTTTGCTGAACCTGGAAAGTGAGTTGAGAAAAAATGAGGCAGATGTTTGCAGTGGGCCTCTCAGGGCAGTTACTTTGCTTTATTTTATGTTTGCAGCCAGATTTGATTAGAAAGAATCTTCTGAAATCATCCTGGCCACTTAGTGAATAATATCTGGTATGAAATGTTCGAGGGATAATTGGCCACGAGAATGTAAGCATGAAAGCAAGAGTGGTATCATTTGCAGAGAAATTATTTGCATTCAAGCAACCTCAAAGCCATTGGTCTAATAGGACTGGATCACAATCTTTTGATGTTAACCTCTGAATGAACCAAAAGCTGCTGCTAAGGGAGGAAGAAAAAAATTAGCCTGCTCTGTTTTCTGGGAAGAAAAATTAGAAATAGATGTTACTCTCTATCTGTCTGAATATTTCAGCTTAAAAAAAAAAACACTTGACTGCAGAGATAATTACTTGAGTAAGAGTGTTAGAGCAAAAACGGGGCATCAGATCTATAAAGAGTTGACCAAATACCAATCAGGATTGCCTCAGAGCAGCAGAGGGAGGATTTTTTTCATGCCATTAAAAAAATGAGAGTTCATTGCCTGACTGGAGGGTGAGTGGTTCTGGAGGTTAGAGAGAGAAGGGACCAGGGGCCAGGATTTGCTCCCCTCATAGTCCAGTCCTTTATGTTTGAACCCCTGTCCTGGTGCAAAAAGGTTAGGGAATGCGAGAATGACACAAAGTGTCTGTGTATGTAAATGTATATGCAAAATTGATGGAACACAGCTTGGGTAAAGCAATATTCTTGCAGAGCAAGGGGGATGGTGTGAAATGAATAGCTGCCACTGGCTAAAAACATTTCACCCTAACAACTAATGTATTGGGAATTCCCAGGCAGACCAGTGGTTAAGACTCCACACTTCCGCTGCAGGAAGCATGGGTTCAATCCTTCATTCAGGAACTAAGATCCCTGACCAAAAAATAAAGGTACAAGTGAAAAGTTTTTTAGAAACTAACTAATGTATTGATTGCATCAACAAAGCAAACCATTTCAGCCACCAAAGAGTGGGCTCTCAAGAAAGGGGTAAGTGCCTAGAAGGTTGACCAGAATTTCTGCACACTCAGTCCTTGGGCTGAACTCAATGTTAGGCAATAACAGTGTACAGAGTGACCAGTGCAAGGTGTGGGCTCTACAGATTGACTGACAGGTAACCGCCACTTCACCAGCAACACCACTCCTGCACTGGCCAACCAGCGGTCGTCCATCAGGTGGGAATGGTAGGTAGGCAGTTGATTCATGGTCCACATAGATGCTAGCAGGCCAGTATGGTTATGATCACAAAAACCACAAGACTCCGGTCTCTACCTTTATCCTCACTCAGACCTTAAATCAGGCATTGAAAGCCTAAATCCAAAGGAACCAACTGGGGACATAAATGCATCAAGGGGACTGTAATGCCCCTGCTCAGCACCAGTCAAGTACTGTCAAATGGGAAGATGGTAATTGCCATGCTGTGAGACCGTCCAAAAGCAAGGAAAGCTAACCCATGTGACTTCCATGTGAAATCTCATGAAGTTTAATATTTCATAAATATCATGCAAGCCAAACAAAATCCTTCTTCTGAGTGGGTCCACCAGCCTACAATCTTTGTCTTACTCCTTTGTTGTTGTTCAACTGCTCAGTCATGTTTGACTCTTTGAGACCCCACAGATTATAGCCAGTCTCCTCTGTCCATGGGATTTCCCAGGCAACAATACTGGAAAGGGTTTCCATTTCCTTCTCCAGGGGATCTTGCTGACCCAGAGATCAAACCTGGGTCTCGTGCATTGCAGGGGGATTCTTTACTATTTGACCCACCTTCTTAACCAGGCTCAAAAGCCTATAACAGCAAAATCAGTAATACAAAGCTCCAAGTCAAAGCCTGTGGGAACTGGGTCACATTGCTCTTTGCTGGAACTTGGGGAATGTGGGATGAAGGACATATGCTGTAGGTTCCCAAAGAGAGCAGTGTGAGTTACAAGATCAAAGGGAACCAAAAGTAGAGCCTCTGTGCTCTGAGGACATTTCAAGGACCAGTCTTGGGCAGGAATATCTTGTTGTGATGACTCAGGAGCTTCCCCAGTGGCTCAGCAGGTGAAGAATCTGCCTGCAATGTAGGAGAGGCAGGAGGCACAAGTTCGATCCCTGAATGGAGAAGATGCCCCAGAGAAGGAAATTGCAATCTGCTCTGTATTCTTGCCTGGACAATCCCATGGACAGAGGAGCCTGGTGGGCTACAGTCCAAAAGGTTGCAAAGAGTAGATTTTACCGAGAGACTAGGCACACATAGCTAGAGTAACTGGTGGCCGCAGGAGCTTAACCCATTCTTATCAAAGAAGTGTCTGTGTATATGTGGGTGAGGAAGGGGATGAGCAAGAAGAAGTCTATGAGGACCCCAGAGGATGCTGCCAAGATCACTCCCCCAGATAAGTTCCTTTCCTCCTCTTCACACCCTCTCCACCAATTCAAAGCATGGCCATTGCCATTCTGGACAGAAGAATCACGCTTATTCATAGCTAGAATATTCATGGGCTTTTTATTATTTAAAGGATGCTCAAAGTATGTCACTTGTGCAGCTTAAATAGAATGGAAATAGTTACGAAGAGAATTTGGTGAATGGGATAAAGGAATGTAAGGATTCAGGGCCTTCTCCCCAGGGCACTGGCGATGAGGGAGCTTTAACTGAATCCTGCTTCAAGTCTGAAGTCTCTCACTGCAAAGGGGTCTGTTTATTTTTTCATATAGAAAAGAGCTTCAAAGGGCATGTTTTTGCTTTGGTTTTCCTTTGGGCAACATAAAAGGGGAGAACAAAGGGAATTCAGAACCTCTTTTTTTTCTTTTGCCACAGGCCACTCAGTAGACAATCTAAGTTCAGAAGTACCAGTGAAGTGCTGATCTGCTCCTCTGCATGCCCAATGCCGCCCTTGACGTGGCAGGCAGTCCCCACACTGTTTCTTCAGCCAGGACCCAGAGGAAGGAGATCTCTTCTTAGAGTCAGAAAGGAACTTCTCTCAGCAAAGGGAAGAAATGTGTTCAAGGCCCCACGGCACGTGCCAAGAGCAGCAGCCCTGTCACGCTTCTTGGTCGAATCCTGGTTCTGACACTTAGCTCTGCGATCTTGTCAAGTGTCCCTGTTACCTTATTTATAAAGATAAAAATAGTAACTACTTTGTAGGATTGCCATGAGGATTAAACAAGATTCTGGACATGACTCACACATAGTGAACACTGAGTAAATATTAGCTAGTTTTGTTGTTATTATCATTATCACAGAAATCTGTACCTTAATTGTATACTTCCTGACTTGTTCTGACAGAAACTGTAGGATTATTTTTTTGATCTAAGGCAAAATAAATAAAAGCAAAAATAAACAAATGGTACCTAATTAAACTTAAAAGCTTTTGCACAGCAAAGGAATCCATCAACAAAATAAGACAACCTGTGGAATGGAAGAAAAATCTTTGCAAATGACCAACAAAGTGTTAATAACTCATACAACTCAATCCCAAAAAAAAAAAACAAAAAACCTTAATCCAAAAAAGTGGTCAGAAGACCTGAACGGACATTTTTCCAAATAAGACACACAGACGGTCAACAGACACATTAAAAGATACTCACCATCACTGATTATTAGAGTAATGCAAATCACAACAATGTTATCAACAAAAAGTCTACAAATGAAAAATGTTGGCAAGGATGTGGAAGAAAAGGAACCCTTGTATATTGCTGGTGGGAGTTTAACTTGGTGCAGTCACTATGTAAAACAGTATGGAGGCTCCTGAAAAAAATAACAATAGAACTACCATGTGATTGAGAACTTCCACTCCTGGGTATAAATCTGGGACAAAAATAAGAACTAGCAGGTATTGAAACTCCTTTTAGGGGGTCTTCTTCTAATCAGCTGCACATGTATTCTCTCACAGACTCAAGAAAACCTCAAGATACAAGCAAAGCATCATAAATGTATTAGTTTAACTCAGAAAGTCTGTGTCCAACATACAATGTGTGGAGACAGTAAAACAACAGGGAGAATTGTATTTGGTGCAGTGCTAACTAGAAACAAAAAATACAAAATCGTGTTCACACTGCAATTACCAGAGTAAAAGCATTCTAGTAATTGAGAAAGAAAGAGGAAAAATTAAAACAGTTTTGCAAGAGCAAGGAAGTGAGGATGTTTTTTTCCTTCTCAACTTCCTTTATTATTACAGCATTGTTTTTGCAATAAAGAGGCTCACGCTGTTTTCATTGCCCTGCACCGCCTGGTGTACCCTAACTGCTTACAGACCTGGGATGTCCTGGCTTAAACCGTAATTACATTAAAAATGAAATGGAATAAATGAATAATAATAACCATAAGAGCTGCTGTGAATTAACCATAATTGTCTTAATGATTAGAGTAGCTATGAATTAAGAAGCCAGTTGTAATCATAATGGCCACTGCAATAATGAGCTAGAAAATGAGTGCATGCAAATGGATCCATGAGGAAAGAGACCAGAATATATGGCCAAAGACCAAGGGTCTGTGTAGGGGAAGATGGAAAATTACAAGAGCATTACACCAGCCAAGAAAAGATTCCAACAGGAGCACCAACCAGAGGGCTTTCTCCTCCAAAGCAGCTTGGGCTGAACTACACAGGACCTGACCCATCTAAGAAGAGCAAATATGCATGTCCCAGAGTGGAGATTGATATACAGATGTTTCAAGGATAAAGATGGTGGAAGTGGGTCCCTCTAAAAGTGGGGAGAAGATCACAAAACCACCTGAAGTTGACGAGGTTACAGCTGGAGGTTACAGCTGGTTACTGCCCTTCTGAAGAGCGTGTTCAGGGTCTGACTCCTACATAAAACAAACTCCAATATAGAACGTCCCTAAAGCATTCCATCTACAGAATTAATTCATAGACCCTGTATCTCTGGACCTGCAGATATGGCACTCAGAACATAACCTTGCCAATGAATGGCCAATACAGACAATATGCACTATAAGGAATGCCCACATTGATCGTGAAGTCATTAAGACTGTGGGTTTTGGGAAAGGAAGCCTGGTTCAAGGGTAGCGCTTATTAGCTATGCTTATCAGACAAGAACTTACCTTCTTTGGCCTCAGTTTTCTCACCTGGAGAACCGGAAGAGTAACAGAATTTACATGATAGAGATGCAATGAGAATTAAATGAGATGATACATGTCAAGTTCTTAGCAGAGAGTTTGTTGTACTGTGAAAGTTTACTGTTAGTTATGACAGTTAACGTTATCAGAGCTAGATTAAATGATGTAGTAATTTGCAAATCAAAATTTTATGTTTAACCAGAATTGCACGCCTTTTATTTTCCAACTTTCTGTCCTGGGATTTGGAATTTGAGAAAACAATCTATCATACTGTATTTGAAGCCGGTAACTAGAGGCCAGTCCTAACTGTTCACTGAAACATTAACAGTGAGGTCCTATTTTGAGCCTAGATATGATATGAGGAGAGAGGTAAAAGCAAGACTTTTAAAGTAGATGTGAGATCTTGTAACAAGAAAGGCTTGCCTAGTTTCAAAGCGTAGAATAGTTAGACATAGGAAGGCACTACAATTGTTTCTTCCCAATTCATTTATTCATTAGAATCACTTAGAGAACTTAAAAAATACATACTAATGCCCAAGCCCATCACACAGACTGACTTAATCAGAATGCCTGTGGGTGAAATATTTATTTGCATCAATATTTTAAAGCTCTACACTTATTGTAATGTGCAACTAAAACTGATGCCTTTACAAATGAGCAGAATTTCATCCTAGCTTTCCTTTCTTTTCCTTCTAAAACAATATCGAGGTGAGAATTCTATTTAGAGACAATCACACACTGAATTACTCTTCACACAGTGTCCCTAAGTATTCAGTCTGAGGCAGTTCCACTCCAGCTCAAGAAGTTTGAGTACCTGGGGACAGAGTAAGTGAATTCATTTTGTGTGCCAAGCAGTTCTTGTTCGAGAATCTTCACAGACTCTCAGAAGTGAACATGAAATTCTGGCATATCAAATAGTGGCAAAAAAAGATAGACAGGACAGAGAATTCCTAGTTCCAAAGAAAACCTCAGTTTAGTTCAGTCGCTCAGTCGTGTCCGACTGTTTGCGACCCCATGGGCTGCAGCACACCAGGCTTCCCTGTCCATTACCAACTTCCAGAGCTTGCTCAAACTCATGTAGTATGGGACTAATGTATTTGCACATCAAATGCAGTTTAATAGCAAATACCAGAGCATTCTGGGCTTCCCAGGTGGCAGAGTGGTAAAGAATATGCCTGCCAATGCAGGAGCTGCAAGAGATATGGGTTCAATCCCTTGGTCAGGAATATCCCCTGGAGTAGGAAATGGCAACCCACTTTAGTACTCCTGCCTCAAAAATACTGAGGACAGAGGAGCCTGGAAAGATAGAGTCTATGGGATCGCAAAGAGTTGCACTCGACTGAACGTACATGTACTCAAACATCAGAGCATCCTAGAGTATGCTGGTGAGCCTCTTTGTAGGGTTCTGGGGCCTAAAAATTGTCTTTGCCTCCTCCTACATTCACTCTAGATGTTGCAAAAGCATCCTGGGTGAGAATATGACTTTTAATGACTAATTTGAACAAAGCAACTCCTGACCACTTGTTCAGGTCATCAGAGCAGACAGTTAAGATGAGAGCATACCAGTCAAGGCCAGACTTCAGCATCATCTTCAATTTCTAGGCCCCCATAAGCTTGATTCAGAATCTCCAGAGATAGAGACTTGAGTTTAAGAAGCTCCTACAAGTGATTCTGACATGCCTAGTTTGGTTTCCAGGGTGGCAGAGGCCTTGAGCCATGATCTGATGAGAAAAGCTTTAGGTCTCTAGAATCTAAAGAGCTCTCCCACCTACTCACTCACGCCTGAAGAGTCCCCAAGTACAATCAAATGCAATGAGGATGTGCTACATGTGGACCCCAGACTCTATGCAGGCTATAGAACTGAACCAAGGGTGCAACTTCACTGCACCATAAGTAGGCATGACTTTGGAGTTAAGCTGGTTTGGATTCTATTCCTGCCTTTGCCACTTCACAGGCTTTGAATATTTGAACCATTAATTTCCTCTCCCTCTGCTTTAATCCCTGCCTCTAAAAGCTGGGGAGTATAAATGTTCCCCCTGTATGTTTGTGGCAATGGTATACCATGCCAGTCCTGAGCCTCCTAAATTTGCAGATCCATTGTTCATCGTTCCACTGGTCTCCTTTGTACAGCTGGGAGCTGACACCCACAGGCTGACTTCTGCCTTGGCTGGTGGAAGATCCCGTGAGAAAAGTAGAGTGAGGGAGGAAGAGAGCAGCCACGGCACTCTCTCCTTTTCTCTCTGACTTGATGGCATCCCTCCAGTGGCTCCTCTGTCATGGCCCAGGCTCCCCCCAGATCAGCCGCCATGGCTTCAGTGAAATGAGAGCAGCAATCAACATATACCTAGTGCTTCCTCTGTGCTAGGAATGGTTCTAATTGCTATATTTAAATTAACTCATAGTCAAGGCTTTGGTTTTTCCTGTGATCATGNTTTCTCCTCCAAAGCAGCTTGGGCTGAACTACACAGGACCTGACCCATCTAAGAAGAGCAAATATGCATGTCCCAGAGTGGAGATTGATATACAGATGTTTCAAGGATAAAGATGGTGGAAGTGGGTCCCTCTAAAAGTGGGGAGAAGATCACAAAACCACCTGAAGTTGACGAGGTTACAGCTGGAGGTTACAGCTGGTTACTGCCCTTCTGAAGAGCGTGTTCAGGGTCTGACTCCTACATAAAACAAACTCCAATATAGAACGTCCCTAAAGCATTCCATCTACAGAATTAATTCATAGACCCTGTATCTCTGGACCTGCAGATATGGCACTCAGAACATAACCTTGCCAATGAATGGCCAATACAGACAATATGCACTATAAGGAATGCCCACATTGATCGTGAAGTCATTAAGACTGTGGGTTTTGGGAAAGGAAGCCTGGTTCAAGGGTAGCGCTTATTAGCTATGCTTATCAGACAAGAACTTACCTTCTTTGGCCTCAGTTTTCTCACCTGGAGAACCGGAAGAGTAACAGAATTTACATGATAGAGATGCAATGAGAATTAAATGAGATGATACATGTCAAGTTCTTAGCAGAGAGTTTGTTGTACTGTGAAAGTTTACTGTTAGTTATGACAGTTAACGTTATCAGAGCTAGATTAAATGATGTAGTAATTTGCAAATCAAAATTTTATGTTTAACCAGAATTGCACGCCTTTTATTTTCCAACTTTCTGTCCTGGGATTTGGAATTTGAGAAAACAATCTATCATACTGTATTTGAAGCCGGTAACTAGAGGCCAGTCCTAACTGTTCACTGAAACATTAACAGTGAGGTCCTATTTTGAGCCTAGATATGATATGAGGAGAGAGGTAAAAGCAAGACTTTTAAAGTAGATGTGAGATCTTGTAACAAGAAAGGCTTGCCTAGTTTCAAAGCGTAGAATAGTTAGACATAGGAAGGCACTACAATTGTTTCTTCCCAATTCATTTATTCATTAGAATCACTTAGAGAACTTAAAAAATACATACTAATGCCCAAGCCCATCACACAGACTGACTTAATCAGAATGCCTGTGGGTGAAATATTTATTTGCATCAATATTTTAAAGCTCTACACTTATTGTAATGTGCAACTAAAACTGATGCCTTTACAAATGAGCAGAATTTCATCCTAGCTTTCCTTTCTTTTCCTTCTAAAACAATATCGAGGTGAGAATTCTATTTAGAGACAATCACACACTGAATTACTCTTCACACAGTGTCCCTAAGTATTCAGTCTGAGGCAGTTCCACTCCAGCTCAAGAAGTTTGAGTACCTGGGGACAGAGTAAGTGAATTCATTTTGTGTGCCAAGCAGTTCTTGTTCGAGAATCTTCACAGACTCTCAGAAGTGAACATGAAATTCTGGCATATCAAATAGTGGCAAAAAAAGATAGACAGGACAGAGAATTCCTAGTTCCAAAGAAAACCTCAGTTTAGTTCAGTCGCTCAGTCGTGTCCGACTGTTTGCGACCCCATGGGCTGCAGCACACCAGGCTTCCCTGTCCATTACCAACTTCCAGAGCTTGCTCAAACTCATGTAGTATGGGACTAATGTATTTGCACATCAAATGCAGTTTAATAGCAAATACCAGAGCATTCTGGGCTTCCCAGGTGGCAGAGTGGTAAAGAATATGCCTGCCAATGCAGGAGCTGCAAGAGATATGGGTTCAATCCCTTGGTCAGGAATATCCCCTGGAGTAGGAAATGGCAACCCACTTTAGTACTCCTGCCTCAAAAATACTGAGGACAGAGGAGCCTGGAAAGATAGAGTCTATGGGATCGCAAAGAGTTGCACTCGACTGAACGTACATGTACTCAAACATCAGAGCATCCTAGAGTATGCTGGTGAGCCTCTTTGTAGGGTTCTGGGGCCTAAAAATTGTCTTTGCCTCCTCCTACATTCACTCTAGATGTTGCAAAAGCATCCTGGGTGAGAATATGACTTTTAATGACTAATTTGAACAAAGCAACTCCTGACCACTTGTTCAGGTCATCAGAGCAGACAGTTAAGATGAGAGCATACCAGTCAAGGCCAGACTTCAGCATCATCTTCAATTTCTAGGCCCCCATAAGCTTGATTCAGAATCTCCAGAGATAGAGACTTGAGTTTAAGAAGCTCCTACAAGTGATTCTGACATGCCTAGTTTGGTTTCCAGGGTGGCAGAGGCCTTGAGCCATGATCTGATGAGAAAAGCTTTAGGTCTCTAGAATCTAAAGAGCTCTCCCACCTACTCACTCACGCCTGAAGAGTCCCCAAGTACAATCAAATGCAATGAGGATGTGCTACATGTGGACCCCAGACTCTATGCAGGCTATAGAACTGAACCAAGGGTGCAACTTCACTGCACCATAAGTAGGCATGACTTTGGAGTTAAGCTGGTTTGGATTCTATTCCTGCCTTTGCCACTTCACAGGCTTTGAATATTTGAACCATTAATTTCCTCTCCCTCTGCTTTAATCCCTGCCTCTAAAAGCTGGGGAGTATAAATGTTCCCCCTGTATGTTTGTGGCAATGGTATACCATGCCAGTCCTGAGCCTCCTAAATTTGCAGATCCATTGTTCATCGTTCCACTGGTCTCCTTTGTACAGCTGGGAGCTGACACCCACAGGCTGACTTCTGCCTTGGCTGGTGGAAGATCCCGTGAGAAAAGTAGAGTGAGGGAGGAAGAGAGCAGCCACGGCACTCTCTCCTTTTCTCTCTGACTTGATGGCATCCCTCCAGTGGCTCCTCTGTCATGGCCCAGGCTCCCCCCAGATCAGCCGCCATGGCTTCAGTGAAATGAGAGCAGCAATCAACATATACCTAGTGCTTCCTCTGTGCTAGGAATGGTTCTAATTGCTATATTTAAATTAACTCATAGTCAAGGCTTTGGTTTTTCCTGTGATCATGTATGGATGTGAGAGTTGGACTGTGAAGAAGGCTGAGCACCAAAGAATTGATGCTTTTGAACTGTGGTGGTGGAGAAGACTCTTGAGAGACCCTTGGACTGCAAGCAGATCCAACCAGTCCATTCTGAAGGAGATCAGCCCTGGGATTTCTTTGGAGGGAATGATGCTGAAGCTGAAACTCCAATACTTTAATCACCTCATGCGAAGAGTTGGCTCATTCGAAAAGACTCTGATGCTGAGAGGGATTGGGGGTCATTGGAAAAGACTCTGATGCTGAGAGGGATTGGGGGTAGAAGGAGAAGGGGACGACCAAGGATGAGATGGCTGGATGGCATCACTGACTCAATGGACATGAGTCTGAATGAACTCCGGGAGTTGGTGATGGGCAGGGAGGCCTGGCGTGCTGCGATTCATGGGGTCGCAAAGAGTTGGATACGACTGAGTGACTGAACTGAACGGAATCTTCACCATAATCCTGTAAGGTAGACACAATTACTATTAAAAATGAGGCAAAGAAAAACAATCAAACAAACATGAAGTGACTTGTCCAAGGTCATAGAGGTAGTAGATTGTAGAACCATGGTTCAGCCCCAGGGGTCTGGCATATGAAGTTGTTCTCCATAAGTGCAATCCTACACCCCCTTTCAAGATGACTGCCTCAGAATCAGGGAAATGATGAAGAAGCCGTCCATTGCGTCCAGTCAGTCTGGAGCCTCCCATGCAAAGCAGCCTCTAACTCTTACAGTTTCAGACCTGCACAGGAACTATGACACCTTGATAAAGCATCAGGATCAGATCCCTGTCCACTTGGCTGAAAGGAAGGTCCAGCATCCAGCCCTGAGCCTGCATGGTACCTACTGGCCTTTTCTGCTTTAATAGACACCTGGAGTGGAAACTGACCACACAGGAATGCATGAGCCATTAACTGGAACTACATTAAGCCTATCAGAATCAATTGCCAACTTTCCAATGACCTTCTCATAAATTAGTTTATTAGGTGGTTTTACTCATTCACTAATCAACTGAAGGTAGAAGGAAAGGCGCTTCTACTGAGTGTTCACTCTGATTTCAGTCATCTCTTAGGAGCTCCGCAAGTGAATTCTTTTTTCCTTTTCACCCTCCTAGCAACCCTGTGAGAGAAAAACATGATTCCCACCTTACAGAGAAGAAAACTGAGCTCAGAGGGATTAACAGGTGAGAGATGCAGCATTTAAACCCTGGTTGGTCTGACTCCCATACACCAGAGTCTCTTCTGAGCTAAGATAAGGATGCTGTCTCAATGGGAATTTTAGAGTGTGGCCACAGAATGCATAATTACAAAGTTTGGGACACTTTTCACAGAGATTTCAGAGCTACTTTAGATTGGTTACCACTCTGTAGCTCGCATTTTTCCTCTTTGAACAGGAAAGTCTATAGCAGTTATCCTAAGCTTGTCTCACCATGGTACCTTGTGGGCAAGGGGAGCAGATAACTGTCCCTTTAGACTAACAGATGCTCATACTGTAACTGTACTGAAGAAGCTCTTCTTAACTACAGTCAAGGAGCTTCATCCCACCTGAACCTGATGTAGATAGATGGTAGTTTTGCAGACTTTGAGCGGATGCTGTAATGGTAGAAGATATTTTGCATGTGAAACATATGTGAATTATTGGGGGCCAGAGGGTAGACTGTTGTAGGCAGCCTTCAGTCTGAGCCACCATGATCCCTACCTCTTGACAATGTTCACACCCTTATGTAATGCCCTCCCCTTGAGTACAGGCTGGACCCAGTGACTTGCTTCTAAGTAACAGAATAAAAGGGATGAGTTTGGTTACAAATTTAAGACATGCGGTTTAGATTTAGGTTTAGCTCATGTGTCTTAACTTTCATGGACTATGGCTACAATAAGTTTAATTTTCAGAGCCTTTGTGGTTTTATTTTGGGTTGCCTGGTTTATCTGATACTTCTGGGGCTCCACTGGTTCCTGTTGGTGCTGGGAGACTGGAAGAGATTTCTCTAGCCTGGGATACCAAGTTTAGGAGAGGAGTAGAATAATTTTAATCAGACAAATTATATAATCAGTATGGCATTTTTAAACTTCTTTTTTTCACTTAGTATTATAATGCAAGCATATATTAATAGCATTAACTTTTAAATCATGAGTGATATCATCATTCTTATGCTGTTTTAAACCTCAGGTCATTCTAGAAGATAATAGGTGAGGAGATTAAAAAGTTGGGCAGCTAATATTGGTATTCCTATCTCATTTTGATTTTTAAGATGTAACTGATAAGTTAATCTTACCCTTTGTCTTTATGTCCCTTTAACATTCCAGAAAGGAAAGCTTAATGAAAATGATGGTTTTCAAGGACGGGAGAGAGTCTCCTTCAGGGAATATTATTCAGATCTGGAATTTGAAGAGTGGGTACCATTTTTCCTTTTCAAAGTGCTATAATATGAGAGTTTGCATTTTTTAATTAGGAATAACTAAATTTGACAACATATGAAAATTATGGGCAATGGGTATGAATCTCAGTCCGTGAACTCAAGGGAACAAAAAATAATAAAAGATGATATATTAAATCTATTTAATATTATCTCCAACACCTCCTCCGATGGACTAGCTGCATATATAAGCTCCATCAGTCTTAGAAACCATCCCACAGACATAGAGCAAAGGACACAGAGTCCCCCACTTACACCGTGGTACTGAGGTAACCCTCATATTTTTCAGTCTTGACAAATCTGTCATCCTAGTTTGTAAGCTCCTTTCAGAGCTTGGACTTCTATAATGAGACCATTCTTCCCCAAAGTAGCATGGTATCATTTCCCACAGCCTGCAAAAACCAAAATCCCTCTCATTTTTCTGGATTCTGGAAATTTTTTTCTAGTTTTGTTAAGGTCCTTTCATTTTTCTTTATGGACTATGCTGTAAAGCTTCCCTGGTGGCTCAGATGGCAAAGAATCTGCCTGCAGTGCAGGAGACTCAGGTTCAATCCCTGGGTCAGGAAGATTCCCCTGGAGAAGGAAATGGCAACCCAGTCCACTCTTCTTGCTTGGAGAATTCCATGGACAGAGGAGCGTGGCAGGCTACAGTCCATGGCATCGCAAGGAGCTGGACATGATGTAGCAACTAACACTTTCACTTCATGCTGTAGAGCAGATTATGGGCTCAAACTCTAGTTCTATCACATGTAAGCCAAGTTTCCTTGGATAAAAGCCTCAACCTCTCTGTGCTTCAGCTTCTTCACCCATAAAATGGGAACAGAAACAGAACCTTCCTCAAAGGATGTTATGAGTATTAAGTGAGCCAATATATCTAAAGGTCCCTAAGTTGGAACCTGGCATTTCATCCTTGCCTTTATCATCATCACCATATTCCTTCCTGTTTCTCTCCAAGGTACTCCATCTCTTCCCCACCAGGATGTCTAGCACAAGCTCCTCCATGGGCTGAAGGTTTTAAAGAGCAAAGTCAGGAAGCCGTGAGTCTTGCAGACTGTTTGCCCTCTGCAGTGTCACACAACTCCTCGAAATCAGGGAATGAGAGCCTGTGCGGAAGTGGAAAGAGAAAATTGTAAACCATTGTCTGCAAAGATTACCCTGCCAGTTGTGGTACTGATTTTAAGACTGTCTATTTTTGTCAAAGCTCATCGAATGGTACACTTTAAATTGGTGAAAGGATCATCAAAAAAGCAAGAAAGTTCCATAAAAACATCTATTTCTGCTTTATTGACTATGCCAAAGCCTTTGACTGTGTGGATCACAACCAACTATGGAAAATTCTGAAAGAGATGGGAATACCAGACCACCAGACCTGCCTCTTGAGAAACCTGTATGCAGGTCAGGAAGCAACAGTTAGAACTGAACATGGAACAACAGACTGCTTCCAAATAGGAAAAGGAGTACGTCAAAGCTATATATTGTCACCCTGCTTATTTGTCTTATATACAGAGTATATCATGAGAAATGTTGGGCTGGAGGAAGCACAAGCTGGAATCAAGATTGCCAGGAGAATATCGATAACTCAGATATGCAGATGACACCATCCTTATGGCAGAAAGTGAGAAGAACTAACGAGCCTCTTGCTGAAAGTGAAAGAGGAGAGTGAAAAAGTTGGCTTAAAGTTCAACATTCAGAAAACTAAGATCATCTATTAAGTGATGGGACCAGATGCCATGATCTTAGTTTTCTGAATGTTGAACTTTAAGCCAACTTTTTCACTCTCCTCTTTCACTTTCAGCAAGAGGCTCGTTAGTTCTTCTCACTTTCTGCCATAAGGATGGTGTCATCTGCATATCTGAGTTATCGATATTCTCCTGGCAATCTTGATTCCAGCTTGTGCTTCCTCCAGCCCAACATTTCTCATGATATACTCTGTATATAAGACAAATAAGCAGGGTGACAATATATAGCTTTGACGTACTCCTTTTCCTATTTGGAA
>SJYV01041443.1:1289353-1307609 GCA_006410875.1 Neotragus pygmaeus | reverse complement strand
GAGGTCCGGTCTGTGTGCCACCGTAGCCTTGAACCGAGTTCCAGGCTGTGTGCCGCCAGGACACGACTGAGCAACTTCACTTTCAATTTTCACTTTCCACTTTCATGTATTGGAGAAGAAAATGGCAACCCACGCCAGTGTTCTTGCCTGGAGAATCCCAGGGATGGGGGAGCCTGGTGGGCTGCCATCTATGGGGTTGCACAGAGTTGGACACGACTGAAGTGACTTAGCAGTAGCTTAGCAGACAGCATATTAAAAATTAGACACATTACTTTGCCAACAAAGGTCCGTCTAATCAAAGCTATGGTTTTTCCAGTAGTCATGTATGGATATGAGAGTTGGACTATAAAGAAAGCTGAGCGCCAAAGAATTGATGCTTTTGAACTGTGGTGTTGGAGAAGACTTTTGAGAGTCCTTTGGATATCAAGGAGAGCCAACCAGTCCATCCTAAAGGAGACTGGTCCTGAGTGTTCATTGGAGAGACAGATGTTGAATCTGAAACTCCAATATTTTGGCCACCTGATGTGAAGAGCTGACTTATTTGAAAAGACCCTGATGCTGGGAAAGATTGAAGGCAGGAGGAGAAAGGGACGACAGAGGATGAGATAGTTGGATGGCATCACTGACTCAGTGGAGATGAGTTTGAGTAAACTCCAGAAGTTGGTGATGGACAAGGAGGACCTGCGTGTGCAAAGAGTCAGACATGACTTGGTAACTGAACTGAACTGCATGCAAATTACACTTTAATAAAACTGACAAAAAGTCACCCTGGTACATGCATAATACCATATTCAAAGAAATTATTTTGGGGAAAGATAACTTGGATATGGATGTTTATTTAGGGTAATTACCATTGTAGGCTGTTTTAACATTTCCAGTGTCTCTACCATGAGAAGAAATCAAGGCTCTTAATTATGAACAACTGTTTGGGTTGAGGTTGTGGAGCTTCAGGATGGTGGTTGCTCTTATACATATTTAACAAAGGAGGACAGAAAGCAGAGTCGTCGATCTCTAAAAATTTGATTTCATACCCTGGGATTGTAAGAAAATAATAAACACTACTTCTGTGTGCAGAGCCCTAAAGCAGGGCTAGAGACCCACCTTCACACATTGTCTAATTTGATCAGTTCACATGGCCCAGTATGTCAGGTATTGATCACACCTGACGGATGAGATGAGCATGTCCTAAGAGAAGAGGACCCTTGCCTGAGGTCACACAGATGGGAAGTCCCATAGCCAGACCCTGAGTCCTGGTATGTGGTTGCCAAATACAATGTTCTTTTTACTACCTAATTGGAAAAAAGTGATCATATTTTCAGGTTCTGAAATTTGCCACATTTGCCTTTAGGGTTGATTAGTACAAATTCCTATAATAAAATAGGATTCTGCTGGTCCAAGTCTAGAGCCCCATGTTGGCATCCCACAGTGAATGCCATATTGTTATCACCCTGGCCTCACAGGAACAGATGGGGAGAAAATGCAGAACGTTCTTCCTCCTGCTCCTGTTGTCCTGATCCACATGAACTGTGGTGCAGCAAAGGGAAAAATGAAAAGGCAGCAGTTTGCCTCTAAAGCATCAAATTGCCATCTGGCCTTAAGGAAATTATTATTTAACCATTCCCATGAAGTATTTGAGACCGCTCCAAAGGTTCTGTTTTGCCTTGAGGAGTTGGATAGTTTTAGAAGCATATTTTACCACCTCTTTGTTTCCTAAAAGCAAAGTTCTCGCTTTCTGAAATTAGACAACTAATTGATATATCCCATGCACGAGCAAGACAGCAAGAATCTCCTAGAACCTCAAGAAAGAGGAAGAGAAGTAAATGGTGATGGAAGAGATTTCCATCAGCAGCAATGATCCAACTGATTTCTGCAAATAGGAAGCTGAAGAAACATGGGGACAGTCAGGTTTAACCATTGAGTGTTAGAGACAATCTCCAGGAGACAATGGAACATCATGTCTCAGGATGATACACCTTTCTTGTATTAGTTTGCTAGAGCTTCCATGACAAACTACCACAGACTAGGTGGCTTAAACAACAAAAATGTATGTTCTCGTGACTCTGGAAGCTAGAAGTCCAAGCTCAAGGAGTCAGCAGGGTTGGTTTCTTCTAAGGCCTCTCTTTTTATTCTGTAGATGGCTTATGCCATCCATCCATGTCCTCCTCAAGGTCTTCTCTCTGTGCTTATCTGTGTCTAAATGTTCTCTTCTTATAAGGACACCTGTCATATTGTGCTAGGGCCATCTGATTGACCTCATTTTAACTTAATTTTCTGTTTAACAAAACCCATCTCCAAATATAGTCATATGTGAGGAAGTGGGATTAGGTCTACAGTGGATGAGTTTGGGGCATGATATAATTAAGCCTAAAACATCTGTTACTGTCTTGTGTCTTATGCTGAGACTTGCTGCTCTCATCTCTTTCCAATCTGAGATGANTATAGTCATATGTGAGGAAGTGGGATTAGGTCTACAGTGGATGAGTTTGGGGCATGATATAATTAAGCCTAAAACATCTGTTACTGTCTTGTGTCTTATGCTGAGACTTGCTGCTCTCATCTCTTTCCAATCTGAGATGAGATGCCATCCAACCATCTCATCCTCTGCCATCCCCTTCTCCTCCTGCCTTCAATCTTTCCCAGCATCAGGGTCTTTTCCAATGAGTCAGTTCGTCACATCAGGTGGCCAAAGTGTTGGATGAAATGGTTGGATGGCATCACCAACTCTATGGGCATGAGTTTGAGCAAGCTCCAGGAGTTGGTGATGGACAGGGAAGCCTGTCATGCACAGTCCATGGGGTCGCAGAGAGTCAGACACAACTGAGCAACTGAACTGAACTGAACTGATTTCCAATCTTTGCTCTGTAGTGAATAAAACTACTTTTCCCAGTCTCCCTTGCCAAATGGCTCTGGCTAAGTATACATAGAAGGCATTGTGGGAATCCTGAATAGCAAGGGAGGGAAGGAGCCAGCTGAGCTCTCCCTCTGCCTCAAGTAGCCTCTCTGACAGTGGATGACTTTCCCCCATTATCCCAGAATCTGGTAGAAAGCTCCTCTGTCAAGATTCCTATGCTGTTGGGCAGTCCTTACCATAGCTGTCAGATAGTCCTAGGCTTCTGGAACTGATAATTCCATTTCCTTCCTTTATCCTCCCGTCCCTAAGGGTAGAAGCAGATTTCTGCAATTTCTAATCTCTAAGGTGCTTCCACATCCTCTGGCTTCTCAGCTCTTCTATCATCTGGCTAACCAATTCCCTATACTGACTTTCCTCTGTTATTATAGACTTAGAATGTCTTCTGTTTCCCTGCTAGACCAAATGCTACATTCCCAATCTCAGAAAGATAATTCTAACAGAAGACAAAAACAAACCAAAAAAGTTCAGCCTAGAATCTTAGAATACTCAGGAATACCTACTATGTGACAATAAAATAAAGTAACAAATAGGAACCCCATATTCTTTCTAGGTAAAGAGGTGGATATTAAAAAAGACTCGCAAAAAGCAAAATTATGTGATCCCCAAGTACAAAGCCAGCTGTCAACTGCCACTGAATAAGCTTAATCCTCAGGGTTCCCCACCTTCATGGTCTCTTCTAAGGCCCTGGGAGAAACCCTCGCTTTATGTTTATATGGTCATATTTTGGGGTAGAATTTTCAAAAGAAACATTTCTGTACTACTTTTCTTAAAGAGGTTTCTTAATTTCCATATACCTGAAGCCCAGAAAATCTCCATCTGCTCCTACTGCAAATATTTCAGAATAGACAGTTACAGACTCAGTGTGTACAGAAGCAGATACTGCATTTGATTAAAGGCCTTTATCTGTTTCTCTAGAATCTTGAGTTCTAGACACTCTGATCCTGGACTAGAAACAGCTCCTGGCTATAGTCATCCTATTCCTCAACATTTTACTGAGGAAGCAGCATGTAGTTAAGTACATACTGTAGGGTCAGACAGCTTCAATTATATCCCCAGCTTCTCCTCTTATTACCATGTGCATTAGAGCCTCAGATTTCTCATGTATTAAATGGACATAGTATTCGTCCTTAACTCTTAGGTTTGAGGATTTAATGAGATGATCTAGAACTCCGTATGTAGTGAAGTGCTACATGAATGTTAGTCACTATTAATATTTTTATTATAGACTTGATCTCAGACTCCCTGTGTCTCAGTCCCTATCCCCATGTTTCTTTGCCTGGACTTACTTAGCTCCCCACTTTGAACAACTTACTGACTGGATCACCTTTGTTGGTTCTGTCCTAGCCTCAGTCTTTGGTTTGGAACTTGAGCTTGCAAGGGAAACTCCCTAGGAATGGACAATGACAGCTTCTTTCCACTAGTGCAGAGGTTCCACCGCTGTCCCGAGCATTCCGTTGGACCCCCCCTAGCCATGTGCAGCACGGCCCGTACAAGGTAACAGGTAGACCTTCTGTGTCTGGAAGCAGCTTCTTGTGTCAAAACAGAAACACACAAAAGTAGCCAAGCAGGCACAGTTATTACCAGAATTTCCTCCTAATTTCCTGTGAACTTTGTCCATTTCATACCAGACCTCCAGAGAACCTGTGACATCTAATAATCAAGAGTCATCTTCCCTTAATTTCCAACTTTATACTTTCCGCTATGACACCCTTAATTCCTGCCAAAATTCTCAGTTATTCCTGGTCCATCTTTATTACTATTAATGTGAAAAAGATAATTGATGTAAATAAAATAGAGATTAAGGATAGCTCCATTTGCATTCTCATGATGTATTTTTTTTCATTTAAATAAGCACATAACATAATAGCTAAGACCTATAGAAAGGAATAAAGTGAAGGAATACAGTGAAGCCCTAGAATACCAGCACCCAGTTTAAGATGTAAAATATTGCCAACTGAAGCCCCCAGTGTCTTCTTCCCTATTACGCTACCCTCACTCTTCCCAGTGGCAACCACCATTTTGAATTTGCTGCCTCTCACTCCCTTGCACTTCTTTATACTTTTCCAATATACAGGCAGATGTGTACTCTTAAAGCAAGTTATAGAACATTTATATTATTTCTGTAAAGCATAAAACATATCTAGTTGTTGTTGTTGTTGTTTTAAACAAACGGATCTATGGTTGATTCAATGAGGGAAATATGGACCATATCAGGAGGGAAGGCCAAATACCCATTGAGTGTTTCAATTAGATTTAACTATCAGTTCTAAAATTTCCCTGGAGAAGGAAATGGCACCCCATTCCAGTACTCTTGCCTGGAGAAGCCCATGGAAGGAGGAGCCTGGTGGGCTATACAGTCCATGGGGTCGCAATGAGTCGGACACAACTGAGCGACTTCACTTTCACTTTCTTTCACTTTCTAAAATTTCACTTGGTTATCTTTTTATGGTTTCATTTTCAAAGTTAATTATTATTATCAGTTTGAGGGGGTGCACTGGGTCTCTGTTGCTGTGCTCAGACTTTCTCTAGTTGCAAAGAGCAGGAGCTACTAGCTGCAGTGCGAGGGCTTCTCACTGCAGGGGCCTCTTTCACTGCTCATCACAGGCTCTAGGCACATGGCATCAGCAGTTATAGCATGCGGACTCAGTAGCTGTGGCACTCGGGCTTAGTTGCTCCACAACATATGGAATCTTCCTGGACCAGAGATTGAGCCCATGCCCCTGCATTAGCGGGCAGATTCTTATCCACTGTACCACCAGGGAAGTCCCTATTTTTATTTCAACTTCCTATCTATTCAACAATATGCTACATTTTCTTTTAAATATTTACAATGACTTCTTTAAAGTGCTTGTCTGTTATTTTTAAAATTGGGTTCATTTTATGCCTTTTTCTATTGATTACTTTTCCTCTTGATTATGGATCACATTCTCCTGTTTCTTATTTCACATTTTCTGCATGTCCAATATTTTTAGTATATTGGATATACTACATGATATGTGGTCAGCTATGGACTCTGTCATATTCTTCTGACAGGTGTTGTTTCAAAACACCATTAAATTATTGATTGACATTTTTATCTTATGAAAGCCTGATTTTTACCCTTTATTTTGGTGCATCTGTTTTTGTATTTGGTCCTTTATTCTAAGGCAAATCCCTTAGACAAGAGATATGGTGAGATTTCAATGGAAAGCCCAAAGCATTTACCAAGACCTACTAACTTGGAAGAACTAAAACTCTTAATTCTGTCTCCTCTTTACTAGGTAGAAGTTGAAAGCTCTGCTTAAATCTTTTAGCCTTTCAGCTATTGCTTTCTGCTGAGCTTCTTGAAATCTCCCCAATGCGTATGCAGTTTAGGGTCAGCCAAGGATTCAAGGACAGTTTATACACCTATTTAGGGTGTTCCTGCTCCATTCTGAAAAACCTCACTTTCCAGCTTCTTTAGCAGCTTCGAATTCTGCTTTGTATCATGTCAAGTTAGTGATACTGCATCTTTCTGGCTCAGATCTAGTCACCTTATAACATAGACTAGACTAGCTAACCCCAATGAGAAAATCATATAAATGTATATTCCATCCAGTGCTGTTTCCTTCTTTCAAGTATTAACAGCTTCCAGTTTCTGCCTGCTTGTGGGTCACTCTCCAGTGCCTTCAGATGTCTTTTCTTCAGTACTTTGTTCAGAGTTTATGATTATTGTCAGTAGAAACATTAGTTGATACAAGACACTCTGCTGTTATTGAACTGGATCAAAAGTGACATTTTTACAAATTAAAAATATGCTCCAAAAGATCAAATAATTAATTTTCTTTTTCTCATCTAGGACATTAAAGTCATGTCAGACCAGCTCTTCAAGATGGTACAGTTACTTCAGTAACAGGGAAATAGTGTCACAAAAATACTGTTTGTTTTACCTGGTACGAAGGTACTGCCTTATAGGTGGTAATATGCCTCAGGCACTTCTTAAATCAGTCAAAGATTCCACAACCAAAATATCAGTTCTGATAGGTTATTTTATAGACTTCTCTTATTTTCCACCCAAACTTTAAGGCCATCATAGAACATATGTCCTAAGTGAAATATCCAGCACAGTTTTACTCAAAACCTTCTAACTCTTCAAGTATAATTTTGTGGTAGGAGGAGAATTCCTGTTTCCCATAGTTATGAAGATAAAGTGCCAAAAGCTCCAAATTACTTTTCATAGGTACCTGGATTTTGCTGCCATGGTCAGCAGTCAGACAAACATTTATAGCGTTCTCTAGGAATCTGACCCAATGTCCCCAGTCCATTCATCACCCTGACCTAACACAGATTCAAACTGTGAAAACCCAATATATAGTCAAGATGAAAGCAGAACTGCTCTGTTTGAAGTAAATTAGGCTGCAAGAATCTTGTCAACTGACACTCACACCCAGGTGAAAGAGGCTTTTGAGTTCCACTTCAGTGAACTTAATAGGTCTCTGGAGAATATGGTTTGCAAACTCTTCCTTTAGATCATGGGTCAGCAAACCTCTACAAAGGGCCAGAGAGTAAATATGTAGGCACTGTGACCCATACAGTGTCCATCACAAAAACTCAAATTTAGCATCGTAACAAAAACAGCCAACAAGGACAATAGGTAATGAATGGACTTGAGCGTGTTTCAATAAATCGTTATTTATAAAAATAGGTGGTAGCCGGAATCTGGCCCACAGGCACTAGAGCCGATCCCTGCTTTAGCTGTAAGGGGAAGAGATCCTGAAAAAGCCAGAGCAAGTCCTAGATGTCACACGTGTTCTTTTTGAAGCTCTGAAGGTTAGGCACTTACCCTTTCCTTACTTTGTCATTGTTTTTGTCATTGGTTACACTTTGCCTGGACAATGTGTTAAGAAAAAAGCCACTGACATTCTCAGCATCTTTGAAGTATGCTTTCTTATCTGTAGTGGTAGTTTAGTCACTGAGTCTTGCAACCCCACGGACTGTAGCCTGCCGGTCTCCTCTGTCCATGGGATTTCCCAAGCAAGCATACTGCAGTAAGCTGCCATTTCCTTCTCCAGGGGAATCTTCCTGATTCAGGGATTGAACCCAAGTCTCCTGCATTGCAGGCAGATTCTATACAAACTCAGCCACCAGGGAAGTCATTCTTATCTGTAGAAAATGTTTATTTTAAAAAAAATAGAGAGCACACAGCAATAATGATTGGCAAGTACAACCATTACTGGAATGTTCAAACTACAATACCGTTGTGCTCATTTCACATGCTAGCGAGGTAATGCTCAAAATTCTTCAAGCTAGGTTTCAGGAGTACCTGAATTCAGAATTTCCAGATGTACAAGATAGATTTTTTTTTTAAAGCAGAAGAGCCAGAGATCAAACTGCCAACATCTATTAGATCATATAAAAAGTAAGAGAATTCCAGAAAAACATCTACTTCTGCTTCATTGACTACGCTAAAGCTTTTGACCGTGTGGATTACAACAAACTATGGAAAATTCTTAAAGAGATGGGAATACCAGATCACCTTACCTACCTTCTGAGAAACCTGTATGCAGGTCAAGAAGCAAGTTAGGACTGGACAAGGAAAAATGGACTGGTTCAAAATTGGGAAAGGAGTATGTTAAGGTCATATATTGTCACCCTGCTTATTTAACTTATATGCAGAGTACATCATACAAAATGCTGGATTGGATAAACTATAAGCTAGAATCAAGATTGCCGGGAGAAATATCCTGGAAAATACCCTGATGCTAGGAAAGACTGAGGGCAGGAGGAGACGGGGAAGATAGAGGATGATATGATTGGATGGCATCACCAACTCAATGGACATAAGTTTGAGCAAACTTCCAGAGATAGTGAAGGACAGGCAAGCCTGGCATGCTGCAGTCCATGGGGTCATACAGAGTCATACATGACTGAGCAACTGAACAACAGATATGCAGATGATACCATTCTCATGGCAGAAAACAAAGAGGAAATAAAGAGTCTCTTGATGAAGGTAAAAGAGGAGAGTGAAAAAGGTGGCTTAAAACTCAACATTCAAAAAAGTAAGATCATGGCATCTTGTTTCATCACTTCATGGAAAATACATGGGGAAAAGTAGAAACTTTTCCAGATTTTGTTTTCTTGGGCTCCAAAATCACAGGATGGTGACTGCAGCCATGAAATTTGAAAATGCTTGCTCCTTGGAAGAAAAGCTATAACAAACCTAGACAGCATATTAAAAAGCAAAGATATCACTGTTCCAACAAAGGTTTATAGCTTTTCCAGTAGTCATGTATGGATGTGGGAGTTGGACCATAAAGAAAGCTGAGTTCCAAAGAATTGATGCTTCTGAATTGCAGTGCTGAAGAAGACTGTTAAGAATCCTTTGGACAGCAAGGAGCTCAAACTAGTCAATCCTAAAGGAAATCAACCCAGAATATTCATTGGAAGGACTGATGCTGAAGCTGAAGCTCCAATACTTCGGCCACCTGATGTAAACAGCTGACTCATTGGAAAAGGCCTTGATGCTGGGAAAGATTGAGGGCAGGAAGACAAGGGAACAACAAAGGACAAGATGGTTGGGTGGCAACGTTGACTCAATGGACATGAGTTTGAGTAAACTCCGGGAGATGGTGAAGGACAGGGAAATTGGGAGTGATAGAGTCCATGGAGTCGCAAAGAATCAGACACAACTTAGCAACTGAAAAACAACAACCACAATCACTAGCTGTGCAGAACACGGGCAATTTTCTTCCTCTTTCTGAGCCCCTTTCATCATCTGTAAAATGGGAATCATAATAGCTACTCTACAGGGTTGTCATGAGGATTAAAGATCTTCAGAGTAAGTGCTGAATAAGTGGTAGGTCCCTTTCCCTTTGTATTAGACACAGAGGAAAAGGATGAGTTCCTTCTGAAAAGTGAAATCAAAGGAAGAGAATCAAAAAAATTCAATTTACCTACAAAATCTTGTCTAGTAATTCCTCTTGAAATGTCTGTATTCTTTGAAAGAACTCCAAGTCTTTCTCTTCCAATGGGATATGCAATAAGCTCAGCCTGATGCCTTGGGGAAAATGTCAATATTAGGAAAAGGGCCCTGGTGACCCAGGTGGTTGTTCTAGCTCAGTTGTGGAACGTTGTGTAAATCACTTCTCTTTATTCTAAATTTCTTTAATTTCCTCAATTGTTAAAATGATGATGGCTAAACTGCTGCTGCTGCTGCTCAGTCGCTTCAGTTGTGTCCGACCCTGCCCAGCCTCATGGACTGCAACCCACCAGGCTCCCCTGTCCCTGGGATTCTCCAGGCAAGAACACTGGAGTGGGTTGCCATTTCCTTCTCCAATGCATGAAAGTGAAAAGTGAAAGTGAAGTCGCTAAGTCGTGTCCGACTCTTCACAACCCCATGGACTGCAGCCCACTAGGCTCCTCCATCCATGGGATTTTTCAGGCAAGAGTACTGGAGTGGGGTGCCATCGCCTTCTCTGGATGACTAAACTAGGGGTTTTCAAACTGTCAGAAAATCAAAGTTTCCTGAATACACTCAAGAATCAGATATTATGTGAATAAAATGCGAACATATAGAGACAGAAAAAACAACATTAAAAGTAGTCCTAGAATTCAAAGCATAAGAAACAATGGGTTAGATGATGCCTCAGGTGGCTGCCAGTTCTAACTGCCCATGTTTCAGTGAACACATACACACCACGTAAATGTAATTGCCAGTATGGCATTGTGATTCACGAGGCATTTTATTAGTCACATTGAGTTCACACTGTGAATGCAGGCTAACTGCATTCATAGTGTGGATTCTCTCTTTGGCTGTTTGAAATTCAACAGAGCCCAGCTCCACTGCAGGAAGGCATGGTACCAATGCACGCAATCAATCTACCCTCTTTGAAGAAGTCTCAGTGCCCAGTGACATGGAAAAAGTTACTATGATGGAGAAAGAGCTTTGAGACAATATCTCGAGGGTGGCTGAATTTACAGTTTCATTTAGCAAGTGCACAGCTGCTGCTCTAGAACTAGAGGTAAATTATGGAAGATATCATTTGTTTTTGCCTGCTCAGCATCCTTTCCCATTCTTGTTTCCATTTCAGTTTCCCTTGGAAGTGAAGAGACTGGATTGCAAGTCTTAACTATAAAATTGTAAACAAGATCATGTTATCCTAGCATTAAGACCAACAAGTACTTCAATGGGACAAAACAGAGTTCTAGGGCAGACCCAACTGATATTCTGACAAAGATGCAAAGGTAATTCAACTGATAAAGTATAATACTTGCAACAACTATTAAGGAAACCATTGGAAATCTATACCTCCACATCGCATACAAAAATTAACTCAATATACTTGTGGGGCCTAAAACAACAAACTTTACAAAATAAACTATACGGCTTCTAGAAGAACACATATGAGAAAGCCTTAGTGACTTTGGATTAAGAGTTTTTAGATAAAACATCAAAAGCGCAATCCATAAAAGAAAAAAAACTGATAAGTTGAACTTCAAGATTTTTAACTTTTGCTCTTTAAAGACACAGTTAAAAGAATAAAAAGCCACAAAAAGGGAGAAAGTACTTGAAAAGGAACTCATATCCAGAAAAAATAATTCTTAAAAGTCCACAATAAGAAAACAGACAAGCATAAGATCTGAACAGATACTTCACTAAAGAAGACACATCTGTGGCAAATAAGCACATGGAAACATGCTCACTTATTAATCATTAGGGAAATTCCAATTAAAACCTCAATGTGGTACCCGTGCATACCTATTAGAGTAGCAAAATTTGAAAGGTTACCAATTCCAAAGGATAGTTATGACTTAGAGAACTAGAACCTTCACACACTGCCAGTGGAAATGGAAAATGGTGCAGCAGTCACTTTGGAAAAATGTGGAAGGTTCACAAAAAAACAAACATGAAACTACTTTATGATTCAGTCGTTCCACTTCTAGCTATTTACCCAAGAGAAGCGAAAGTGTATCTCCCTACAAATACTTACATGTGAATATTTACAGCAGCTTTATGTGTACTGGCCAAAAATCCAGAACCAACCCCAGTCCATCAACCAGTGATAACTAGATAAACTGTCATACACAAATGAATACTCACAGATAAAAAGGGATACACCATGGGCAAATGGTTCAACATGGATAAATCTCAAAGTAATTATGTTAACAGGAAACAGCTGGCAAAAAGAAGATGGCTCTGTTTATATAAAATTCTAGAGAACACAAACTAATCCAAAGCAGATCAGCAGTCACCTGGCTGGGAGAAGGGACAGGAGGGAAGTGTCACCAAGGGGCATAGGAAACTGTTCAGGTGACAGGCATGTTCATAATCTTGATTGTGAGGATGGTCTCACAGGCATATGGGAAGGTCAATATGTACCAAGGAAATGGCAACCCACTCCAGTGTTCATGTCTGGAGAATCCCAGGGATGGGGACGCCTGGTGGGCTGCCCGTCCACGGGGTCGCACAGAGTCAGACACAACTGAAGCGACTTAGCAGCAGGATACACTTTAATTTTTCTTTTTTTTTTTTTACTTTATTTTGCTTTACAATACTCTATTGGCTTTGCCATACATTGACATGAATTCACCACAGGTGTACACGAGCTCCCAATCCTGAATCCCTCTCCCACCTCCCACCTCACAACATCTCTCTGGATCATCCCCGTGCACCAGCCCCAAGCATCCTGCATCCTGTATGGACTGTCTGTTGGTATGTTAATTATACTTCAATAAAGCCGTTTTGGGTCTTCCCTGGTGGCTCTGAGGTAAGGAATCTGCCTGCCAATGCAGAAGATGTGGGTTCGATCCCTGGGTCAGGAAGATCCCCTGGAGGAGGAAACAGTAATCCACTCCAGTATTCTTACTGGGAAATCCCATGGACAGAGGAGCCTGGCAGGCTACAGTCCATGGGGTCACAAAAGACCCACATGTTGTTTAGCGACTAAACAACAACAAAGCTGTTTTTAAAGACAATAACCAAAACTCTTTTCCTTTGTATATCCACATTCCCTTTCAATGTAATTTTGCAGCTACTTCCATCAAGAGGAAGAGTCCTTCTCCATCCTTTGAATCTAAGATGGCTAACAGAATGTGCTAGAAGTGATGCTGTTGCCTGTCCTGAAGCCTTAAAATACTTGTTCATTCCCTACTGACTTAATCCAGTTGGGTTGCAATAACAAAACCATCCATGGGGTAATTCAGCAAACATTTATCTCTCACAGTTTTGGAGGCAGAGAATTCTGAGACCAAGGTGCCCACAGATTCTGTGTCTGGTGAGAGCTCACTTCCTGTTCATGGAGGACTGACTTCTCCCTGGGTCTTCACATGACCAAAGGGGCAAAGATGCTCTTAGGAGTCTCTTCTGTGAAGACACTGATTCCGTTCATGAGGACTCCGCCCTCCAGACCTAATGACCTACCAAAGGCTCCCACCTTCTAATACCATCATTCCGGGGGTTAGGATTTCAACATATGAATTCTGGGGGGACACAAACATTCAGACCTACTCTCCCTACTACTCTCCCTCAGAACCCTGCTGCGACGCTATGAACAGGGAAGCAAGATAGAGGATGGAAGACACATGGTCAAGCCACTTCTCTCTGTTTTAACGCCCAGTCACCCCCAGAGGCAGAACCGCCTACCCAGCCTGCAGTCAAGGAAACTGAGTATATTAGAGGATCTAAGATTATATGACCTGCTCAGCTGAGGCCAACTTGAACTTTCAACCCTCTGAATCAAGTAAATAACTGTTGTGCTACAACACTAAGTGTGGAGTGGTCTCATCTGTGGTTAATATTAATACATAAGTGATTCACTTCCCATCCAGGACCATATTCCTCACTCACCCAGCTTGACTTGATCTTGGTGGGGCAGCTAGAGATTAGGAACTCTTCACTATCTTAGGCCACCCACCTTCACTCCACTGAGAACTTTCATTTTTCATACACCAAACGTGAATGTCTATCATCTAGGCACTGTGCTAGACCCCAAGGGTAGATGATGTATGAGACAGTCCCATCACAGGAGATCTGAGATTCTAAATCAGAGTTACAGAGGGGTAGCAGCAAGCATATCAAATTCATTTTTTCTGTTTTTTAGGTTGGCTTTGTTGTCTTGGATATTTCTAAATCAGTTAATTTCTCTCATAAGCTTAGTATGAAATCCCTCCCTACTCTACAAAGAGTTAAAGAAAACGGGGGTAAACCTCCTGTGAAACAAGACACAATTCAGGCAGCATTAGAAAAGGATGCCATTCAAAGAAGGATGTGATCACAAGTGACAAAGGAGTGAACTTATACAAGAACAGTTGTTCAGTAGATCAATCATGTCAGACTCTTTGCAACCCCTTGGACTGTAGCCTGCCAGGTTCCTCTGTCCATGGAACTTTCCAGGCAAGAATACTGGAGTGAGTTGTCATTTCCTTCTCCAGAAGATCCCCCTGACCCAGGGATCTCTTGCATCAAACCTGCATCTCCTGTGTCTTCTGCATTGGCAGGTGAATTTTTTTACCACTGAACCACTAGGGAAGCCTGTAAAAGAATTACTGAGGGGTAAAGGTGCATAGTTTGAAAAGTCATAGGATTGGGCTAAAAAAAAGGGGGGGGGCAAATTCATTAATGCAAGTATCAAGCACTGACACTTGTATTTTTTAAATGTTTTAAAGGCCCAGCTTCCAGATGTTGTTCTTCAGAGATACTGATCCAGGAGACAGGCTAACCATCTTAGTCAATTGCCATTTAAATGTCCTGCCCTCAAGTTGAAGGAAACACATATTTTGTAAAGACCTCCAGGAGAGTGCGGGTTCTCAAGACTGAGGCCATTCCACTCCCAAGAAGTGGTTTATAGATGTAACAACAAGGGCAAGGAACAAAAGCATGAGGTGTTCTTTGCTCTTTATATCTATCTAGATCAAGAGAATACTCATGATTGCCCTCAGAAATATTTCTATTAGACTATCAATAAAATCCACCTCTTGATGCCTCAAATGTCACCCTGGGTGTTCATCTGCTATTAAAAAGAGTAGACTGCCACCCCAAGGGGAAGGAACAGGAGCCGGGTTCATGGCCACAGAGCTCAATTCTGGATGAATCTATTTTTGTCAATCTTCCTAAGATAGCATGGGTCACTGGTCCTACTCAGATTCCAGAAATAACTAATGACCAGTCGTTATTCACTTTTTGACCAAGGGCTGAAGAAACAGAACAAGGAATAGCTAAATTGATATTTAATGATATTTTGAGTAAAAAACAAACACACAAAATTGGTTTTAAAACCCTCCTGACTTCAAGAGAAAGATAAATACCATATGGTATCACTTATATGTGGAACCTAAAATATAACTCAAAAGAACTTATCCATGAAACAGACTTATGGACAGGGGTGTGAGGGAGAGGGTGGGAAGGGATGGATTGGAAGTTTGGGATTATCAGATACGAACCAGTGTATATAGAATGGATGAACAACAAAGCTCTACTGTATAGCACAGGGAAGTATATTCAATATCCTGTGATAAACCATACTGGAAAAGAATATGAAAAAGTATGTATGTGTACATGTAACTGAATCTCTTTGCTATACAGCAGGAATTAACACAACACTTTAAATCAACTATATTTCATTAAAACAAACACATTTCAATTAAAAAAAATCCTCCTATGTCTCTCAGTTGTGCACCTTTCTCTCACTATCTTTTAGAGAACATATTCATTAACCTGTGCTGCACTAAGTCACTCAGCTGTGTCTGACTGTTTGCAACCCCACGGACTGTAGCCCTCAAGGCTCCTCTGTCCATGGGGATTCTCCAGGCAAGAATACTCGAGTGGGATGCCATGCAATCCTCCAGGAGATCTTCCCAACCCAGGGATCGAACCCAGGTCTGCCACACTCCAGGCAGATTCTGTACCATCTAAGTCACCAGGGAAGCCATTCACTGACCTAGGACTTGGCAAAGAGATGAAAGTCTCCCTAATCCTTAGCCATGCATACCGCTAAGACAGAAGCCCAGGAGGGATTTAGAGACAAGTGGAATAGTTTCTGCAGCCCTTCAGGGTGATCTCCAAGTCCCCTGGTAACAAACAGACCCTTGTCTACCTAACAACACGTGTACACACTACCCTCAAGACAAGATCCTACTTCTTATTTCTCAGAAGCCTTGGGCCTTCCGCTCAGATGAGGTTCTACCTAGGGATGGCCTCACCTGGAACTCTGCCCTTCTTCCAAATTATATCTTCCCCAGATTCCTGGAAAAGCTTTCACCTCAATGGAAAAAGATTTGAGGTGGTCGCTATTAAAATTGCTTTATTATTATTATTTTGCTTTGACAGCTTTGTGCCTTTTATTATTAAAAGTACTGCTGCTGCTGCTAAGTCACTTCAGTCATGTCCGACTCTGTGCGACCCCATAGACGGCAGCCCATCAGGCTCCACCATCCCTGGGATTCTCCAGGCAAGAACACTGGAGTGGGTTGCCGTTTCCTTCTCCAATGCATGAAAGTGAAAAGTGAAAGTGAAGTCGCTCAGTCGTGTCCAACTCTTAGCGACACCATGGACTGCAGCCTACCAGGCTCCTCCATCCATGGGATTTTCCAGGCAAGAGTACTGGAGTGGGGTGCCATTGCCTTCTCCACATTATAAGTACAGTATCATTTAAATAAAAGTGAAGAGTGACATTTCTAAGAAAATGCCTACCGCTCAGGGATAACACTATTAATTTTGAAAGATTATTACTCGAAAGAACACCCTTTAGCACACGGTGTTAAACAGCACAAAGCTTAGCATGTCATCAGGCCATACATCAGCAATTTGCCTTTGGTTCTGAGAGTCCAGAAAGAATCTCCTGTACTGGGAGTAGGCTGACTGCGCCTCTAGCCCTCTCCATGTCAGCACCAGGCATAGGGCCACAGCCGTCTTCTCAGTGAGCAAAACCAGAAGCACTCATTCTCCAAGTACCACTGAAAGAAAGCCATGACTTTTTTTTTTTTTAGAGACACTTTCATCAGATGTGTTCCCAGCCTCTGGTTCCACTTGGCAACAGGTCAAGCTCAGTCGTCTTGATAGAGGAGCAGTGAGCTTGTGAACCACCTGAAAATTCAGTCCCCACAAGACAAAAGGAAATACTTCATTATCACCAGTATTCAACCACCATGGTAGATTACAAAGGCCATAAATCAAAGTCAAAATAGGCCAGTCGTAGCCCAATTCACTGGCAGACTGTATTTTGTACCTTCCAGATGCATTGGCCTCTAGGATAGAAGCCAAGAGAGAAAAGACCATTCCATAGGAAAGAAGACCAGCTTGGCTAAGAGACAAGAATGTAGGATAATGGAGCTTGGTGGCAGAATGTGCATTGATTTTAGCCATAGTAAAAAGTAACATCACCAAAGTGCTTAAGTAAAAGTCAGTCATTCAGTTGTGTCCAACTTNTAGGAAAGAAGACCAGCTTGGCTAAGAGACAAGAATGTAGGATAATGGAGCTTGGTGGCAGAATGTGCATTGATTTTAGCCATAGTAAAAAGTAACATCACCAAAGTGCTTAAGTAAAAGTCAGTCATTCAGTTGTGTCCAACTTTTTGTGACTCCATGGACTGTAGCCTGCCAGGCTCCTCTGTCCATGGAATTTTCCAGACAAGAATACTGGAGAGGGTAGCCACTCTCTTCTCCAGGGGATCTTCCCAACCCAGGGATCAAGCCTGTGTCTCCCGCATTGCAGGCAGATTCTTTATCGTTTGATCCACCAGGGAAATGGAGTAACTGAAAGGGACTTGCATACACACACAAAAAAACCATCAAGTACCAATTCTACTTTCATTCTTGTATATACCACTTAGAGAAAATAGTCTTGCTGGAGCCACCAGCAAAATTCAGAAGGGGCCAGGGTGAAGGAGAATCAAAGGGACTTTTTCCAAAGCCCAGAAGCATGCATTCTAAGAGGAGCATTGGTCTGATAATACATGCAGTGTCCTGCTCTGCCCATCAGGAGATTACTCTCATCATACACATCGCTAACAAAATCAGACTCCCTCATCTAATCTCACTTCAATTTGACCCGGTTTCACTCCTGTGAAAGAGAGACCAACAATAAGTCCAAATGCAATACAGCTGGTATAGAAAATAAACACTGTCTCCAAGACAAAAAATTGGTCTATAACACTGAAAACCTATATCCAACAGTTTCAAAAATCTATCAGGATTCTCCCACTATGGAACAAGAAGTAAAATAAAATAAAATAAATTTTTTTAAAAAAGAAATTAAAAAAAAGCTAGATAATTCTCTAATAAATATCTCTATTATTCATTTATTTAATAAATAAATAAATAAAAATAAAAAATAATAAAATAAAATAAATTTCCTGGAAAGAAATTGACAAATGAAGATCTGAAGGGTGGAA
>SJYV01041443.1:1198033-1288475 GCA_006410875.1 Neotragus pygmaeus | reverse complement strand
GAAATGGAGAGTTCAGGAATTAAAATAATAAGTGCTGTCAAAAAAATCAGTGCTACAAACCCAGTTCGATCACTGGTGCTGATAGGGGGTGCCACATGACTCAGCTTGCTCCTTTCTCTGTATGAAACGTGACTTGTCATCTGTCATGTGGACTAGGTTTGACAATTTCAGTCACGTTAGGGAACATCACATCTGCTGGGGCCGTCAGCCACTTTCCGCAAATGCTCTTCAATCTGAGGGTGTTGCTTGGGAATCAGTGACAGTGTTGGCAAAACCAGAAGTCTTTTCAAGGCTGAGCTCCAGTGTTGAAGGCTGACGTGATGAATGTCTCCGAAGGTGACTGAACCCACTCTCAGGGCCCAGATTCAGCTCCATGTGGCAGTTTCAAAGCTCACAGACACAACTATTTTTGATTCCCACACACTGATTTAGTCTTAGCTCAAGTTTAAAAACTTATATCAGGTGCCATCAGAACCAGTCGCACATTTTCTTATGCTGTATATGAGCACATCTGCGGCCCACACTGGCCATCAGAAGCAAACATCACCAAAATAAAAGAGTTCTGGGGTCTGCTACTGATTTGAGCTATTACTCTGAGCAGTCGATACCATATCTACATTTAGATTTTCTGAGGGGATTAGACTCAGTAATGTCTGAGATGTCTATTTTAAGAGTCTGTGCTTAGAAACTAACAATAAAAAGGGAAATATATATCTAAAGATATAATTTGACCTCACAATATTTCAAAACACCTTTAAATGCTGAGTCGAGTAACAAACTTCTGACTTTTTAACAATGCAGGAAATGACTATCTTTGAATAAAGACAGCATCAAAGAAAAGAGGGCACAGAAAGACAGAGACCAGCCACAATAACATTATTCAAGCCCCTGGATGCAGCCATTTCAATTATGTAACCTTTCAATTATGGGAGTCAATACATTTCCTTTTACATTTAAGCTTGTTTACAAGTTGAGCTTCTGGTCAATTCAAATCAAGATGATTCCTGACTAATAGACAGAAGGAGGAACCTTTAGGACCCCTGAAGAGCATTCAGTATTTTAGTTGATCTCATTACTTTGAGTACCAGATCGAATATTCTTCAACCTCAGTAACTTGATCTGTAAAGAAAAAATGGACTTTGTGACCCATCTTCTTATACTGAAATCAGTATTCATCTGGCTTAGTGTGTAATCCAGTGGAAAGAAATTCGTATAGGCGCCACTGAAAGAAAGTGGAGAATGTAAAGAGAAGTGAGAGTTAACTCTAGAGGTGAATTAGTGAATGCCTAGCCTCTCTCTAGGGCTTCCCTTGGGCCTCAGCTGGTAAAGAACCTGCCTGCAATGCGGGAGACCTGGGTTCAATCCCCAGGTTGGGAAGGTCCCCTGGAGAAGGGAAAGGCTACCCACTCCAGTATTCTAGACTGGAGAATTCCATGGACTGTATAGACCAAGGGGTCACAAAGAGTTGGACACAACTGAATGACTTTCACTTTTTTTCCCTCTCTCTCTAGAAGTCCTGAACTGGCCACACAGAGGCACTGGTCATGATTGCTGAGGCCACATTTGGTCGTGGTTGTACAAAATAACCAAGAGTAGATGGAAACAAAAGAAGAACACACACACCCTCTCCCCACCCCCCACCGCATTCACAGATTGCCAAACGACAAACCTGGGAAGCCAAAATACACTGGCAGGTCCAGGGCATGAGATCAGGCTAGAATCAGAGCAAAATGTAAGTCAAAGGGAGTGATAGAATCAAGAAGTCCAGTATAACAATGCAAAGTAGGACTGCATACGCTGACCTCGTTACACCTGGATTCCAGTGTCATGGCACACAGGGTCAGCCTGGGAAGAGATTCAAGGTGGACAAAAGGTAGCCTGCCTTTGGGAGAAGGAAAGAAAATGGAAAAGGGGACTGGAAGAGGAAAAATGAAGATAGAACAAGAGAAATGAAGTATGGAGGTTAAGACCAGAGCCTCAGACTTCCTTGGTAGTCCAGGGAAGCGGTTAAGATACCATGCTCCCAGAGCAGCGAGCCCGGATTCAAGCCCGAGTCAGAGAACTATTAATAGATCCCACATGCCACAACTAGGAGTTTTCACGTCCCAACTCTAAGATCCCACAGGCCGCAGAGAAGACCCTACATGCCCCAACTAAGACCAGGCATAGCCAGAAAAGACTAGAGCCTCTGAAAACAGACAGACCTGGGTTCAGATATGAGTTCTGCTTCTTTTGAGACTTCTCTTTTTCCTTCCTCCCTCCCTTTTTTTCCTTTCTTTTGTCTTTAACAATTTTCTTGAATTATAGTATACATGTTATAAAATCGCACAGTTCAAGTACACAAATCAATGACCTAGTAACTTTACCAAGTTATGCAGCCTTTACCCTAAATCAGTTCTAGAACACTGTCATCTCTCCAGTACGCACCTTCATTCTCACAGTTAATCTCCATCCCCATTCTCAGCTCCAGAACCACCACTCTGTTGAGTCTCTAAAATAAATTTATTTTCTGCCTCTATAAATTTGCCCTTTCTGGACACCGCTCATAAGTGGAATCACATGATATGAGGTCTCTTGTGTCTGACCTTTCTTATTTAATGTAACGTTTTTGAGACTCACCCATCATCATTTGCATAACAAATGTCAGAAGTTTACCCCCATTTTGCTGAAGAGTAGTTCACTATCAGTATGAGACTTATTTTCTTAAGCCTCAGTTTCCTCATCTGTAAAATAATGATAAGAATAATAGAACCAATTTGATAGCGTTAAATAAATGTGATAAATTAAATAGTGCATATTAAGACTGTAGCATAGCAGCAAGTACCCAAAACATGCATAATTAATTTTAAGAAGCTACAGTAGTAACAAAGAAAGCATTGCTATTTCAACCATTCACAATTCTGACTTTACAGACATCACCTTCCTCCTGCTCACTATTCAGGGAAGAAAAGGAAGGTATGTTTGCCTACATTTTAATAGAAAAGGAAAGGAGAACAAAAGCTAAGTGAGTGCCTCGGGCAGCCCCCCCCCCACCCCAGAACCTCTGGGTGGAATGGGGAGGGGTGCTTTGGCACAGACAGCTCACAAAATGAAGCACCTCCTAAACAGCATCACCCCAACTGTCAGAGAGCCTATTGCTTCTAAGTGAATCTGGGGGAAGATGGCAGAATTGAGTCGGTAATGCATAGATTCACTTTCTAAAAAATGGAGGGATAATGATGTAAGAGAAAGCTCCCTAAGTAGGAATAATGGCGTGAAAGTAAGGAAAAGAACAAATCCAAGTGAATTAGAAAATGCCACCCAGATCCTGTCATGTACTCAGCTGCTGCAAGGCCTCTCCCAGGGAACTGCAAGGGCACAGCCCTGCTCCAGCTCCCAAAACTCAGAACAGGACAGAGGAAGGAGACAACTTCTGTGAAGAGGCATCCTGCAGCTTGATTACCAGTCCAGCCTTCCCTGTCTTTCATGTAGCTGACTCTGAAAATGCATTTTTTTAAAGCTCAGACGTTTAAAGCTTTCATCGTTCCTGCTAGCAGAAATACTTAAATCAAAAACAGAAACATGCATGAGGAAATGATTAAATGGTCCCAAGCAGGGCAACTACTGACACTATTCTCTGCTGCAGGGCCCATGGAAGGAAGATCCACAGAGACCTGGAGCAGAAGTATATCAAATGGAGCTGGAACTTTCAGAAACAGAAATAGCCAGATTATAAAAGTGTGGGATTTTAGCTATAGGAAACTTTCATATACTTAGTAAGTGTTCCTGAAAGTAGCAAACATCCAAACCAAAGTTTGAATTTCAGTTAGAGCACAGTTACTGAAAAGACTCATACACCTTTAAGTCAACATTTCCATTTATATCTAAATATCTAGAAAGAGGAGGAGGAATAGAAACACACACAAATACACATCCCTGACCCTGGCAGGATAGATAAGGACCTTTCATCATTAATTAGATCTAGGATAAATTAAACAACTATAAATTTGAAGGCTGCACAATTTTTGCATTGCTAAGAATAGACACTCAACAGATGGCTTTTGTGTTTAGCCAAAGTAAACACTTCAGTGAAGTTTCTTTAGATCCACAAAGTCACGGCAGGAATCTAATGTGAGATCAACGTTAGAAATTAAATTGCTCTAAGGAATAATGTATGAAGAATGTTTTGAGTCTTCTCTTGGTGCTTGAGGAAGTAGGAGTCTAGGGACCTGAGAATGACAAAAAGGGAGATGAGGCAAAAGTAATTCTAGAACTGTAGTTCTCAACCAGGTATGCTTTGGTTCCCAGGGGACATTTGGCAATAGCTGGAGACATTTTTAGACTCCCTCCACAACTTGAAGGAGAAACACAAGTGGTGTCTAGGGATAGAAGTCAGGGCACTGTCAAACACCCAACAGTGCACAGGTCAGCTCCCACTGCAAGGAATTATCCTTCACAAAATTTCAATAGGGCCAAGTTTAAAAAATGATGGCTTTGACTTGTGGTGCTAGAGAAGACTCTTGAAAGTCTCTAGGAGATCAAACCAGTCAATCCTAAAGGAAATCAACCCTAAATATTCATTGGAAGGACTGATACTGAAGCTGAAGCTCTAATACTTTGGCCATCTGATGCAAAGATGCCGACTCATTGGAAAAGACCCTGATGCTGAGAAAGATTGAGGGCAGGAGGAGAATGGAGTGGCAGAGGATGAGATGGTTGGATAGCATCACCGACTCAATGGACATGAGTTTGAGCAAACTCCAGGAGATAGTGAAGGACGAGGAAGTCTGGTGTGCCACAGTCCTGGGGTTGCAATGAGTCAGACACAACTTAGCAACTGAACAACAACAGCAAGCTGTAGAAAAAAACTAAAAGGAATCTATTAACAACTTGAAAGGTCAGGAATCAAACAGGCAAATAGGGGACAGATAGGTGAGAAATTCCCTGGGATCAGGGATGGACCAGGAAGTTTTCATAATAACTATTCAACTTTCTTTTGTGTGCTTAGAAGTACCAAGATGTCTCTTTCCATTTTCTCTACATTAAATTCTACGACATGATAGCCTTGTGGTAGAGATGTCTTGGAGAATAGGAAAGAAGAACTGCAATCAGCAGAGGGCAGGGAGATAGGAAAACAAGGTGCTGCAATGGTGATGCTTGAACCAGCCAAGCCAGAAGGGCAGGCTGCCATGTCTTCACCTCGGCAGTCTCCCAGACTGGGGAGGAAGGGGTGGAAATTCTGCCAGGATGTGGCAAGAACAGTTGGGGAGATGGTGACACAGCTAAGGAGGCTCATACTCAGTCATTCAGTCATGTCAGACTCAGCGACCCATGGACTATAGCCCACCAGGCTCCTCTGTCCATGGGATTTTCCAGGCAACAATACCAAAGTGGGTTGCCATTTCCTCCTTCAGGGGATACTCCCAACACAGGGATTGAACCTGTATCTCCTGAATTGGCAGGCAGATCCCTTACCACCGAGCACCTGGGAAGCCTCCTCAGTGTAATAAACTTGCTTGCTGTAGGGTGATTAGATATAGTCAAGTCTGGCCAAAGCATACAGATCTGGTGGGTATCACAGCCTGTTCATCTCTGTCTTCCAGTACCTCACACACCATCTGTACCCTTGCATCTGAGGTTGGACTTTTCACTCCTACATTCAATTGTGGTAGTTTATTTCAGTTATTGTTATTTGTCTTTTGTATTACTTTTTAATTTGTAATTAAAAAAAAAAACCAGCCTTAAATTGACCAAAGGCATGAGAAGAATCTACATACAGGGTCAGTCAGCTTCTCTCGAGTCTCACAATCCCCATGCCAAAATTTTCAAGCATCCACATATGCCAGACATGGCGTGTGGCACTCTGGATCTTCAGGGCAAGACAGTGACATACAGGTAACTATTTCTATTTTAGTGATGAGAAAACAGACTTGAAAAGACAAAGTTACTTCTCTAGGTTACACAGGTGGAAAATATTTGTTTCAAGCTTAGAACCTGGTCACCTTGACTTTAAGGACAGGGGAACAAGTTATCATGGAAATATCATAACAAGTGGAATAGAAATGAGTACCTAGCACATAGATGTTCAATATTATCAATTTAAATAAAGTAAATTAAAACATTTAAAAATCTATTCATAGGTGTAAAAAAATCATAAGGGTTTAAGTAGTATAACTTGAAATACTTCCAGGAAGGCAATTTGTCAGTAAATATAAAGAGAGCTAGTGAGATTCCTACTATATCATCAAGTAATTCTATCTCTATTATCTTAGTCTAAAGATGAATGAAGGTAGAGATTTATTCTACAAATGAAGGTAGAGATTTATTCCCAAGTATTATGGGGGTCATTTATTATACAAAAAAAGAGAAATCTGCTACCATAAGGAAATTAATTTTAGCATATCCATAAAATAGAATTGCATGTATTTGCTAAAGATTATTTTACTAAAATACTTACTATGGGAAAGTCCTTAAAATATTAAAATAGGATTATACAATTACATCTTCACTGTGATGCCAAATTTTTAGTATATAAGAAAAAAGATGGCAATAAAATATGCCAAAATATTATGAATAGTATATTTTTTCTCTTAACACCTTTCTGTATTTTAAATTTTTTCTACAAAATCTAGAACTTGCATTTAAAATTGTAACAAAATGAAAACCAAGATGACCTTGCAATAACTTGAAAAAGAAGTCCATAAATGATGACTGGGTTAGGCAACAGTAAAGTGCATTTGAAAGACCTTTGACAAAGAAGTCTTACTCTGCAACATAACTCCAAGATAACACCCACTCCCTGCCCCCAGCCAAACCAGCATTACCTGTGGTGTGTCAGAGACACACCAAAGACTCACAAAGTTTCCATTAAGAGGGAGCTCAGAAAAGAGAATTACAGGGATCTGAAGTCCTAAGAAAAGACCAGGGCTTACCAAGAAACATGAAAGTAGGTGAAAGCTAAGTGGATAGAAGCCAGACTGGCCCTGGACAGTGTAAACAATTTGTAAAGCAGCCTTTCCCTCAGGGGGAGGAGAGTATTACAGTCCCTGGTGATGTTAAAAGGAGGAGCCCCTTGACATGTCTAAAATAAAAGTGCTTCCTGCTACTATACAATGCCAGCGAGCAGCAGCACCTTGGGCCAACTCTTAAAACAGGAGTCAGCTGACTTATTCCTATAAAGAGCCAGATAGTAAATATTTTAGCCTTTGCAAGCCATATAGCTACTCAACTCTGCCACCGTAGTATGAATACTGCCAGGAGACAAGACCTAAATAAATGGGTGTGCTGCCGTCCAAAAAACCTGAATTTATAGAAACACTCCTTGGGCTAGGCTGTCCCTCCGGCCACAGCTTGCGGATCCCTTAAGACTTTAAGCACAGCAGTGAAAGCTTTGTATTCTGGCTTTTCCCACTGGTCATGCTTCCTCGTATTAAGGCATCAGAGTTTGAATTGCGTAAATTATGTGATTATCTGGGGAAAGAGCTGGGTGAGATCGAGGTAAATCAGAAAGCGTGTTCATTTCACAGAGCTTTGGTGACTGAATGGACAGCAAGTACAGAGGGAGGCCTTCTGCCGGGAGCTCGCCACAAACTATTGAGCCCGTGCACCCTAGTGGCTCAGACGGTAAAGTGTCTGTCTACAATGTGGGAGACACGAATTTGATTCCTGGGTCGGGAAGATCCCCTGGAGAAGAAAATGGCATTCCACTCCAGTACTATTGCCTGGAAAATCCCATGGACAGAAGAGCCTGGTAAGCTACAGTTCATGGGGTTGCAAAGAGTCGGACACGACTGAGCGACTTCACTTTCACTTTTGCCCTAGAGCCCATGCTCTGCAACAAGTCACTGCAATGAAAAGCCCACACCCCACAACCAGAAAACAGCCCCCACTTGCCACACTTAGAGAAAGCCCGCACGCAGCAAGGAAGACCCAGTGCAGTCAATATATAAATAAAAAAGAAGAATCTCCTTTTGGCTAATTTTTGATACACTGGCTTTATAGTTACATTTTCCCTCTTGAAATAGTCCCTTTCTGCTTTGTAATATTCCTTTGGAATAAATCTCTCCTTACTGAGTCTGGATTGCTTTTTCTTTGACGGGCTCTAGATGAGATGGTTGATACGGTCACCGATCATCTCTCCATCTCCCTCTCCTCCAGTTCCCACCTCCATATCTGCTCTCTCCCACTCCACCCTAGCCCCACTGCCTTCCTCAAACTCCAAACATGTTTCCATTCTAGAGTCTTGGCATTTAACCTTGAAACAGGTATAACCTACCTGGGTTATTCTCTCACTTTGTCCCCGTGTTTGTTCAAACACCAACCTATCCAAGAGGCCTGATAGCCCTCTACAAAGTACCAACTCCATCTCTTTCCTTTCTGCTTAATCCCATACTACCTTTTTTCTTTCTTCCTTGTGTTTATTTCCACCTGATACAGATTTATTTATTGCCTATCTCCCAGCACTTCGGATATAAATTCCCCATGATTGTGCCTTCTTTGTACATTGCAGTACCTTTAGTGCCTGGAACATGGGCTGTGATGAGACAAAGTCAGCTGTCGGTAAATACCTGGCTCAATAAAATGACCTGAAAAAAGAGAGTAAAGTGAAACCTACTAGTGGTGATTATTGAATGCTTACTAGATAATTGCTCTGTGCTGATTTCTAAGCCTCACAATTAACTGTTACGGTAGGGATTATCACCTCCTTTGACAGATGAGAACACTGAATTACAGAGACTCACTAAAATGTCCACATTTTCATAGCTATGATGTGCTGCTCAGGCTAGGATTCAGACTGATCCCCACACCCTTACACTTTTTGCTATAATATAGCGAATTCTCTCTTAAACTTTATTACTGCTGCCTTGCTGTTGCCTGCAAGAAAAGCAGACAGAAGTCCTAGAGCACCACTTCTTTTTGGCTCCAGGAGCAAGGATTTGAGGGAGAACCTGCATGGGCAATATACGGCACCTTCCAGCTGTCCCCAGAAGTTATGGTGAGAATCCCAGCAACTGGGGTCTAGAGCCAGAAGCTGGCCACCACAGGTCACCACTACGACCTCAACAGCCAGCTGTGCCCGACACCCAGTAGAGACTGAACGTGTGTTGAACAGAAGTGCTGTAGGGGCTTGGAGGAAATGCAACCACCAGAGGAGGAAGGGCACACTGGAAGCTGGGGCGAATCGAGGCAGCTTATGCTAGAGGTGGCCGTTTAACAGTCCCCGCAAAGGACAAACAGCATGCACGTGAGCAAGAGGAGAAAAGGCCTTCGCGTCCTCTCTGGGACTTCCTCAGCCACAAGTCTCCTCGTGCGCTCCATCTCACTGTGTCTGACCCAGCACACAGCCTGCCAGTGGGAAGTGTTCCAACCTGACCAGCTATTTCACAGTCATAAAAATTAATTACCAAGCTGGAGGTGGAACGTGTGACTCATTTATTCTTCTCAAAGCCAGCTCTAAATCTTGAAGGCAAAAATAGCAGGCACTGAATACTCTTATCGTTCCCCTTTGTATGCAATGAATTCTTAAATAGGTCTACCTATATCTATACCCCTTATTTTTGCCTGAAAAATGTTTGCTAAATATAGTAATGACCTAACTTTTATTGAGTGCCTAATATATGTCAGGAACTGTTAGACATGTTCCATGAGACAAGGCATCTTCCTCTTATAGGAACCCATGAGATATTGGTTATGTCCATTTTCTTAAAAAGAGACTGAGGCTCAAGAGGTCCATCATCTTTTGGTTATAAAATCAGGGTGCAGATTTACGTCTATCTGACTGTAATATCAGGGCTTTGTCATCTGGGTTACTTGGCCTTCCAAGACATAAACTTTTTACCAACTTCTTCATATTTGGCTAAATTAAGCACCCACACAGAAATGGGGCTCCTCCCCCGGGAAACCAGTTCCCTTTGACAGCACATTACCCAACATAGTAATCGGTGCATGAAAGTACAGGTGTGTTCCTCCCTCGTGAATGCCGAAAATGAGAAAATAAACTGAGCAATCAGATAAATCAAGGGCAACTATCTACCTCTTAAGAGGATTCGGGTCTTTAGAAAAGACTGAAATCAATGTCCTAATGTATTTCATTGTTGCTAATAAGGCATGCAGTAGGTGTTTGGGAAAATGCTCATCCATTTGCCTGTCATACAATTTCTAGTTTTCGAATAGTCTGCTCATTCCTCAGCCTGGGCAAAGGGAACCTTCAGGACTATATGACCTGGACCCTGGTCTCAGCTGATGGTCACGATGGACAGTCTGACTCAAGCTGGGCTGGAATGTGTCGGGCATGAAGTATGAATATAAGGCATCAAAGGAGCTACAGTTCATAGGAAAAAAAACCAATGTTCTTGGGGAGCAGCAAAGAGAAGTCAATATACAGAAGGAGAGATGGGAAACAGTACGAGAAGCCAGACTACACCAAAGAGCCAGAGAGTGGCTGACTGACACCATGGAGTGACGACTGTCCACTTCTGAGGAGGCCAAACTATCCCCTGAAGTTAGGTTCTGAGATTTCTCTGATATCTCATACTATGCTCAGTTGCTCAATTGTGTCCAACTCTGCAGCCCCATGGAGTGTAGCCCGCCAGAATCCTCTGCCCATGGAATTTTCCAGGCAAGAATACTGGAGTGGGGTACCATTTCCTACTCCAGGAGATCTTCTTGACCCCAGGGATCAAACCCACATCTCTTGCATCTCCTGCATTTACAGGCAGATTATTTACCACTTGTGCTACCTGGGAAACCTGATATAGCATACTGGTGGTGGTGGTGGTGGTGTAGTCACTAAGTCATGTCTGACTCTTGTGACCCCATGGACTGTAGTCTGCCAGGCTCCTCTGTCCATGGNACAGGCAGATTATTTACCACTTGTGCTACCTGGGAAACCTGATATAGCATACTGGTGGTGGTGGTGGTGGTGTAGTCACTAAGTCATGTCTGACTCTTGTGACCCCATGGACTGTAGTCTGCCAGGCTCCTCTGTCCATGGGAATCTCCAGGCAAGAATACTGGAGTGGGCTGCCATTTTCCTCTACAGAGGATCTTCCTGACCCAGGAATTGAACCCAGGTCTCCTGCATTGCAGGCAGATTCTTTACCAACTGAGGAAAGCCCAATATATCATATTAAATTTCCCTTTATTTAAGCTATTTCCTTGGAGTGTACAGGCATACCTTGGATATATTATGGATTCAGTTCCAGACCACAGCAATAAAACGAATATCTCAGAGAGTCACACAAATATTTTGCTTTCCCGGTGTGTATAAAAGCTTTGTTTATACCATACTGTAGCCTCTTAAGTATGCAATAGTGCTATGTCTTAAAAAAATAATGTGCCTACTGTAACTAAAAAAGTATTTTATTGCTAAAAAAAAAGCTAATCATCAACTAAGCCTTCGTATTATTTTTTAACAGTAACAAAGATCACAGATCATCATACAAATGCAGTTATGAAAAAGTATAGAACTTTGTGAGAATTACCAAAATCTGACACAAAGACACAAAGTGAGCAAATTCTGTTGGAAAAATGTAGCCCAGAGTTTTGCTGGATGCAGGGTTGCCATAAACTTTTAATGTGCAAAAAGCACAAATCTGCAAAGCACCAAAAAATGAGATATGCCTGAATTGTAGCACACAGGCTTAGCTGCCTCGTGGCATGTGGAATTTTCCTGGGCCAGGGATCAAATCCCCATGCCCCGCAATGGTAGATGGAATCTTTACCGCTGCTCCATCTGGAAAGCCTCATTGGCCCATGGGGGTGCAAGAGAGTCAGACACAATTTACTGACTAAACAACATCAACATGCCTGAATGAGTTACCTATTGCTGTGTAACAAACTATCTCCCAAATGTAGAAGGTTAAAACTATCGGATTGCTTATTTCATGCAGTTTGAGAGGGTCAGAAGTACAGGAACAGTTTATCTGGGTGGTTCTGACTATGGCCATCTCCCGGGCTGCAGGCCAGCTGGGCTGCTGGTGGGGTCTCCAGTCACTTACTGGCTTGACTGGAACTGGGGAATCCACTTCTTGACTCACTCGCCTGGCTTCTGGTAGGTCTCAACTCCTTCCTGGCTGGTTCTCCCAGAGGGAGAGAGAAAGACAAAGAGATCCTGGTGGGTTCCTAGCCTGGCTTCTCCCGAATGGCTGGGGGACTGTGGACACGTCACTGAATGGCTGGACCTGGGTCCCCTCATTCGTAGAAGGGGCTGACTGCCGCAGCAACCACCTCTTAGAACTGATGCGACAGTGTAACTGGACATGGACCGTGCTTACGACAGGACTCGGCACAGAATCAGTGCTCGACAGCCACCAGCTGTTACTCTGGGTTCATGACCCTGCCATTCACGATGCGATTTACCTCCTGTGACAGAAACTCCTGAATCACAGAGCCAGATGGAGCAAGTCCTCCCTGTCCCCTAAACACAGAAGAGGAACAAAGTAGTACAGATTCAGTAAATAAAGGCTCCTCAACCACACAAGAAGAGGCCAGGGGACCAGGAGATGCTGCTGCAGATTCTTCATCCGTACAGAGTTCAAATACGGAATTCAAATATGAACTGTTGAACTATGAAGTTCAAAACTTCATATTCTCTAGCTTATCTACTGCTTTATTCGCCTCATAAACATCTTCACACTGTTCTTTAATTGAATGCAAAATCCTCAAACTAGTGTTTAAGGACTTGCCAGGCCTGCGGCCCGGCCACCTTTCCCAATAACCACCCAAATAACCACCAGGTGATTATTTCTTATAGTAACTGCTTTCAAGAGACTGGACTCCTTGCCTTATTCTGAGCTCATGCTGGTCTTGTCTGCATCTTCTCCCCTCTGCCACTCTTCTTCGCTCCTTCCCAGCTTCAGTATTTTCAAATTCCGCTCATGGCTCAACTCCATCTGATCCATGCAGTCTTCTCTGACCACATACTCAACTGCGGTTGCTCTTGCTTCTGAATTTTTGTAATGCTCTGGGCTGTTTATTAATTCATTTCTTTACTGAAACTATTATTGACCTTTTTTTTTCTTTTGAGGGAAAAAAGTCATAACTCTACATCGCACACAAAAATAGATTCCAGATGGATTAAAAAGCTAACTGGAATGAATAGGCAGTTCTAGAGAGATGGAAAATAGATCAGTGGTTGCCAGGGCCTTGGGGTTGGTGGGAAATGGGGAATGACTGTGTTAAGGGGTCAGGATTTTCTCTTTGGGATGAAGAAAACGTTCTTAAGTTTGATTGTAGTGATGGGTTTTGCAAATATATAAATATTTTAAAACCATTGAATGGTACTCTTTAATGAGTAAATCATACTAAACCATTGGCTAATGAGCTAATCCTCAGTCGTGACCAACTCTTTGTGACCCCATCGATTGTAGACCACCAGGCTCCTCTGTCCCTGGGACTATCCCAGCAAGAATTCTGGAGTGGTTTGCCAGTTCTTCCTCCAAGGGAATCTTCCCTACCCAGGAATCAAACCCGCATAGCATGCATTGGCAGGTGGATTCTTTTACTGCTGTGCCACCTGGGAAGCCTCAATAAAACCATTAAATATGTTAAAACCATTGGATGGCATACTTTAATAAGTTATGTAATAAGTGCATTGTATCTTTGTTTACGTTTTTTAAGTATTATTTTTAGAACTTCTGGAAAAAAGCTAACCAGAGACAATTCATAGAGCTTATACTTAGGATTTATATATTCTTCTCTGTGTATATTACATCTCAATAACAGAGGTATTTTCAAAAAGCTAACTGGATAAAGAGAGATCTATTAAAGTCTTAGGAGACACGGCAGAAAAATAGTGTTTATAATACTTGGATGGGCAGAACCTTCCTGACAAAGCCCCAAAAGCCATAAAAGAAAAAAGCTGACATGTCGTACTTTACTATCCATACATAACAAATCAGATTTTTCTATCAGTAAATGACATCATAATCATTAAAGACCAGATAATATTTACTATACATAAATATATAACACATAATTTATTAACTATCAAAGGTTTACTATTCCTAATATAAAAAAAGAGGGCTTATCTGGTGTCTCCATGTAAAGAATCTGCCTTCCAATGCAGGAGACTGGGTTTGAGCCCTGGGTCTGGAAGCTTTCCTGGAGAAGGAAATGGCAACCCACCCCAGTATTCTTGCCTGGAAAATCCCATGGGCAGAGGAGCCTGACGGGCTACAGTCCATGGGGCTGCAAAGAGTCAGATACAACTGAGCAACTAAACCACAATACAGAAAGAGCTCTTAAAGATGATAAAAATGATAAACAACCAAATGTAAAATAGAATAGGCAAGATATGAACATGAGATGCAAAGAGCTGTAACCAAGACAAAGTGCAACTGATGGTGAGGGGACTCTGTCCTGAGATACGGCCTCATTTGCTCCTCAGTAACTACACTACCTTATCCACAGTGTGGTCCATGCATGTTTACCTAGGGCAACACTTTTTTTTTTTTTCTTTCTGGCCACACCTCATGGCCTGTGGAAATTCCCTGACCAGGGATCTAACTCCTGTCCCGTGCTGTGAAATCACCGTCTTAACTGCTTGACCACCAGAGAAATCGAAGTGTAACATTCTTATTTGCCTCCCTTGAGTTTCAATTTGTGCTTTATCTTTTTCACTCTAACAGATTTTACATTTTTCCATCTCTACTTCTGCGATAGCAGATGTTCCTTTTTTTCTTTTATTTGAAAGCAAAAACATGTTGTGTGTATGTGATTTTAGTAAAAACCTTCTGTTTCATACTTATCTTTTTTTTTTTTTTACTTAATGATGATTTCTCTTTTGATATGTTGATGCAGCCCAAACTAATCCATTTCCCTTCCACCTTGAGTTACACGATCTGTTGAGAAGAAGTAACATGTCGATGGAAGCAGAATAGGAACTCAGCCTTTTCATCAGTAATTCCAGCCTCGGTGTAACAGGCGAAATGATTATGCTTTCGGGAGTTTAAAGTAATTGCCTGTGGCAAAAAGTAGAATTTCCCACTCTAATGAAAATACTGAGGAGTTGTAAGGGACTAAATTGGCTTTAGCATTACATTTCCCTATTTAAAAATAAAAATTCAAAAAAATGTGCACAGGTGGGTAGAAGGAAAGAAAATTCTTAACCTTGGATTAGCCACAAGAGCATGATGAGAGCTAACTGTGAGGTGGGTTTTTTTTTTTTCCTCTGTGCTGAGAGATTTAATAGAAAAAAAAAAAAATTCTCTTTCAGGAAACAAATTTCTCAGCAGTAGCTGAGTTTGACAGAGCTGTGGAAATCACAGGATTGAAGCTCCGATTACCATTCCTTCCCCACATGCCGTAGCTTACATTTGAAAGTCGATTTAGAAACCAACTGAAAATCCTGTAGCCACCTCAGGAAAGCCCTCTAGAAGCCATTCATCTTATGTGCTTCTGCAGCACCACAAACCCTGTCACCCAAGCTAAACACTGTTCCTCTGAGACCCTTCTCTCCCTCACCACCCAGCCAGTCACACACTGAGCTCTTGCTGTTATTGATAATGATGCTGTACACTCTCTTGGGTTTTTCTGAAGTCATGCCAGATAAGGAATGGAAATTTCATGCATAAATGGGACCGATTCTTTCGGTCCACTAATGGTCCCTCACCTATCCTTCCCAGGACACAGTTAATATGGAAAGAGAACACACTCTAAGAATGAAGTGATAATATTCCAGAGAATTCAAGAGAAGCCCAAACTCCAAGTTGTGTTATTCTATTTATGCAAAGGATGAGATGGCTGGATGGCATCACGGACTCGATGGACGTGAGTCTGAGTGAACTCTGGGAGTTGGTGATGGACAGGGAGGCCTGGCGTGCTGCGATTCATGGGGTCGCAAAGAGTCGGACACGACGGAGCGACTGAACTAAACAATTCTAAAAAATGAAATTAACACGACTGGAAAATGGATGACCATCTACATTTTCCAGTATACTCTGGGTAGGACTTTTGTTTGTCGTCATCATCAACAAAGCACAGTAATAATCAGAGAAAATCACTGGAATCCAGCTGTCATAGGCAACATTATGGAAAAAGCAGTATCACAAATGGTGACATAACTAACATTAAATAAGTAGCATTTGGGAGCTGCAGAGGTCAGAAGATCATATTGACTTACTACAAACAGCTTCTAAAGAACTATGGCATTTTGAGTAATAATTTTGCCACCCTTTTCTCTCGGCAGAAGTTATGAAATCTGCCAGAAATGGTTCATTTGGCAGAACATCAAGAAATAGTTTATGAACCTGAACATGAAGAAATGATGTTTGGACACTATGATGAATCTCTGTATATTAACTGGTCAATGAACTAATACGTACATACATCTTCTACCCCACTCTAAATCCTTATCAATAAATCACCTAGTGTACATGGGCCCATGAATTTTGTAATATATTTTACTTGACAGTGACATCTTCAAATTTTGCAAAAAGTAGGTTGCTGTTGCTTAGTCGCTCAGTGATGTCTGACCCTTCACAACGCCATGGACTACAGCACTCCAGCCTTCCCTGTCTTTCACCATCTCCTAGAGCTTGCTCAAATTCATGTCCATTGAGTCGATGATACCATCCAACCATCTCGTCCCCTTCTCCTCCTGCCTTCAATCTTTCCCAGCATCAGGGTATTTTCTAGTGAGTCATCCCTTCACATCAGATGGCCAAAGTATTGGAGTTTCAGGTTCAGCATCAGCCCACCCAGTGAATATTCAGGGTTGATTTCCATTAGGATGGACTGGTTGGATCTCCTTGCAGTCCAAGGGACTCTCAAGAGTCTTCTCCAACACCACAGTTCAAAAGCATAAATTCTTCAGTGCTCGGCCTTCTTTATGGTCCAACTTTCGCATCCACACATGACTACTGGAAAAACCAAAGCTTTGACTAGATAGTCCTTTGTTGGCAAAGTAATGTCTCTTTGTTCCAATATGCTGTCTAGGTTTGTCATAGCTTTTCTTCCAAGGAGCAAGCATATTTTAATTTCATGGCTGCGGTCACCATCTGCAGTGATTTTGGAGCCCAAGAAAATAAAGCCTGTCCCTGTTTCCATTGTTTCCCCATCTATTTGCCATGAGGTGATATGGCTAGATGCCATGATCTGAGTTTTTTGAATGTTGAGTTTTAAGACAGCTTTTTCACTCTCCTCTTTTACTTTCATCAAGAGACTCATTTTTAGTTCCTCTTCTCTTTCTGCTATAAGGGTGATGTCATCTGTATATCTGAGGTTATTGATATTTCTTCAGGCAATCTTGATTCCAGCTTCCATTTTTCATCCAGCCTGGCATTTCACATGAGGCAGTCTGCACATAGTTAAATAAACAGGGTGACAATATACAGCCTGACATACTCCTTTCCCAATTTGGAACTTAGAAGAAATGGAGTAGCTCTCCTAGTCAACAGAAGAGTGCAAAATGCAGTACTTGGATGCAATCTCAAAAACAACAGAATGATCTCTGTTCATTTCCAAGGCAAACCANGTGAGAAATAGATTTAAGGGCCTAGATCTGATAGATCGAGTGCCTGATGAACTATGGAATGAGGTTCGTGACATTGTACGGGAGACAGGGATCAAGACCATCCCCATGGCAAAGAAATGCAAAAAAGCAACATGGCTGTCTGGGGAGGCCTTACAAATAGCTGTGAAAAAAGAGAGGCAAAAAGCAAAGGAGAAAAGGAAAGATATAAACTTTATTTACAGCCCCCAAATGTGGCTTCTCCAGTTGACTGAGATCTGATTTCAGTGAGTGGGAAAAAGAGAACAGGTTATTCATTTATCTTTGTATTGCCAGGAAGAAAGACTTTGACACACAAATGTTCCTATAAATGTTTATCAAGTGAATTACAACCTTAATTATAACACTGATTTTGTCCTCGTAGAGAAAGTCTAAGATATCCCACTTGCTTGCAGTTCAGATACATCTTTGAATGTTTTTGATCTCCATTTAGAGTAGACTCTGTGGTTTACAAAGCACCATGGGATGAATTATCTGAGCCAGGAAACATTTTCTCAGCCCTTATCTGTGTCATGTTCTGGGGGAAAAAAGATGAAAAGAAAAGTCACTGCTCTCAAGGATCTCAAAATTCAGCATAAAGAAGAATCAGACATACTATTATAAGAACTGTGCAAAGATTAATTTTGTGTGTCATCTTAATTGGGCTAAGGAACACCCAAGTAGTTGGTAAAATATTATTTCTGTGTGTGTCTATGAGGGTGTTTCCAGGAGAGATTTAGCCTTTGAATCTTTAGACTGAGTGAAGAATATCACCACACCACTACAGGTAGGCATTATCCCATCCATTGATGGCCATTCAGGAAAGGCAAATATGCTCTCTCTGCCTAAGCTAAACACCCATCATCTCCTGCCCTTAGAGATCAGCAATCCTGGTTCTCAGGCCTTCAGAGTCAGACCGATTTACACCACTGGCTTTCCTGCTTGGAAACAGGAGATGGTAGAATTTTTTGGTCTCTGTAATCACATAAGCCAGTTACTATAAGTTGTCTCCATATACATATATAAAGGCATCATAAATTGGTGGTAGAAGAGATGATATTAATATAAGTACAGAAAAGAATATATTGAATTAGATCTGCTTGTAATACATAGAAGTTCAAAAGGTCAAGATATTAATATGAAGCTTAGGACACAAATTGGGCCTGGAAATACAAATGAATGATCATCTGCTAGAGGAAATTTCTCAGAAGCCATGAGAGATGATAATTCTTGAGTTTTGATTATTGGAGCACACCATATGTAAAAAGTATAGAAAACTAAGAAGAAGGATGGCTGGGCTTCCCTTGTGGCTCAGATGGTAAAGAATCTGCCCACAAAGTGGAAGACCCAGGTTTATTTCTGGGTCAGGAAGATCCCCTGGAGAAAGGAATGGCAACCCACTCCACTATTCTTGCCTGGAGAATTCCATGGACAGAGGAGTCTGGAGGGCTACAGTCGATGGTGTTACAAAGAGTTGGACAGGACTGAGAAACTAACTCTTAACAGGAAGGACAGAATGGCCAGGGAAGGAGAAGCAATAAGAACTTACCGTCTTGGGAGCCAAATGATAAGAAAATTAAAACTATTTTATCTTCTCAACCACCCTTTTAGGGGAGCAAAAAGCAATTAGTTACCTCCATTTCAGAAATGTGAAGACAAACACTCAGAAGAGTTTGGAGACCAGTCCAAGGCTCTGCAGGGAGCAGAGGCAAGACCCAAATCCAGGTCTTCTCACTGCAAGTTCACAGCTCTTAAAGCAAGCATTGCTCTTAAGGATAAGGGAAGAGTTGTGTTAAGTGTTGTGGGTGTCTCTGATGGCTCCAATCAGACACATTCAATCACTAATGTTCCTCACTCCCTGAAATTTTCATCACCAATATCACTCTTTGGGATAAAGGAATTTTCAGAAGGCCTTTAAAACTGCACATTCACAGGGAGGATTTTAACACATGAACACATTAGCAGCTCTTAAGGTGATTTTTCCCCTCGGAACAGGCCTCTCACAGCACCTTTTCATCAAATTTCCAAAGAAATAACAGGTCATGAAGGATTCCAGAATGGGAAAGGGACGGAGGGAAATGTCTTTTGCACGCTGAAAAGCCTCCATGGCTACCAACTAAATGTACTCCAACCAAATCAAAGAGGGTACAGGAAGGAATCAAGCACTGGAATAGGGCAATGAGAAGATGTAAATTAGGCTTAGGTTCTGCAAGTCTGGGATTGGAACTGAGCACTCATAGAGGAAGCAACACAGACGCTGAGAATTAGAGGGAAGCTAAGTATCTGATTTCCAAGACCAGAGAAAGTGCCCCCAAATCAGAGGCCAGAGGCTGGAGTGGGGCAGGTAGATCTCAGAACCAGAGAGAGATGGAAACAGAAAGGAGGTGGTCAGGAATTGGTAAAGGAGGCTGAGGGAATGACAAAGAGGGTAGGAGGGGGAAATAGGACCACAAATAATGAATATTTATAAAACCATGAATATTCATGACTAATATTCATGAACCAATGGGTTTATGGGTTGGGCAGGAGTGGATTTAGCACACCGTGACTATCTAGCCATGTGACCTTGGAAAAAGATACTGTGCCTTTGTGAGTTTCATATCTATAAAAAAGAAAAACAACAATTTGATTAAATTATTTCTAAAAGCTTCTCCAAATTCCAAAGCAAAACCTTCTCTTAAAAAAAAAAAAGTACATTTCTTATCTGGACTGAGGAAACTGTCAGATGCTTAAGAAATTATCCATTGATTTATTTCTTACCTTCTAAATAGCTATTCCTTTTAGCAAGAATAAAAGTGAAACAAACCAAGGGGTGGAAACAAGAGGGCATTTTAAATCTCTAAATTGAAACAGAAAAGGAAGAAAGGTTTAAAGGTAGCATAATAACGGCTTTTCTGTTTTCCCACTAAGAGCTTTTTATCTAAAAGGTTCACCCAGAATGCTAACAAGGCAAAGCTTCAGAAATGCATCAAATGAAACTATTTCCATTTCCAATGGCCTTAATCCTCTCTGTGGTTCAGACTGAATTAAAGGTAACCCCTAAGGAGTTGGCATCCTTCAGATGCTTTCCAGGTACACCTGTTGAGGGGTCCCTAGGCAAGGGCATTAGCCTGTTTCATCTCCACACTCCCACAGTCACTCGTGGACGTCTTCAGCATGTCACCTGGAGGTCACCGGCTTGCTACAAAGAGCACCAGTTAGAAACCAACTGGATAAGCATTTTCCTAACTGGATGCAGCTCACCACAGGGAATTTCATTTTAGGACAAACCCACTTATAGGTCGTATCATTTGTGCTGATAACATTATCCTCTCCAAAAACAGAACATAAGAGCTCCCATATAAGTAAAAATTTGAGATTTAAATTCAACCTTTTGTGTGATATTTCTCTTTACTTCCTTTACTCTGTAGATTCCATGCAAGCTGTTAACATTTGGAGCCAAAAAATTGTCTACTTTAAAACTGACCAATTACATCTTTGACAACTATATCAAAGCACTCCCATGCATTTATAATATGAAAAAGTACAAATAAAGAAGAATTTTGTGAACAATGTCAAATTCTCTAGGAATCTTGCCTCTGTACAAATACCAGCACCAGAAACATTACATTCTACCACCACTTGACAAAAATGTCGGGTTAGTGAAAGCTGCTTTACTCTCTCTGACTTCTGATTCCACTTCACCTCAGAAATTTCATTGAGCTTATAGAAGAAAAGGCCAATTATGTAGGATGAGCTACATTGGAATCTCATCAAAATCATCTTTGAAGTTGTACACTGTAAGAACATCTAGAGTTTTCAGCTTCAAAATACTTAGTAATTAGAGATGCTACATATTGGGGGGAAATGATAAAAGTTGACATTTCTACTGAAAAGTCACTGGAACAGAGGGATTTGTCTCCAAATGTATTAATTACAGGAACTCACTTCTGCATGGTGGTTGGTGGTAACTGTTAATGCTAACAGTATTGTTTTCTCTTTTGTTGTTTATGCCAGCTTCATTCAGGCTCCCAGAAATCTCATACTGTCTATAAAGTCTTCTTGGATAAGGAGTTTCATTTTCATTGAATAAAAAGCATACTCGTTCCCTGTTCAGATGACCCTCAAGCTAATGGGGTTTACTACACCAGGGAAGATAGACATGGAGTTCAAACTGGCTCTGACAAATTGGATTCACTGTCAAAATGCAAGCCAGTGCAGGCAAGGGGCACACACACTGCAGAGTCTCTGAGAAAAGGGGAGCCACCTATTGACATATTGGTCCCTATGCCCTGAAATGGTCAGAAAGTGAAAGTGAAAGTGAAGTCGTGTCTGACTCTTTGCGACCCCATGGATTGTAGCCTACCAGGCTCCTCCCTCCATGGGATTCTCCAGGCAAGAATGCTGGAGTGGGTTGCCATTTCTTTCTCCAGGGGATCTTCCCAACCCAGGGATCGAACCCGGTTCTCCTGCATTCCAGGCAGACTCTTTAACCTCTGAGCCACCAGGGAAGCCAAAGGCTTATAAACTCAGTTCCAAGTTCCAGGCTTATTCATAGCCAATGAAGAGCAAAGATGGAACACAGAGGGTGAAATGAACAAGATGGAACACAGAGGGTGAAATGAACAAGTTGGAATACAGAGGGTGAAATGAACATTCCTTCTGGAGCAGTCAAGGCTGGAGGAAGAATCCACATGAGTCTCCTGTAGACCCTTCTCCCATTTCTTCCTTCATCTTCCTTCCCTTACTAACCATGGCCCCCTCAGGTTCATATTGAGCTTTCCCCTGTGTCAAAGGCTCAAAGAGGAGGGCTATCCCCCTCTTTCATACAGCTTCTTCTCAACTCTTAACTCATTGTAGGTTTTGCTTCATGTCAACACTTCAAGAATCAGCCCTGGATAGTATGGTTTGTCTGGGATAGTCACAGCTATCAGTGTAGTATCTATAAAGAAACAATTCTTCCTCTTGCTAATATAGCTCACCTCTTATTGTATAACTTTGATTGTTAAGCCAAGTGACCTCCCCTGCCTACCCTGACTGAAGATGGGATGGGGTAAAGGGAGGTTCCTGCCACACACACACAAACCTAGATTAGGGTCTATAACCACCGCTACCAGTTTGGGGAGTTCAGGCAACATACTTCTCACTGGGCCTCTTTCCTCATCTGTAAAACAAACAATTACAACTCTCAGATTCAGTCATCAGACTCCCTTCCAGCACTAACATTCTGAGTCTTATCACTACGTTAGTCTTGCTCTTTTTTCCTCAGCTCACGTCGTACTTTTCAGCCTTTGAGAGTGAATGTATTCTCAGGCTGTCTACTCTATTAACACCATCTTGCTATTACGATCTGATCATAACCTCAGGGCCTCCTTGCATCTTAGGGCAGGAAGGGATCCCTGCCAAGTTATCATCAGCTTCAGAGGAAGAGCGGCCAGCCCAAACCCATAGCCACTGTGACCTATATCTACCTTGTTCCAGAAAGAATTTATGACAACTGGGCAGGATCTTTTATAAAATGAAAAATTGGATAAATTAAAAGCAAAGATAGAAAGACAAGCAAGGGTAGGGACATATGGGCCTGGAAACTACCTCAAGAATAAGAAAAGTTCCCTTTGAAAATTTTTTGCATAGTGCCAATTCCAAGCCATGTATTTGGCTCTGAGCTCTCTAGTAGTCAAAGGGAAAAGGGAAACCCAGAGGCTCAGCTGAGAAGCCTTCCTCTTCTCCCCAGCATTCTTCCCTCTGTTGGGCACAGCCTTTGGCTGCACCAGTTAAACTGCTCAAAGCTTACAATCACTGTCTGAAGGGGTATTGATTGAAGCGGTTGGAGTTCTTTGGGCTTTGGCTAACTCACAGCTCAAGGAAACAGAAACCATAGTCTTAGAGATTGATCCTATTTCTTATCAGACATGGGTAGGGCAGTGCTGCTCTTTCTTGCATCTCTGCCAGGGAAAATCACAGGAAAATGTTGGTCCATTGTAATCAACTCACATCTTCTTGCAATATGTTACTCACTGCCAGAAGAACTGAAAGATGAACCCTGAAAACTGTTTCTTACTCTATAATACAAACAGCTTCATGTGCTTCAAAAAGAATCTTTGATACATCATTAAAAAAAACACCTGGCTTCCTGAACAGAGGCACTTTTTCTCAGCCAAGACTACTTCCAAAGAGTTCCACTGTAAGCCATCATCATCAACAAGGGCTACCTTCTCCTCAAAGATCAGCCACATTCAGGAAGGCACTGGGTGGAAAATTGGGAGGGAGTGCATTTTTTCAGAAGGCTGGGAGGCAGTGAGGCTCTGAGGAGATCAATCCTTAAGGAGCCTTATATCTAAATATTTAAATAATGTGTGTGTCTCCTATGTGTCCCCAGGTCTCTCCGATGAAGGTAAAAGAGCTCCACTTCTGGATGAAGATCTGAAAGTGACTAAAGGATTTTTGAGAGATGGTTTGCACAGTGACAGAGATTCTCTTCCCAACCAAACTGTAGTTATGCCCCTTTGAGCCCTCTGCTTGACAAAGCACCTAAATGGGCTTCCATCTCCATTCTTGTAGAGTCCAGTTTTATTCGTAGAAACCTGTAAGTTGGTTCAGCCAGAATCCCTCATCCTGGATCCCTGATCAAGTTCCTCATCCCCCATCATTATCTAAGGGATATCTGATGCCCCTGACCTGCCTTCAGCAAGAATCAGGTCAGGCCCTTCTAGCTAGAATTCCCCCTTATCCCTAATGTGTCCTCTTGGAAATTTTCCTTCCACTGTCCCCCACCCTGCTCCTTGGCTATAAATTCCAAACTGCCCATGCTGCCCAGCTATATACTGAGGTCTCTTAATAGTTCCTGAATAAAATCTGTTTTTACCCCCTTTAATGACTGTCCAACTCTGGCTATTCTTTAGCAATAGCCATGGGTCAGGTCTTCTAATTCCAATGTGATAAAAGACCTGGGAACTGGAAAGTAAGTGGTGAGGTTCCAGATCAGACTCCCACTATCTAGTTGCTAGATCTCAGAAAAGCCACCTTCTCAAGACAAGGATTAGGGTCAGGGTAGGGGCTCAAAACACGACACAATCACTCTGGGCAAGTGTCAAGCCAACCTGTCTCTCTAGCCTGCCTCTCTCCATCTGTCCCTGCTGAAGTCTATCTCTTCAGTGGGACATTGGCATCTGAATCCCCTTCCCATGTTTGCTCTGCCCAGCATTTACAAGAGGAGAGAAACAAAGTCATTTATCTAGAAGGTGCGAGCACACATGGGCAGGTCGGTTCCTGGCTGACCTCTATATCCACAAAAGATTTTATCATTTTATAGGTGTAGGGTGGTAGGAATATTTTGCCTTTATAAAAGTAGACTTTTCATTTTCTTAGCTTCATTCTTTGCACGTAAACAAGGTAAAATGCCTCCACAGCTCCAAAACATTCCCTACCACTTAATATAGTCAACCAAGGTTCTTTGCCATAACCATTTGTGAATGAAAAGGAACAGCCTTTATTAGGCCATTTGAGCTTCTTTTTAATTTAGGAAGACATGAACACATTCCACTCCCCTAAAGTAATTACAGATGAGAGCAACTTTAGCTGGTAGACAACCCACAAGCTGCTTTGTAGCCCTAAACTAACAGAGACTGGTCTTCACTCCCACCATCTGCCCACAGTGCTCTATTGCAAGCACTCTAGCCTGATGTTGAATACTGCTTTTAAACCCTGCTTCACCTGCTAGAAAAGATCCCTGGGACAGAAAGGGCTGTGTATCCCACATGGGCCAGCTTAGGATTCTTTGTAACAGTTCCATTTCTATTTCCTGTGTGTATTTCCATTTAGAGCCCAGTTTATTCTCTCCCCCTGTAAAGGAAATATGTCATCAGTTCTCCTTAGGAGCAGCCCTTCTGTACAGTGATGCAATCCAGCTAATTAACCAGAGGACTGCATTTAGATGAGGATTGTGAACCGACCTTCTTCCCTGCATTGTCCACTCAGAAATGCAGACGACCAACTACAGGGCAGGACCTAAGAGTGGATTATAACCTCTATTGTTTCCTCTAGTCATACTGGTCTTAAATCAGAAGACCATAAACTTTAGCCAAATTCTCCTTTATAAGACAGANGGATTTCTCTGAAAGGTATGATGCTAAAGCTGAAACTCCAGTACTTTGGCCACCTCATGCGAAGAGTTGACTCATTGGAAAAGACTCTGATGCTGGGAGGGATTGGGGGCAGGAGGAGAAGGTGACGACCGAGGATGAGATGGCTGGATGGCATCACAGACTCGATGGATGTCAGTCTGAGTGAACTCCAAGAGATGGTAATGAACAGGGAGGCCTGGCGTGTTGTAATTCATGGGGTCGCAAAGAGTCGGACACAACTAAGCGACTGAACTTGAACTTGGTACCTTTACCAGGCAAACAGACAAATACTTTTAACCTTCAACAATTGCATTTAATTTTAAAGATATATATTGATCATTTACACTGAGCCAGATATTGGGCTTGGATTTTTGAAGGATTTTAAGAGGATTAAGATATGATTTCCTTTCTTTAAAACATTTATAATATATCCAGCAACTAAAAGAAACCCATTAGATTTCAACTCCTCCCCACTGGAAATAACACACGGACACCCATTTTAAAGAAGTTACATTGAGAAATGTTTTATTAAAAACCCAATGGAGAAATAGGTGAGTCAAGCTGTTTCCTGGATCTAAACCATAAGTTGGTGCACCAAGTCATAGATGATGACTCCACTGGGACACAGGGGAAACAAAAGTATTTTTAAACTTTTGAGAAGGGAGAATAGCTTGAACAGCCAAAATGGACAGTCTGTCCCGTTGACTCACTTGGGAAATTTCCACTTTTCTGCCATTTCAAAGCAGAATTTGAAACAGGATTTGGATTGCCTTTTAAGTAGATATGCTATCGGGATAACTTCCTTGGATGAAATGTATGCCATCACATCATAGATATCATGGCTTCTGTTTTAAATCTACCTTTTTTTGGATAATGACTACATTTAATAGTTTTTCCAAGATTAGGGTAAACTAATGAGCAATGAGCTACTAGTAGCAATATCCTACTTCTACAGAGTATTGGGTTGGCCAAAAAGTTCAAAAAGCCCAAATGAACTTTTTGACCAACCCAATACTTCCCAATTTATGAAAGCACATTCTCATGCATTATCTCCTAGGGAGTTGGGAGAGCCAACAACTAAAGAAATCTAAACAGTTGCTTATCTTTTTATAGGATATTATTTCATTTTTATTTCCTTTTCTCTATTTGTAGTACCCTTTTTTTAATCTCACATTTGGATTTCTATAGTAGCCTCATAACTAGTCTCTATTTCTTAGCTTTTTTTTCCTCAATATTCTTCATGCATAGCTCTGACCATATTCCAACTCCTTAGTGATCCATGCTTAACAGAAAAAATCCAGACCTCCCAGCCAGTCATCCATGACCCATCTTACAGTTCCAATACCAGATCCTAACCACCCATCACTCTGACAGATTTCACAGAGAAGAGGCATTGGTGTCATAGTGACAAATGGGAAGAGTCTGAACAGGAAGACAATCATAGAAGCTGAGTCTTGGAGAAAAGAAGGAATGACAAAGGCAAAAAATCCCATGACTAGAAAGGTTGAAGGTACAACCGAGAGTGTCAAGCAGTCAAATCTGAGGACTTCCCTGGCAGTCCAGTGGTTATGACTCTGTGCTTCCATTCCAGGGGGCATGAGTTCAATCCCTAGTCGGGGAACTAAGATCCTGTACACCTCGTAACACAGCTCTAAAACTTCACAATTCTGATCAATAGCCAATGGATACTGATTCTAAATATCGACTGCCTCTGACAGGAACAAAAAGTAAAAGGAACAGAAGAAGGAAAGAAAACTTTCACTAAATACAGAAGGTGACTAGGGGCTTTAGCCCTCAAAACCAGAAAAGGTAACTCAAAAAAGAGAGGGTCTCTCAGAGTGTAACAAGTCCCCTGGGAGCTGAGGCTTGGGAGCCCAGAGCCTCACTCTGAGCACAGTTTTGTCTCCCAAGACTGCCCTGACCTTTCTATAAAGGGCTGAGGTCAGACCAACGTGATGCTGGGAGTGCACCAGGAGAAGCAATGGCTGGGTAGGTCCAGATTCTGGAATCCTTCAGTCTGATGCATTGTGAGTACATACTCAGTTGTGACCAACTCTGCAACTCCATGAACTGTGCATGGGATTATCCCAGCAGAAATATGGGAGTGGGTTGTCATTTCCTCTTCCAGGGGATCTTGCTGGACCAGGGATTGAACTCTGGTCTCCTGCACTTTAGGTGCATTCTTTACCACTGAGTCACCTGGGAAGTCCCTGAAGCACTGTGTTCCAGGAGAGGAACAGCAATACACAGGGATTTTTATAAGATATATAGGAGCAAATACACTTTGTAACTTGGAATAAAAGACTTCTGTGAAAGGCCCCTGAGAGACTGTTCAGTTCAGATGAGCCAACACCTGGGCTGGACTAGTCATTCTCAAGAACCTGAGGAGCTTATTATTGTTAGAAAAACACATGTCCAGAACTCCACTTCAGAGACTCAGACTCAGTAAATCTGGGATGATGCTCTGAATTTCAAATTTGTAACAAGCTCCCAGGAGATTCAGAAGATGGATGCCCAGCTAGTTTTGGAATCACGGGATGGACTTCCTTTGTAAGTCACCCTCTCAAAGAATGCTACACTCCCCAGCAACCTGGCCCCCATGCTAGATGGGTTGTTGATGAGTCTATTGGGCATTGCTATTTATTTCATCAGCTCCTCTAGAGCAATGCCCACAAGTTGTGCCCAACTTGTGGGGACATTAGAATCTTAGAATTTGGAGAAATCAGAATTTCCTCCCTAGCATTGAATGAAAATCTGCATCTTAACAAATCTCCATATAATGTACATGGCACACTCCAATTTGAAAAGTCCAGTTTGACTGATTTTTAATCTCTTCAGTTGTTTATGGCCATCAAGGTCAGCTTTGCAGAACTAGATAGGAATAGGAATCATAATTCTCCCCAGTAAGTAACCAAGTTTGCATGAGCCAACCAAAAAGAAATTGTTTTTCAGTGCCTAGTGACTGAAGGAAGGTCTAGCCCATCACCCCAGTTCTTTAGCACTTCAGAGACACCACATGCTCATTTTGACATTCCTATTTGGTAGCTCTCAATAGAGCTGAAGGGCTTCCCAGGTGGCACTAGTGATAAAGAACCCACTTGCCAATGCAGGAGATGTAAGAGATGCAGTTCAATCCCTGGGTGGGGAAGATCCCCTGGAGGAGGAAATGGCAACCCACTCCAGTATTCTTGCCTGGAGAATCCCATGGACAGGGGAGCCTGGTGGGCTACAGTCCATGGAGTCACAAAGAGTCGAACATGACTGAAGCAACACAGCATCATTCAGTTCAGTTGCTCAGTCATGTCTGACTCTTTACAACCCCATGGACTTCAGCATGCCAAGCTTCCCTGTCCACCACCAACTCCTGGAGCTTACTCAAACTCATGTCCATCGAGTCAGTGATGCCATCCAACCATCTCATCCTGTTGTCTTCTTCTCCTCCTGCCACTGGAGAAGGGGATGGCAAACCACTTCAGTATTCTTGCCTTGAGAACCCCATGAACAGTATGAAAAGACTTAGCATGCATGCATGCAATAAAGCAGAAAGAGCCCTGCATAGATTGACTAATTTGTGGGATGTGCACTCAGCCCAGGTTACTCAGTCGGAGAGGAACTGTGCCCACCCCAGATCCTGCTGCCACAGGTCCTGTGGGAGACACTGGGGCCACCACAGCTCCAGTTGCTGAGCTGACTGATGATGAGGGCAACACAGTTGGAAAATTTTCAGTGCTGCTCTTCTCCTGGAAGAGAGGAGAGGTTCAAGGAGATGTCGGGTGTAATACCCACTGCAGGAGGACTGCCAGAGGAAATCTTCGGCAAGCACGGGCTCGGGGACGAAAGTCCAGAGCAGAATGATTTCTGCTGTAATTGCCAATTTGTCCATGTCAGCACGACAGCCACGTCTAATTTACTGCACATAAACAGCCAGGCCATCACAGGAGGTGAAAACCCTGTGGATCACAACCAACCAACCACTGAGCAGGACCCTAGAGTGAGTCATCCCAGGGTCAGGCTCTCCAGAAGATGGGTTTATCTGGCAGGAGAATTCCTCTCTTCCCTCCACCCACGGGAGCACGAGGAGCAAGTGAGATTGTCCTTTCAAGGCACTTTAGACGGGACAATTTTATAATTGTGTTTATCAGGCCATTGTTTAGGGGGACAAGGAATGATCCCTACCTCCTTAGACTCTCTGTCTGTAACTTAGAGAAAATAAGTTGAATGAACACATGCTCCCTATCTCTCCCCTGTTTAACCCACTCTATTATGGCATTCTTCATAGATGTCATATGGAGCTGCAGTAGCTGCAAACCTCTGAAGACTGGCAAAGGAATCAAGAACTGTGCCTAATGAACTGTATGCCAGTAGTAAGTTGGGGAATCATGAAAGTCTTAATGGTGAAACCCTCTTTAGCTGCTCCTGTCAACCCTCCAGAGGCTCATTGAGTCAGGCTGGTGATTCTCAGACATGAGCAGATAACAGCATGCCCTGCAGTGCATGCTAAACCCTGGAATGGCTGGACTCCACCCCAGAGGCTCTGAATTAACAGCACTGGTAGCATAGAATTTCCATTTCTGTTAAGTCCAACTCTTTACGACCCCATGGACTGTAGCCCACCAGTCTCCTCTGTCTGTGGAATTCTCCAGGCAAGAATACTGGAGTGGGTTGCCATTTCCTTCTCCAGAGGATCATCCTGACCCAAGGATCAAACCCAGGTCTCCTGCATTGCAGTTGGTTTCTTTACCATCTGAGCCACCACGGAAACCCATATTAAGTCCCCAGGTGGTATTGTTGCTGCTGATCTAAGGACCACACTTTGAGAACCAGTGAGCTAGGGACTCCCTGAGAGCAGCTGTGGGATTCAGAATGTAGAGACAAGCATCACCAGGTAAGTCACCCAATGTTCATTATGAGAACAGAGCATCTTTGTTCCATACTTCAAATAGTTTCTTAAAGACTGATTCCTAGAAGTGAGATATATTGACCCAAAGGGTATGAACATCTTTATGGCTCTTGATAATTATTTCTAAATTTCTTTCCAACAGGTTTGGGCTAATTTATGACAGCATTATCATGTATGAGTACTGAGTATCAGTACATTCATTACCAAAACTATTATAATTATTACAACTTATTTCACTGGCAAAATGATAATGATTAAGGTAATAATGATGTCATTTAAAAATGTATCCACTTATTTGATTACTCTATATAGTAGAATATTGTTCCAAGTCTATATCACCATCTTGAGTATAAAAATTGGTGGCAAAAAATGGAGATCTTAATCAGGCTACTTGTCCCTTAGGTACCACTTCCTACCTCTATCAAAGCTCCATGACCCCAGATTCTGTCTTGTTCCCCATTGCATCTTAAGCAGCTAGTTGAAGACCTGCCACAGCAGATGCTCAATAAATAAATAAATTATAACTTGCCTGCCTTGCTGGAGAAAAGTTATATACAATTGCTGCTTAAAGATAACACACTTTTCATTCCCCATCCCTTCTGTGCTCTTTGTTCAAAGGAATGAAAGTTTGATAGCATCTTGAATTTCCAATGTTAAGGGTGCAGAGATGCCCCCATGCTTTTCCAATAAGCTAACAAGCATCTCTGAGCATCCACAGTAAGCAGGGCAGCAGAAGAGAGGCAAGCACCACGTCACCTGCGGTCAGCCCCCATGGCACCCCTCCCTCTCCCAACCTCATTCTCTCGGATTTTGTTTCTGACTCCTGCAGCTTTTCCCAACCCGGTTCCACTAGATTACAAGAGAGGACCGGAGCCTCCACTAGGCACGTTTCTCGCCAACAGGCTGCCAGGCGGCAGTGAGCGGAGGTGGAAACCAACTTTGTCCCCTTCCCTCGTGATCTGTAAGAAACACAAGACTTGCCAGGGCCCTGGACCCCTGGAACACCACAGTAGCTCCCCGAGCAGCCAGGCTCCTGACGGAAGCTTCAGTCACTCCGATTCAAACTCAGAAGCAGGCAGAGCCTCTGTGGGGCTTAGCCTGGAGACTGAGGACTTTAATTTGATCTGAGTAATTCATACAGGGGCCCAAGTGTCCTCATTGGCCCTGTCACTTGGTCATGAATTATGAAATCAAAGGCAGACCCCAAAGACGTTGCAATTTCCAGGTTGGGGCTGTTAGCTCTGCCCGCCTTTCATTGTGGAGGCTGGGAACTAGGTTTCCAGGTCTTACTTGCAAACAGAGATGTGCCATGATTCCCTCTGCCTCCAGTCAAAAAGCCAGCTGCCCCCTATAATACAGTTCCAATAGACCTTTTCACATTCATTTGTTACTACTCCCTGAGGGTGGTGGGGAGCTGACATACCCCACACCTTTGACCACACTCCATTCTCCAGTCCCCGCTTCCTCAGGCTGAGCCAGGAAGGCCCCCAGCCTCTCATCTTTTGAGTCCTAGTCACATACTAGGTTCATTTTGGGCCCTATTTCCTGGGGTAAAACTTCCTAATGACCTCGTCCCAGGGAGAACACTCTCCTCCCAATGAAAACAAACCATGTCTGCAGCACTCAGACTCTTAAAACCAAATCCAGTCAACAATACCATACATTTCAAGATACAAAATCATACATTTCACATTCTGTCTCCTCAAATAGAGTGCAGGATTGAAGCTTCAAATGTCTTTATTTCCAAGAGCCCCAAATGCAGTCGGGATTCAGTAGCTGCGGAGAAAGTTTCTTTAATGAGAAGGAATCTTGCAGGCATCCTGTTATCAGCTAACCTTTACGTCCCTAACCACTCTGCAAACCAAACCACAATTAGGCACAAACCTAATCTGACCCGAGGGCGGGGGTCCCCAACCTCCAGGCCACAGATCGGTACCTGCTGTCACATCAATGGTGGCATTGAATAAGAAATAAAGTGCACAATAAACGTAATGGGCTTGAATCATCCTGAAACCATCCCCTACCCCTCGGTCCATGGAGAAGTTCATCTTCCATAAAAGCAGTCTCTGAGCCAAAGAGGTTGGGGACTGCTGCCACAGGGTACCCAACATGACCTGGGTGTGTGTACACACTCATCTGAATATCAGTGGCATCTTTGAAATCTGAACACAAAGGCTAGGGCCACTCTGGCAAAGGCATTTCAGCATTTCTCTTGAAACAACCGTAATGGGCTTTCTAAAACCACCTCGTATCACTTTGATTTTCCTCATATAAAACCCCTTCCCAAAGATTCCTGGAAATTCCGTTTCTTGTCTGGCTCCTGTTTTTGCGTCCGTGTCAGTAACAAAGCTTGACAAGTGCTTGATCCAAGTGATGCTTTTATCTGTAACATCACATGCTGACTTATCAAGCTTATCATGCTGTTGCTCTCAAACACCCACTGCCCATCAGATCTCTGTTCTCTTGCAATACCATGTACTGCTACCATGCTTAGCAGGTTTCCAACCAACCTCTTTAACATGTTATCGATTTTAATTAACTTGAGAGAAAAGGGGTTGATGATGTGCATTTAACACATATGCAATTGAAATGTATCTGCGTCACAGCTGCAGACTACATAACCATTTAAAGCTATCAAGAACTGCCTCATTACAGCCTGGATGAGAGGGAAGTTTGGGGGAGAATGGATATATGTATACGAATGGCTGAGTCCCTTCTCTGTTCACCCCAAACTATCACAACATTGTTAGTCGGCTATACCCCAATACAAAACAAAAAGTTTTTTTAATTTATTTTAATTGGGGGCTAATTACTTTATAATATTGTAGTGGGTTTTGCCATATATTGACATGAATCAGCTATGGGTTTACATGTGTTCCCCATACTGAACTCCCCTCCCACCTCCCTCCTCACCCCATCCCTCTGGGTCATCCCAGTGCACCAGCCCTGAGTACCCCATCTCATGCATTGAACCTAGACTGGCAATCTGTTTCACATGTGATAATACACGTTTCAATGCAAGTTTTTTTTTTAATATAAATAAATAATACACTCTTCAAAAAAAAAAAAAAAAAAGATTGCCTAGTTAATCCACCAGTAACCGGTGGGATACATGATTTCTTTACCCACTAGCTAATTTAATCTTCAGAATTTTGCAGAAGAAAGCTATACCTGTGGAGTCAGACAAAATGTAAACTATGCTTCTGTTTTCTCTTGCTCACAAGGCTAATGTTTACATTTATCTCTTGTGCTTCCACATTTTTTCAAACAAGCATGGAAGCATCTTCATAGATACACATGATTCTAGAACTTTGAGAAAGGACAACAAATAAGAGAGTGAGATGAAACCAGATGTGACAAAGTGCATTTTACAAAAATAGATTCAACAAAATCTCCCATTCCACAAACTCTTCTGCAGTATGACCTTGACATTCCCCCGCCAAAAGGTAGGGTATGGCCCTCTTTTCCTCGATTTCAACAAGGAAAGGCAAACCAGTTTCTACCTTATCTAGTGAAATGCTTGCACTTGAAGTCCTGAGCTGCTATTTAAGAAAATCACCCGAGCCAGCCATGCCATGAGGAAACCCAAGCCATGTCTGAGACCAGCAGTCCCAGCTGTCCCCTTGGTTCAAGCAGACGTATGAGTGAAAAGACCCTTGGGTCCTCCAAAGCCTCTGAGTCTCCCCAGTTAAGGCCACACACTCCACAGAGCTGCTGTCTCCACTGTGTTCTTTGGGGATTTCTGACCTGTGGAATCTACAACCTCCATAAAATGGCTGTCCCACTGCCCTAAATCTGGAGTCATCTGCTGTGCAGCAGTGATGCCAAAACACCTATTAACGGTAATTCACACTCACTTAACACGAAGACTTTCAGTGTTAACCTGATTCCTTTGATATTCTAAGAGGCCCCAGTAAAAAACAATCTTCCTATTGAAGCAGAATCAGCCTGCTGCTCTAGAAGTCAGAAACCACACCTCTGATTCCAGCTCCTTCGTGTAAGAGATGCGTGACTTTGGGAACAACAATATCTGCATAAGGTTTTACCTTCTACAAAGGCCATTTCACATGTGTAATTCCTTGTATTTTTCCAAAAAAACCCTGTGAAGGAGAACAAACGTTCAATTCTCTCAACCTCAGTTTCCACTGAGGACAAGGTCTGCCCTAATGACTTCATAAAGGCTCAAATGAAAGTGAACACACATTTGAAGGGCAACAAAATAAGGATTTGTCAGCTTGGGAGACAGAAATATCAACACAGGCACTCTGTATCAATCTTTATCAGAGGTGCAGACTCGATGGCTACACAAACATATACTCTAACATAGTCATCATAGTCTTGCCACCCAGGAATAAATAAATTTGATGAAAAGAAAGTCTAACCTGAGTAGAGAGGCTTCATTCTCCTGTCCGGGGGCTCACAGAGACTGCTGGACTCGACCAGCCCTCCTACCCAAGAGCTGAGGGAGCCTCTCAAATGGATCACATTTTACACTCCAGGCATGGTGATCATGTTCACCTGGCCTTCTTAGGAACCCCAGAGCACAGAAACCACTGCACCTGGCAATAGCCACAAGCGCAGGAAGTACTGGGAAGACGAGAGAGCAAAAGGCAACAAGTAGGAGAAAACCAATCCCAGTGACAAATTCTACATGCATCTTTTGCCCTATCTTTTTGGAACAAAGCTAAACATTGAGCTGTTTCGTGCCATCAATAAGACTGATCTCTGAGACTGAGAAGGGAGTGTCTAAATGAGGAATATAAATGGCCTGAGAGTGTTTAATGTTCACCTATGGGTCTATAGCTCAGCTTGGAGAGAGCACAGAACATTGTACCAGGAGTCTGAAGACCGCAGGTTATCACTCCAGCTCTGCCACGGGCTAATTGTGAATAAGTCACTAACAGACCTCGAGCTCCTTGAGAGCACAGCTGTGTCTTGCCCATCACTCTACTCCTTCCACTAGCATGACTGGCCTATAGAACACGCCCAAGAAATGTTCATTCAATCAGTGAGTGAGATTCAGTAACTTCACAAATGTGCACATGCTGTAGCATAGGAAATACTGTCAATAATATTGAAATACCTTTGTATAGTAACAAATAGTAACTAGACTAAGCATGGTGATCATTTCATCGCTTATGAAAGTAGCAGATCACTATGTGGCACACCTGAAACTAATATATTTGTTAATCAATTATGTGTCCATTTAAAAAACACAGTAGCTGAGAGTGTGGGTTCTACAATCAAACAGACTAAATTCAAACACCATCATTTGTTATCAGTTACTCATGTCTGTCTCAGTTTCCTCATCTGGAAAATAGGGATAATAACATCCCCTTCTATAGCTCCTGACGTTCTTCTCATTCCTCTCCCCCCACATCCCCTGGCAAAGTGGAGATTCTAGCTAAACTGAGTCTCCTACCTTAAACACCTGTGTCTCTTTTGTTTCTGCTGGAAGCCTGTTTATTGTACCAGAAGAGTCTGCTCTGCAGAGGCAGAGGCAATCCCAAAGTGCTAGAGAGTGATGCCCAATGTGGAGTCTATGGGTTAGGGTTAGGGTTGGGGTTACTGGAAAAGGTCAGTTTTCATTCCAATTCCAAAGAAAGGCAATGCCAAAGAATGCCCCAACTACCACACAATTACACCCATCTCACATGCTAGTAAAGTAATGNAAAAAAAAAAAAAAAAAAACAGAAAACCCACTCACATAATATTTTAAAAGATGTGCTTAGTTTGTTTATTATACTGCTTGGGGAAAAAATATATATATATATTATATATATGTATATTTGTGTGTTTTTTTCACTCAAGAGTATGAAAAAGTTCATTCATTGGCAGAAATGTTTGAGACATTTGTACGCAGCAGAAATTCACCTCTGAAAATGGCAGAAAGGGAGATATCTGCATTAGAACTAGCACTAGTGGTCTTTATATCCTGTTTTTCAATTTGAAAAAAAAAAATCCATAAAACCGCAGTTGTTAAATGGAGCATTAGGGACACCCTTACATGTTAGTAGGAGTTAATCAAACTTTGGAGAAGACATTGCATCTCAACTCCTGTTACAGACTTCTTTCTAGAGATCACATATTTTAAAAAATTAACCGGAAATTTGATGGCAGCAGGTTATTGCTGCTCAATACAAACAAGTGATTGGACGAGGCACAGTGATGTTGGTTATCCAGATTTCTACAATATCATGTCTCTCCAAGTAAAACAAACTGTCTCAAAAATCTCTCTTATATACATTTTTCATTTCTTCTTTTATCATTCTCATAGAGAATTGTAGTGTCAAAGCCTGCCCTGAGAAACCGAATCAAGGTATTATGTAACAGCAGAAACTAGGAATTTCCAACCGTGTACATAATGGCAGTGCCCTGAGATTATTCTGTCTTCTGATTTCCCCTCTAGAGACAGAAAAGTCTCATTCCATCCACACCCAGCTCCCCTCCCCACACACACTCAGACACCTGTGTATTCTCTGACAAGATGGAGCAATATTTCATCAGTTCTCCCTAGCCACTCAGCTCTGGTTTTAATATAGCTGGAATATCTTGAGTAGCTTTATCAAGATGTAAGTAAATCTTATTGTAGAGGCCTAGTTCAAAATTTAAGTGGTTCCAGCTGTCAACTGAAATACAACTATATCAAACCCAGAAGTTCTCTGTTGAAGTTCTCAGTGTTAAAATCTCCCCCTGGTGGATTTTAAGAGCATGTGTTCTCATGAAGAGAATGGAATATAATTTTCCAAGAAAATAAATAGATGCTAAAATGTTGCAGGTGTGAAAAGCGGATCTATGAATCTCAAGTTTAGAGATGAAAACATCGCAATTAAACTCTTAAACAGGAAAAAAAAAATTCCAGTGCTACAGTAGAATTGTTTTGGTTTACTGTTGTCTCAGGCACAAGTGTGAATATTGAATTTTACTTTTTGTTTCCCCTTCTGTGGCTAGCCTCTAGTCAGTTAAGGCATTTTTATGGACTAAAAATTCTGATTTCCCACTTGTTTAGTGAAGAGAAGCTTAATGTTTCAGTTAGGAAAGAATGTGCCCATCAGAATGAATCTGGCCTCTGTATATTCTCAATTCTATTACAGCTGTCAGTCAAGTCAACCAAAGTCCAAGTGCAAAGACCCTAGACCACTTGAAATGTGCATGCATTTGCTCTAGGGAAGAAAATTTTATTTATTTTTTAATTGATTTTCTTTCAGCAGCAATCCCTCTCCTTGTCCTGTGTCATGTGAAGAGTTGACTCATTGGAAAAGACTCTGATGCTGGGAGGGATTGGGGGCAGGAGGAGAAGGGGACGACTGAGGGTGAGATGGCTGGATGGCATCACTGACTCGATGGACGTGAGTCTGAATGAACTCCGAGAGATGGTAATGAACAGGGAGGCCTGGCGTGCTGCGATTCATGGGGTCGCAAAGAGTCGGACACCACTGAACGAATGAACTGAACTGAACTAGGGTTAGGAATTCTTCCCCAACTCATATGTTGAATCCCAAACCCCCAGAACCTCAGAATGTGACTGTACTTACAGGTAGGGTCACTACAGAGGTGACTGAGTTCAGCTGAGGCTGTTAAACGTGATTGTGCTTAGTCGCTAAGCCATGTCTGGCTCTTTGCGACCCTGGGGACTGTAGCCGCCAGGCTCCTCTGTCCCTGGGAGTCTCCAGGCAAGAATACTGGAGTGGGTTGCCATGTGATTCGCCAGGGGATCTTCCTGACCCAGGGATAGAACTTGCGTCTCCTGTGTCTCCTGCATTGAAGGCAGATTCTTAACCCACTGAGCTATCAAGGCTTTAGGGTGGGCCCTAATCCATTCTGACCAGTGTCTTTACACAAAGAGAAACTTTAAACAAAGAGGCACCAGGGATGTGCACACCCAGAGAAAGGATGTGTTGGAACACAGCACGAAGGCAGTAATTTGCCAACCAAGGAGAGAGGCTTCAGGAGAAACCAAACCTGCTGTCACCTTGACCTTGACCTTAAGCCTCCAGAACTATGAGATCTGTTGTTTAAGCCACCCAGGCTATAGTATTTTGTTATGGAAGCCCTAGCAAGTGAATACAGGAGGAACCCCCAAATAAGATACCACCTCATGAAGTTATCATGAAGAATAAATATGACAGTATGTCTGCTGTACCCCAGCTCATGCCTGGAGTAACTCTCAAGGCCTGGCAGCTGTCACCATGGTTGCTAGTGGTGACGGGAGACCCTCATGACCATCTATGAAATAACCATCACTCTGCTACGATTCCTCAAAGGGCAGTTGTGAAGCACACAGAAGAGAGTAGATGTGGGAAGATGTTATGTGTTTAATATTCACTCACCTTGGACTTCCCTGGTGGTCCAGTGATTAAGAGTCTGTGCTTCCACTGCAGAGGACACAGGTTTGACCCCTGGCCAAGGAACTAAGATCCTGCATCCCACATACTGCAGAGAGGCCAAAAAAGAAGAAAAAAAAAAATCACCCACTTTCTCATTCAATGAACTTCTATCAGGATGCACCCTAGGCACTGGGCCAGGTGCTAGAACTATAGAGCTCTGCAACGTCCTGTACGGTGGGATCTTAGTCACGTGTTGCTCTTTTTAAATTTGAATTATTTAAAATAAAATGCTAAATTCAGTTTCTATCATATGTCACATTTCAAGTGTTCAAGAGCATCTACTGGCGACTGTACTGAAGAGCAGAAAAAAATATTTCCAACACTGAAGAAAATTCTATTGAACAGAACTGGTAGAGAGGGGGAAAAAAATAAATTTGTACTCTCGATAATTCTTGCTGCTGCTGCTGCTGCTAAGTCACTTCAGTCGTGTCCGACTCTGTATGACCCCATAGATGGCAGCCCACCAGGCTCCCCCGTCCCTGGGATTCTCCAGGCAAGAACACTGGAGTGGGTTGCCATTTCCTTCTCCAATGCATGAAAGTGAAAAGTGAAAGGGAAGTCGCTCAGTCGTGTCTGACTCTTTGCGACCCCGTGGATTGCAGCCCACCAGGCTCCTCCATCCATGGGATTTGCCAGGCAAGAGTACTGGAGTGGGGTGCCATTGCCTTCTCCCTCAATAATTCTTAATCACAAATTCAATCTGATAATGATAACTTCTGGAAATGGACTCCAATGTCCACTCCGTGGGAGGTCAGTCTTCACTTCTGAAGGACAGTAAAATGATTTCAGACCTCCAAGTTCTGAGAATAGATGGTGTCTATTCAAATCATTGCCCATAAGAGCAAGGACTTTCTTTCTTTTCTATAATGTGACTGAATGCCTACTCTGTGAGAGTGACAATGCTGAGTGCAGCAGAGCCCACAGAGATGGAAAAGCCACAGATCCCAGTCTTAAGCTTATAGTTTCATATTAGGAATAATAGATTCCGTGTATAGAAGAGTGAAAAAATTTCGCATGAGAAGTCACCATCCTAACAACAGCTAGGCATGTAGCTGTTGCCAACCTGGAGCCAAGAGCTTTATAGACATGTTCTCATCACATTGTAATAATTACCCTGGTAGGTATACTGTTATCTTCATTTTACAGAGAAGGAAATGAAGCACAAAGAGAAAAGGACTGTGCCTGGAGCTGTGCCATTTGTAAGTGGTGAACCCAGGCAGGCAGACCCAGAGCAGAGCTCTGCATCCCTACTAGTTAGGATGGCATCAGCTTGTCATGGTGGAATGCCAATAGACCTGAAATCATGGGAGGAGCCACTTGGAAAAACAAAAGCTTGTGCCCTCCTCCTACACACCTGTCTTAGTTTGGGTTTCCTCCAAAGCCGAGTGAGTGCCAAGGACGAGGGTGCAAGAGTTTTATTTGGCAGAGGTACTCAGGAAGCAGGAATGAGGGAGGGGGGTGGATGGGATGCAGAAAGAAGAAAATCAGAGTACATGATCAGGAGAACTGCTGCTGTGAGCAACAGAGAACCGCTTCCACACACACGGGATGCCTCCCACAGGGTCCCCCTAAAAGACAGAAGACTTTAGCCACCAGCATTTAGCCAACAGTTCCCAGCCCTCATGGGCTGAGGATTTCCCCAGGAGAGTTACCATCACCTGGCTTCTAGTCTTCCCTGTATAGCCAGGCAAGTCCAATGACCTCAAAAAGGACCTGAGGCAGAATACAGAAAGATTCACATCCCAGCCTTGCATACCATTCAGCACAAGCTGGCCTTTAACCGCCCATGCAGCTGCTGGCAATTCACAGGGAGGAGAGGGGATGTAACCTGGGCATCAGGGCATCTACTGTATCACTCAGATTTCTCCTCTTTGGTCTCATTCCATTGATTTTTCCAGGATTTGTAGCCTAGGAATTAGGGATGCCTTGGCTAAAATAGGACACCAGCTGTACCCTCACGGAACTCACAGCCCAGTGGGAATTCATTTCTGACCAGTTTTCAAACTGGTCAAACCTCCCAGTGGCTCCCAAAGTTCTTGAGGACCACCCACTGCTGTAGAAGCCACTGAGTTCCTTTTCTGGTTACACAACTGCTTTCATAAAAACTGGCTGTGTCCCAGCAACTACTAAGCATTTTCCTCCTAAACTTTAGTTGGCAGAATTTCATTACTTTAACCTCATTTCAACCAGCAGAAAACATCATGCACTTTTCCACTGGGCCCAAAACATTACTCAGAAAGAAATGAAGATGAGGATGAGAAGGGAAAACCACAGAGCCAATATCATTAGGATCGTCTGTTTCACAGCCAGGCTGCCTACATTGTCATTTCATCTTTGTGCATATTTACCCAAGGCCCTTCTGTTCCACCCTGATTTCCAAAGTTTGAAGGTTTTTTGAGGAAAGAAAAAGGGAGAGAAGAAAACCCACTTCATTAAAGTCTAAGGTTGTCACTCAAAGTTTGGCAACTTCTCCATTTAGATGAACTCCAGGGGTGAGACTTCTCATGTGATGCAACACATTGTTTTAAAGGGGGTCGTGGGAAATTCTAAACAAGACATGCAAATTAAAGCACTGAATTAGAACCAATTTCTGTTGACAGAGAGTAACTTTAGAAAGTCCTTCCAAAGGGAGCTATGATTTGAAGCATTTTGCAGAAGGTAATTAGTGACCAGGGTTTTCCAGGTGGCTCAGTGGCAAAGAATCCACCTGCCAAAGCAAGAGCTGCAAAGGACGCAGGTTTGATCCCTGGGTTGGGAAGATCCCCTGGAAAAGGGAATGGCAACTCATTCCAGACAGTATTCTTGCCTAGAAAACCTCATGGACAGAGGAACCTGGTGGGCTACAGCCTATGGGGTCACAAAAGAGTTGGACACAACTGAACAACTAAACAATAGTAACGATTAGTGACCACTGAAATACAAGGAGGTGTGAAGTGCAGTATACCTCAAAGGTCTTAGGAAAAGACATTGAATGTGGTCGTGTGCACACTGAAGAATTTCCAACTGTCATATTGATTTCTGTAGTACATTTCTGACAATACCCCATTGGTCAGCTTCCACTCCTATCACTACACCATTAGCCAGGTTAAAGCTATCGTTCTGAGATTTGTGCTAAAGAGACCAACATTTATAAATTAGCTCTATATGCTCTCAGTTTATTTTGTTCCATTGTTAAGACTGTTAACGTGCAACATCACTTTATGGCCGCTGACCTCCACGAAGGTGAGGAAGAAGGTGAATCAGTGGACTCAGTTCTCCCATTTTGAAAGATGTGTGCCTTACCATGTCAGTTCAGGACACGATAGCTCTCTCCTTCTCTTCAATACTGTCCTTCTCTTACCTTCTGTCTTATTTTAGTAAAGTCCAAAAAAATGGTGTGAAATAGAAGCCATAAAAATGGTTATTCTTTCACATTTCATAACTAATGTTTTTAAAATTTCATCATCAAGTATGACATTTGATATGGGACTTTATGGCTCAGCTGGTAAAGAATCTCCCTGCAAAGCAGGAGACCTGGGTTTGATCCCTGGGTTGGGAAGATTCCCCTGAAGAAGGGAAAGGCTACCCACTCCAGTATTCTGGCCTGGAGAATTCCATGGACTAAATAGTCCATGCAGTCACAAAGAATCAGACACGATTGGGTGATTTTCACTTTGGGAGGTTAGATATATCATATCTAAGAAAAGCACCTATTCCAATTTTACTGGGAGTCTTTTCTAAACATATGTGAACTGTTGGATTTTGTGAAAGTTTCATATGATTTTTTTCTGTGTATTCATCTATAATTCTGCACTGGTTATAGATTAGTATCAAATCCAGAGAACTCTAACTGATATTTGGTACTCAAGGCCTTTTACATTCCTAATCAGAGATTGGAAATTGGGGTTTGGGGCTCCCAATGAGAATGCTTATTAAAAGCACAGTATTTGTTCACTTGAAATAGACACTTCCTATTACCATATCAGGATGTTGTAAAGGAGAAAAAGACTGAGACTTTTGTGAACTTTCCTCCTGTACTCCATATGGCTTTAAGTAACATTTCACCACAGCAAGAAGGTCTTGTTTATTTTTATATGTTCAGGTGATAAAAATAAAAGCAGAAAAATAAACCATCCCCCTTCTTGCCTCTTCACTGGGCAGGGTCAGTGTTATAGACATTGTGATAAAATTAGAGTGTGCTTGGTTTCATCTCCTAACACACTCCAAGCCTCTTGAAAACCCCCTGCAGACTAGAAACCATTCAGCCTCAGAAACCAATAACTGATTAGATATACTGGAATTCACCTCTCTTCCCCTGGTGCCTCCAGTTCAGGAAGTATGGGGCCAGCCATCTCTGGGGAAAAAAAAAGGGGGGGTGGGGAGGCTTTTTAGAAGTTAAGGACACAGGCTTAATTTTCCTGATGGCTCCAAACCACAAATACTTTCCTATATGCGTTGCTCATGTCTGATGGGCTCAGGGAAAAATAGTTTCCACTCCTCGTGGCTCTGGGTGGTGGAGGTCTCAGTCGTAGTTCTCACTTTGTTGCTTCACTTCTCTTGACCTTACTTTCCTCTTCAGTAATGAAAAACAACTGAACCTTGCAATGCACTGACATCTGGCCACTCTTTCCAGGAATCGGGGCATATTGACGGCTTTCACCTCCCTTCTAGTCTCTCCCAGTCTCTCCCACCTAAGGCTGTCTGATGTGTCCATCTAGCCAGGCTGAACCACACGAAGGACACAAGGACAATGGAGAAGTTACGAGATTATTTCGTTTACAAGTGAAGGAATGCACTCAACGTGGTTTATGCAAAAACAGCCTGGTGCCACTGGAAGTGTAGGCAGCAGGGAGTCTTCATGCACAGCTGGATCCAGGTTCCCCAAGAACTGTGCAGGGACGAGCCCCTCCCCTCTTTTCCCTGCCTTCTGGCTCTCCTCCAGGCTGGCCGCATCCTCCGGCAGGTATTCCCACGCTGACTCGAGCCTGCATTAGCCTCTCGGTAGAAAGAGATTGTCTTTTTCCCAAGAGTTCTGCCCAAAGTCCCGCGGAGGCTCTCATTTCTGCTTGTGTCGTGTACTTTGTGGCTTGTCTGGTGGCTCAGCCATAGAGAATCCACCAGCCAAGCAGGAGACATGGGTTCAATCCCTGGGTCAGGGAGATCCCCTGGAGAAAGGAATGGCAATGCACTCCAGTGTTCTTGCCTGGGAAATCTCACGGACAGAGGAGTCCGGCGGGCTACAGTCCTTGGGGTNGTAGGTCTTCATAAAACCGTTCAACTTCAGCTTCTTCAGCATTACTCGTTGGGGCATAGACTTGGATAACAATTGTACATCTTGTATACAATTTAAAATCTTAAGCTCACAAGTTTACTTTTACAGATAAACATAATATATCACTTTAATCACATCATTGTCTAGTTTGATGGTTGAAGAATATAATTGCATGCCAAATGCTTCTCTGTGAGGCATCTATTCATCTGTCAACTGATATATTTAATGGTTAAGTTTTCTTTATTTAAGTATTGACTACTTTTATGTGATTTTGGTTGATAATTCAATATTGACATTTTGAATGTAACCAATGAACTTTTAAAATGACAATTACAATATTATATTCAAAGGACTTTGCAGTGAATATTTCTAGTTTCATTTTATAAACTTAGGAAGTGTTTCATTTTATTTCAAAGATTTCTAGTTCTTTTTACAAATTAAATGTTANATTGACATTTTGAATGTAACCAATGAACTTTTAAAATGACAATTACAATATTATATTCAAAGGACTTTGCAGTGAATATTTCTAGTTTCATTTTATAAACTTAGGAAGTGTTTCATTTTATTTCAAAGATTTCTAGTTCTTTTTACAAATTAAATGTTAATCTCCCACAGAAAATGTCAACAAGTATTTAAATGTTTGGTTGCAGATAAAATAATTCATATTAATCCTTCAAAATCATTACTACCTATCTTCACTTTGATAGCTAAGGAAATAAGAATGTCAAAAATATTTCTTAAAAATAGACAATTCCCTATCATTCACTCTCTATGAGCATAAGGTAAAATAATAACAATAGTAATAATGGTGCTGTGAAACAGTAAATTTACATTCTCAGAAAGGATATAAAATGAATACATCCATGGTGCAACATATGCATTGCAAATATCTCACTTTTAAGTTAATTTTCATTAAAAGTACCCTTTACCAATTCAGACAGCCTTAAAATATATGGCTTCTTTGTTACTCTAATAATTAGCCCTTCTTCACTATTGGAAAATAAAATATGATCAGAAGTTTTAAAAGTGAAGGTTGTAAATCAAAAAGAAAAATCCACAGACTCAACTTTAGGAAACTTTCTGAAATAGATAAAGCTCAGTATTGAAATTGAGTCTCAGACCTTAGGACCTTCTCAAAGAATTTCTGTCTGAAATCAACAATATCTGATTGATGCACTTAATTTATCCCTACAGTCCAGAGCTCCATNGTACTCAAGGCCTTTTACATTCCTAATCAGAGATTGGAAATTGGGGTTTGGGGCTCCCAATGAGAATGCTTATTAAAAGCACAGTATTTGTTCACTTGAAATAGACACTTCCTATTACCATATCAGGATGTTGTAAAGGAGAAAAAGACTGAGACTTTTGTGAACTTTCCTCCTGTACTCCATATGGCTTTAAGTAACATTTCACCACAGCAAGAAGGTCTTGTTTATTTTTATATGTTCAGGTGATAAAAATAAAAGCAGAAAAATAAACCATCCCCCTTCTTGCCTCTTCACTGGGCAGGGTCAGTGTTATAGACATTGTGATAAAATTAGAGTGTGCTTGGTTTCATCTCCTAACACACTCCAAGCCTCTTGAAAACCCCCTGCAGACTAGAAACCATTCAGCCTCAGAAACCAATAACTGATTAGATATACTGGAATTCACCTCTCTTCCCCTGGTGCCTCCAGTTCAGGAAGTATGGGGCCAGCCATCTCTGGGGAAAAAAAAAGGGGGGGTGGGGAGGCTTTTTAGAAGTTAAGGACACAGGCTTAATTTTCCTGATGGCTCCAAACCACAAATACTTTCCTATATGCGTTGCTCATGTCTGATGGGCTCAGGGAAAAATAGTTTCCACTCCTCGTGGCTCTGGGTGGTGGAGGTCTCAGTCGTAGTTCTCACTTTGTTGCTTCACTTCTCTTGACCTTACTTTCCTCTTCAGTAATGAAAAACAACTGAACCTTGCAATGCACTGACATCTGGCCACTCTTTCCAGGAATCGGGGCATATTGACGGCTTTCACCTCCCTTCTAGTCTCTCCCAGTCTCTCCCACCTAAGGCTGTCTGATGTGTCCATCTAGCCAGGCTGAACCACACGAAGGACACAAGGACAATGGAGAAGTTACGAGATTATTTCGTTTACAAGTGAAGGAATGCACTCAACGTGGTTTATGCAAAAACAGCCTGGTGCCACTGGAAGTGTAGGCAGCAGGGAGTCTTCATGCACAGCTGGATCCAGGTTCCCCAAGAACTGTGCAGGGACGAGCCCCTCCCCTCTTTTCCCTGCCTTCTGGCTCTCCTCCAGGCTGGCCGCATCCTCCGGCAGGTATTCCCACGCTGACTCGAGCCTGCATTAGCCTCTCGGTAGAAAGAGATTGTCTTTTTCCCAAGAGTTCTGCCCAAAGTCCCGCGGAGGCTCTCATTTCTGCTTGTGTCGTGTACTTTGTGGCTTGTCTGGTGGCTCAGCCATAGAGAATCCACCAGCCAAGCAGGAGACATGGGTTCAATCCCTGGGTCAGGGAGATCCCCTGGAGAAAGGAATGGCAATGCACTCCAGTGTTCTTGCCTGGGAAATCTCACGGACAGAGGAGTCCGGCGGGCTACAGTCCTTGGGGTTGCAAGAGTTGGACAGGTCTTACTGAGTAAACCGCCATCACCATATATTCTGTATCAGTCAGGGACTGGATAGGAAATGGTTCACTTTTATTGGATAATTTGGAGGAGAGTTTAATTAAGGGACCATTCTAAAATAACTAAGCGGAATGTAGGGAAACCACCGGGGCCGGAGGCACTCTGGGGCCACACGCTGGGGTTTATTATCTGTAGGTCTGGAAGCAGAAAGAGCTGCCGGGAGCTTCAGCCCCTAGTGGAGGGCTGCAGCAAGTAATGGCAAAGGTGTGGCTTCCTCTCGCTCTCCTTCCTTCCTCTGCTCTCTCGTCTGTTTGGAAACAGCAGAATCTGACTAGTCAGAAGATAGAGGAGCTCACCAGTGAAGTCCATACTGGCCAAACTCTTGAGGTGCTGCAGAGTAGAGACGGATGGAGAGAGAATTCCAGATCAAACGGAAGACATCCATATCCATCTCACACTCACTCCTGAACCAGTCCTTGTGGCCAGGGGAAAGTCCTTATACCTGGGTCCATGACCGTCCCTTGAGCTGAGGGCGAGTTCAGGCTTATCGCAAAGAAATGAACTGGGAGCATATGCCTGTGTGTACGTGGGCATGTGCACTCATGTGTGCATACACTTCCCCGCAGACCTCAAAATGCATCACTGGAAAAAGAGGGAGAGGATTCAGGGATGGCAAAAAATAGCAGGAGACAGCCACAGAGCAAATGTATTTTTCCTGGACTTGTGCCAGCTAATCTTAGACACGCATCAGTATTTTTCTTTGGCCTTTACCCTGGAGGCCTGATGAGTGTGTGCTAAGTCACTTCCGTCGTGTTCGACTCTCTGTGACTCTATGTACTGTAGCTCGCCAGACTCCTCTGTCCACGGGATTCTCCAGGCAAGAATACTCGAGTGGGTTGCTGTGCCCTCCTCCAAGGGATCTTCCCAACCCAGGGATCAGGCCCACATCTCCTACGTCTCCTGCACTGGCAGTCGTGTTCTTTACCACTAGTGCCATCTGGGAAGCCCTGCAAGCCCGGAGGGAGGCTCACTTAGCAGAGATGGCCTTGGCAGCTGAGGGGGAGCCTTCTCACCTTACATGGACTTGGTCTCGGTCTCCAGCTAAATGTCCATTCCCCCATGCAAAATTCCCTGGCAAACACACCATACATACTGACAGCCTGGCCACAGTGATGGCTCCATTTGAACTGATCATCTGCACTCCACAACTACCTGCAAACCTTGTTCATTCCAAGCCCATTGGTGCCAGCCTTCTTCCCATCACTCCATACCCCAGCCCAGTTCTTTCTCTGCATATCCTAGACCTGGATAATAGCCTTCATCTCAGTTTTCCCTTCTAAGTACCACTTCCTATTTCAGGCACTCAGATACAGAATCCCAATGAGATAAACAGTCAAATAAGGCCTTTTAATATTTTTTTAGCCAATTGCCCTAGGAGACTATTTTGCTGCTGCTACAAGATGGAATTCAGGGACTCCAACTCTAAACAGCCTCCCCACCTCCATACATACATACAACAGGATTATGCCCTTTCTCAGGGTTCAGAAAACAACATCGCAGCCTACACAGCGGTCCCTTGGCAAGGAAATATGTTGATACAGTGGTGCTAGAGCAGTGACAGGAGAGGAAGAATAGAGGGAGGGAGAGAAGAGCCTGGGGAGAACTACTCAGTGTGATTCTGAGCTCTGCAGAGGTAGGACCTTTAAACTCTACACCAAAGAGGTCTCCCGAACCTTTCCAACTTTCCCCACCATTCTCCTCATTCTTTCTCCCTGTTCCCCAGGAGAGAGGAATAACTGGTACTTATGCTCTTAAAGTGACCAGCAAAATGGACGTACCCTTTCTCAGGAAGACAGAAAAATGCCCGTGATGGTTTACGAGACACACTGAGTGTGTATCTTCACTAGAGTCATAAACATTCTATCGTCTCAGGAGGGAGATTTATCGTTCACCATCCTTGTTGCTATGGCAGCTGAATGGTTCTCACAACTGGAAAGAGCAAGTCATTGGCATGTTGGGTCTTCTTTTTTCAGGGCCAGCAGCAATTTTCTGTTCTTTCCCAAGGATTTTTTTTTTTTTTTCTTCTTGGCCATTATAGGCCTCCCTCAGGCTGCTTCTGGAGCAGTTGATCCTTACTAAGCTCGGGAGGCTCTGTGACCTTGGGCAGGTGACCTCACCATGCTTGGCTCAACCACTTTATGATGAAGGGAAAATAATCAGCCCCACATCACAGGGCAATTCAGAAGATTAGTGAGATAATGCAAGTAAGTGCAGAACACTGCATGGCATTAGAAAATGCTGGCTCTTTCTATTGAAAAGGAAAATATGAGTTAAGGGTGTTTTCTAATAGGCAGCAGGAATTCAGATGGGGTACGGACATGAGTTTGGGTGAACTCCAGGAGTTGGTGATGGACAGGGAGGCCTGGCGCGCTGCGATTCACGGGGTCGCAGAGAGTCGGACACGACTGAGCAACTGAACTGAACTGAACCGAGGCTGAGAAGGTTCTGAAAGCTTGACATGAGAACACTGGTGAGAGTAATTCCTCTGCCCCCATCACTTCTGCTTCCTTATCTTGTATCTCTGGTAACGCTGGTTTTGTGACACTATTATTCTTTCTAGAGCTTCCCCAGTGGCTCAGATGGTAAAGAATCTTCCTGCAGTGCAGGACACCAGGGTTCAATCCCTCGGTTGGGAAGATCCCCTGGAGGAGGGCATGGCAACCCACTCCAGTATTCTTGCCTGGAGAAGCCCATGGACAGAGGAGCCTGGTGAGCCAAAGTGTCAGACACGACTGAGTGACTAATACTTGCACTTGCACTTTCACTCTTGTCTGTTCCCTTCAGGAGGACTGCAGTGATAGCAGTGGATGCCCTGAGGACAAGGACCATCACTCTAATGCCCCAAAGCCCCCTGTGTTTTGCACATAGAAAGTGCTCAGGAAGTATCTGGTGGTTGATACCTGCAGGAGGATGAGGGCATCCCAAGCAGAAAAGGCTGACAAACACCTGGAGGTGGGAATTTACATGAAGATTCTCGACTCGCAGAGAAAATTTCCCCCAGTCTCTCTATGTTCCTGTCTTTTTCATTGTTTAAGGTTCAGTTCACCTGGAGCCACTCCTCTCACACTTGAGTTTGTCTGCTGGTCTCCCAGCCATCATTCAGAAAACAAATCCTCCGAGGTGTTCCATTTCATTCTCTCCAGGATTCAGCCCAGGTAGGGAACTGACCAGGTGGAAAAGGAAGTGGGAGGAAGAACAGAAAGAACCCCAAGGAGTCCAAGGCTGCGCTTCGTCTTTCCTTCTTGTCTTCATTTTCCTTTTATGAATGAACACATTATTTTTATTTAAGTAATGCATGCATATATATGGTCTAAATTGTGAAAACATTCAGGCAAACAGACAAAAGTACCACTTCTCTCTCTGAACATCACTGCTGTTATCTACTTAGTGTCAGTTCAGTTCAGTCACTCAGTCGTGTCTGACTCTTTGCNCATTTCTTTTTGTGTAGGGGTTAGGCCATTCCATATAATGTTTTTAATCAAGGATTTCCATATAGCCTCCCCTTTATCCTTCCTTTCCACCTCATGATATTCACAATTCTTGGCAGAGCAAGAGCTACTTCTCCTTCATCTTTGGTTTTCCCCTCCTCTTGTACCAGGTACAAAGTAGGCACTCAGTAAACACACAGTGTATATTGAGTTAAATTTTTCCTCCCACCAACTACATTCAGCTAACTCTCTTTGTAAGAGAAGCTGCCTTTTCAAACATTCCGTTTTGCCAAAGACCAGCTTCCAGGCCAAATGTTAACAGGATCACACCACCCAGAAATGAATCCCCAATCAGTGATCAGTTTTAGCCTAAAACAGCAGCCTCACCCAGGAACTAACTCATTAGAAACACAAATTCTCAAGGCTCCACTCCAGACCTTCTGAAACAGAAGCTCATGGATGGAGCCCAGCAATCTGTTTTAGCAAGCTCCCCAAATAATTCTGATGCTCTAAAACAAAAGCAAGGGTCAGCAAACCTTTTTGGAAAAGCAAAAGAGTAAATATTTAGGCTTTAAGGGCTCAGAAAATCAAAGCTGTTATGTGGTGTGTTCTGCATACTAAGTTGCATCAGTCATGTCCAACTCCGTGTGGCCCCATGGACTGTAGTCCACCAGGCTCCTCTGTCCATGGGACTCTTCAGGCAAGAATACTGGAGTGGGCTGCTGTGCCCTCTTCCAGGGGATCTTCCCCACCCAGGGATCTCTTACGTCTCCTGCACTGGCAGGTGGGTTCTTCACCGTTAGTGCCACCTGGGAAGAATTTATACAAAAAAGAGAACACAAACTTCCAAAAATTTTGCAATGTAATTCAAAATATAATATTATGAATAGTTTGTAATACTAATAAAGTACTATTCTTGTATAAAACAGGTCTACTGATGAGAACTATGGAAATATTTTAGGATAACCTTTCACATAATGGGGGTTCAAGTGGATGCTCCGTATCACCACATGGGGTTGCAAGTGTTCATCTGTAAAAATTATTCATGGGAATGAGCCATGGGTCAGATGTGACTCACAGGACATATTGCCAACCCTTGCTCTAAAGCATCAGTGCCTGAAACTCAGAGAGTAAGCAAACATTGATCACAGGGTTAGCAGAACACCTTTCAATCAATCAGCAGTGTTCAACTGGGGAGAGGATGACTTTGTCCCCCAGAGGACATTTGGTATTGTTTGGAGACATTTGGGGATGTCACAACTAGGGGGAGAGAATTGCTTCCGTCAAAATATCCTACAATGCCTAGGATAAACCCTATCAACAAAGAACTGTTGGCCCCAAATGCCAGTCATGCTGAGGTTAAGAAACCCTCGCATAGATAACCCTGTGCAGCTCACTTCAAGCCTGTTGACCTCCCTTTCACCTCCTGCCTCTTGCTCAGCCATGCAGGCCGTGCCCAATCCTGTTCCTACTGTAACTTCCCGATTCAGATTTGAACTGGATATCTTTAAGTGCCTTTGCAAGGATATTTACAAGAAGCAAGGTTGTTCTTTCCAGAATTTTCAAATTTTTATCGCTGAAGCAAAGTTCATGTCAATACTAAGACTATTTAATTTCAGAGCTGTCCTTCCAAAGGGAGCTTAGAGTCTGTTTTCTTCCAGGGATAGCCACATGAAACCAGATATTTGCTGTGAGGGGGGAAATAGTAAACAAGCTATTCAATAGGATGTTTGGCAAAAGAAAATATCCTAGAACATCCAAGGATCCTGAGGACCCTCTATGATAACAATAGAAAATAATGAAGCCTTTTTGATTTAGAAAACTTCTAACGATCCTGGCTGTGAAAGGAAGTGGTAATTGATGTTATCCCATGTTGAATTCCTCCCTTTAAAAATGACACATCAGAAGCTAAGACGCTTTGAAGATCCTACTTACATAAAAGATATAAATGCTTCCCCTTCTGCATGGTTTGGGCCAAGTTCATGATTAGGTTGTAGAATCATATTTGCTGAGTCAGATGATGGCTGGCACTCCTGGAAGTCATCTGAAGCCAGGTGGCCTCTTACTGGAAACAGACGAGAGGAAAATAGGAAAATATTGGTCTATACTAGGAAAATGTTGCTTAGTTGTTAAGTTTGTGACCCTATGGCTTCTCTGTCCACGTGATTTCCCAGGCAAGAATACTAGAGTGGGTTGCCATTTCCTTCTCCGGGGTATCTTCCTGACCCAGGGATCAAACCTATGTCTCCTGCATTAGCAGGCAGATTCTTTACCACTGAGCAACCGGGGAAGAACAAGGAAAGGGAGATGTGAGCTAATATTTAATGAGGGTTTATTATGTAGCAGGCACTCTCCAGGTGTTTTCCTGTACTATATTATTAGACAAGCCTGTGAGACAGGTACCACTCTCTTCTTTTTACAGATGAAGAAACTGAAGCTCAGAGAGGTGAATTAATTTGACAGGTCACACAGCCAATAGAGCCAGTATTGCAATCCAGGTATATCTGACTTCAAAAGTGAACTCTTAAACATTATTAAGTCACCATGGTTTTGTGGATACACACGGAACCATGTCATTTAGATATAAGCAATTCATATTAAGACAGTGTCTTTACTAACCAGGGATTAGTGAGAACCTGGAAGTTCACAAAAAAACCAGAAGTGGGGCACCCTCTCCTGATGTGCAGTGTCCTGTGATGCTGGGGAGTTTCATAAAATTGATTTGGGTATGAGGTTTCACTCCATTATCAAAGACAGCCTCACTCACTCACCTTGGTGAACTGCAAAGCACAGGGTGAGTGAGAAGTCTGTCTCCAAGAGTGACATGTGAGGCTGGGAAATTGATCAAGTTTGTAGAAGACTTTTGTACAAACTGGCTTTCCTGGTGGCTCAGTGGTAAAGAATCCACCTGCAAATGCAGGAGACGCAGGAGATGTGGGTTTGATTCCAGGATCAGGAAGATCCCCTGGAGTGGAAATGGCAACCCATGCCAGTATATCTTGCCTGGAAAATTCCATGGACAGAGAAGCTGGCAGGCTACAGTCCATGGGGTCGCAAAGAGTCAAACACAACTGAGTGACTGAGCATGTATACATTGTAAAAAGGAAGAAAAAAATTTATTCTTTTTACAATGCAAACCACACAGAATAAAACCTTCTTGGCTAGAGAAGAATGGAGAGAATGGGGTATCAAAAATCCTAGGCTAAAGCCAAAATAGACGTATTGGTTATAAAAAGGAGAAAAATAGTGCAGCTGCTCTAGTCAGGAGGAAGAAGTTTCCTTCTGCACTGCAGGGTTCTTCTGGCTGATCTGAGTTAACTTGATATGAGACAGATTAGCGAAAGAAAAATCACACAGAGGTTTAATAACATGTATACATGGCAGAAAGCAAGGAGGAACTAAAGAGCCTCTTGAAAGTGAAAAAGGAGAGTGAAAAAGCTGCCTTAAAACTCAATATTCAAAAAATGAAGATCATGGCATCCAGTCCCATCACTTCATGGCAAATAGATGGGGAAACACGGGGGAAACAGTGACAGACTTTATATTCTTGGGCTCAAAAGTCACTGCAGGTGGCGATTGCAGCCATGAAATTAAAAGACACTTGCTCTTTGGAAGAAAGCAATGACAAGCCTAGACCACATATTAAAAAGCAGAGACATTACTTTGCCAACAAAGGTCCATCTAGTCAAAGCTATGATTTTTCCCATAGTCGTGTATGGATGTGAGAGTTGGACCATAAAGAAGGCTGAGTGCTGAAGAATCGATGCTTTTGAACTGTGGTGTTGGAGAAGAGTTCCTTGAACAGCAGGGAGAACGAATCAGTCAATCATAAAGGAAAATAACCCTGAATATTCATTAGAAGGACTGTTACTGCAACTGAAGCTCCAATACTTTGGCCATCTGACGTGAAGAGCTGACTCATTAGAAAAGATCCTGATGCTGGGAAAGATTGGAGCAGGAGGAGAAGGGGACAACAGAGGATGAGATGGTTGGATGACATCACCAACTCGATGGGCATGAGTTTGAGTAGGAGAGATGGTGAAGGACAGGGAAACCTGATGTGCTGCCAACCACGGGGTCACAAAGAGTTGGAGATGACTAAGCTCCTGAACAATAACAATACATGGAGAGTGTTTCTCTGGTGGCTCAGCGGTAAAGAATCTGCCTGAAATGAAGGAGCCACAGGAGACACTGAGTCGATCCTTGAGTCAGGAAGATCTCCCGGAGGAGGGCATGGCAAACTACTCCAGTATTCTTGCTTAGACAGAGGAGCCTGGTGAGCTACAGTCCATTGGATGGCAAAGAGTCAGATACGACTAAAGCGACTTAACACACACATACACGCATACATGGGAGAGACATAGGGAAACTGAACAATTTGCCAAAATGGACAAAATTCTCACCACCCTCAGCTACAGAGAAAAGAGGACATTCAGGGTATCAATTTGTGCCTTTAAAGGGAAGGAAAGCAACTGACATGAAAATAGAAAAGCAAATGTTTAGCAGAGACAGGGAGACACGGATTGGACCCTGATCGAAGGCTGGCCTACAGTTTCAACCCACAAAGCCTAGCCCATAGTCTTTGCAGGTCTCTCTGGTGATAGCTCTATTCTGGAAGCAGCTCCTTTATCTAAATTCTTTAGCCAACTGGGGGTGGGGGTTGGGGATGCTTGAAAAGAAAAGCTTCCTGAGTCTTTTGTTTCTTGATTGTTTTCCCGCTCAAAAGAATCTCCATGCCAAAGAGACATTTTGGGTGGCAAATATCGCTCCCCAACACTACCTGCTGTTGGGTCACAAATGCTCTTGTACACAGAGGACAAGGAGAGACCAAAGAAAGGGACAGAACACTCTAGATTGGTACGTGGCAAGTTTAATAAGCAAGGGAACTTACTTATTAGGCTTGTCCTGGACCACTGAGAGATGAATGGATCTCCATCCTCATTGGCCAGATCTTCAAAGCTTATACAGAGGCATTCAGTGGATTTAGTCATATATTTCATCCAGATGGTCTCAACAATACCTACTCTCTCAAGGCTGTGTCCCTGAAGCAGCTTCTAGTATTAAGAACAGTGGGTGGAACTTACATTCCAAAGTCAGGGAATAGGGCGAGGAGCCTCCAACTGCCTGGGTTCAACTCACAGAACAACCGGAGGTCCTGTCTTCTCAGTGACCATCTCCAATACCCGTGCAGGAAAGAGAAATGAGAAGGAGAAGGAAGGAGACAGATTTCTACAAATATCTGTTCCTCAGAGGAAAGAAAGTGAAGTCGCTCAGTCATGTCAGACTCTTTGCAACCCCCTGAACTGTAGCCTACCAGGCTTCTCCATCCATGGGATTCTCCAGGCAAGAATGCTGGAGTAGGTTGTCATTCCTTTTTCCAGGGGATCTTCCCGACCCAGGGATCAGATCCAGGTCTCCCACATTGCAGGCAGATGCTTTACCCTCTGAGCTACCAGGGAAGCCCGTGTTCCTCAGAGGAAGCTCATATCAAATTGAAATCCCAACTCAGAGACACATTTTCCCAGGCACAACTCAATACAAGCTCCATATGTACAAGGAAAGAGCTGCAATTTAAGTCAAGTCTGCTCTCCTACACTCAGAGATGGGTGCTTCCTCTCCTGCTGACCCCAATCATTAAAAAAACCCAACCTCCAACCCCCCACTCTGCTACTCTATTCCAACACTCATATGCACATACAGCTTCAGAGTAACCCAAAGGGACATCTGAGCAGCTTCCAAAGAATTGCTTTCTTTCCCACATTCTGTGTTCAGAGAACAATGTTACACACACACACCCCAAAAAGTGTATATATAAACATACTTGGCTTCCCAGGTGGTGCTAGTGAGAAAGAACCCACCTGCCAAGTCAGGAGACGTAAGAGATGTGGGTTTGATCCCTGGGTTGGGAAGATCCCCTGGAGGAGGAAATGTCAACCCACTCCAGTATTCTTGTCTGGAATCACATGGACAGAGGAGCCTGGTGAGCTACAATCCATAGGGTCACAAAGAGTCGGACAGGACTGAAGCAACTTAACAAATAGGCAGATGATCAACAGTTAAATCTAAATTAAAATAGTCAGGAATAATGTTATCAGTCAGGGTATAAGTGACCTGGCCCACTGGCTGGTGCAATTCCCAATAAGCAGAAAAACCAATTTGTCACNGGTCTCTCACATTGCAGGCAGATTCTTTATCAGCTGAGCCACCAGGGAAGCCCAAGAATACTGGAGTGGGTAGCCTATCCTTTCTCCACTGGATCTTCCTGACCCAGGAATCAAACCAGGGTCTCCTGCATTGCAGGCAGATTCTTTACCAGCTGAGCTATCAGGGAAGCCCACATACACATATACAATGGAATACTACTCAACCAGGAAAAAGAATGATACAATGCCGTTTGCAGCGTCATGGATGGACCTAGAGATAACCATACTGAGTAAAGTCAGTCAGGCAGAGAAAGGCAAATATTATACGATATCACCTATATATGTGATCAAAAATATAGCACAAATGAACATATTTACATAAAACAAACAGACTCAGGGACAGAAAACAAATTTATGGTTAACGAAAGGGAAAAGGAGGGAGGATACATTAGGAGTTTGGGATTGACAGATAAAAATTACTCCATATAAAACAAATAAAAACTCCTCTGTTCATGGAATTCTCCAGGCGAGAATACTAGAGTGGGTTGTCATTTCCTTCTCCAGGGGACCTTCCTGACTCAGTGATAAAATCTGGGTTTCCCACGCTGCCGGCAGATCCTTTACCATCTGCTACTATATAACACAGGGAACTATATTCATTATCTTGTAATAACCTATAATGGGAAAGAATCTGAAAAAGGACATACATATGTGTGTATTTGACTAACTTTACCGTATGCCAGGAATTAACACAGAACTGTAAATCATCTATACTTCAATTTTTAAGAGAGAGAAAGAGAGGTAAGAGAGACGCATCCACATAGGTAAGAACAAAAGCCCCTGGGTAGTCTGCAGACAGAGGTGGGAGAAGTCAGAGGACCAGCAGAGACAGGTTTGCCAGAAGCTCAGCATCGCTGCAAAAATCAAGGACATACACCTAGAAGGATGGTGAGAACTGAATTAGAAAGGGGCCTAAGCTGGGTAAATGTTGCCAGAGTTTAGGAGAGACATAAATTCTCTGGGATTGTCCATAGGAAAGAATTTGAAATACCAGAGTTAGTTACAAAGATGATGACTTAGATGAGACTAAGAAGGCTGGCTTTGCTGTTGTTACAATCTAACTTTCTGAATAGGAAAATATTCATATGGTTAAAATGTCAAAATGGATAAAATTATATATGATTTTAAAACTTCCCTACTCTCCTCCCCAACCACTCCTGTTTCCTCTCCCTTTTCTTGTCTATCCTTCCAAAGATACTCTACATCATAGAAACCAAGAAAATCCTCATTCATTCCCTCCCTTTTGGTTTACATCAATGACAGCATATTATATAAATAATTCACATCTTGCTCTTTTTCATCAAGAAACAAATCTTGAAGATTGTCCTATGTCAAAGTAATAGGCGCACTCAAATGTTGTATGGCCTCATAGTATTCCATTATATAGGCATATGATGGCTTAACAGTCTCCTCCTGATGGAAATCCAATCTTTTCCTATTAATAGCAATGTTGCTATTACTGCCCCTCTACATTCACCAATGCACACTTCTAAGCATACCTATAGGATGTTTTTAGAAGGGGAATTGCTAATGCAAAAGATACATGCATTTATAATTTTGCAATATTTGGTGATGTTGCAGTTCATGAAAGTTGCACCAATTGGCATTCCCACCAGAAGTTCTGGTTCTCCAAAGACCAGTGAACTCAGCAGGCTGTTAAACATTTTGATTTTTGGCCAGTACTGAGAGGTGGACATAGAGGTGAGAAACACTGCTTCCTCTATTCTTGCTATTTTCTGAGAAGTAGAGGGGACACCCATGGCTCCACCTTTACATTCCTTCCTCCGGCCCCCACCCCAGAAAAGTAAAGTGAGTCCCTGACATATGAACCCTTATGCTGTGAACTTTCAGAGATGCAAATATATGTTCTCATGTCCAATCACATAAATTAGTTCATCTGTCTGGCAATCATTGTCACGTGTGTGCATTCGCTACAAGTGGTTGTGCTTTGGGGTACTTTACAGTGCTATATGGAGTTTAGTATTACTCTCCCATCTCCCAGCTCCTCTTGCTCCTCCAGTCAGTAATTATGCTTGCCTGTTCACCCAAATGGGAAATAGATGGGGAAACAGTGGAAACAGTGTCAGACTTTATTTTGGGGGGCTCCAAAATCACTGCAGATGGTGATTGCAGCCATGAAATTAAAAGACGCTTACTCCTTGGAAGAAAAGTTATGACCAACCTAGATAGTATATTCAAAAGCAGAGACATTACTTTGCCAACTAAGGTCCATCTAGACAAGGCTATGGTTTTTCCTGTGGTCATGTATGGATGTGAGAGTTGGACTGTGAAGAAAGCTGAGCAACAAAGAATTGGTGCTTTTGAAGTGTGGTGTTGGAGAAGACTCTTGAGAGTCCCTTGGACTGCAAGGAGATCCAACCAGTCCATTCTGAAGGAAATCAGCCCTGGGATTTCTTTGGAAGGAATGATGCTAAAGCTGAAACTCCAGTACTTTGGTCACTTCATGTGAAGAGTTGACTCATTGGAAAAGACTCTGATGCTGGGAAGGATTGAGGGCAGGAGGAGAAGGAGACAACAGAGGATGAGATGGCTGGATGGCATCACTGACTCGATAGATGTGAGTCTGAGTGAACTCCGGGAGTTGGTGATGGACAGAGAGGCCTAGCGTGCTGCAATTCATGGGGTCGCAAAGAGTCGGACACGACTGACCGACTGAACTGGACTGAACTGTTCACCCAAAACCAGTCCCTGCATGCCAGCTATCATACTTAACACTTTACTTTTCAAGGTACTATGCTGCAAGATTTTTAAAGTTTTCTTTAATGTACTATTTGCGTGAAAAGTGTTACAAACCTTTTACTGGACAATACTATATAGGTGATTTGCTAGTTGGGTACCTGGGCTAACTTTATTGGACTTACAAATGGGCTCTCAGAACAGAATTTATTCATATGAGGGGACTTACTGTAAAGTCACTTAGATTAATAAAGTTAGGAAGCATAAACTAATCAATTCTCCCCTAAGCTTGTCTTCTCTGCACAGAAAACTGTTCTTTTCCTTTCCTCTATGCCGCGCAGAGTTGTTATTGTCACTAAGTCACCTCCGACTCTGTGACCCCATGGACTGCAGCACGCCAAGCTTCCTTGTCCTTCACTAAATCCCAGAGTTTGCTCAAACTCACGTCCATTGAGTTGATGATGCCATCCAACCATCTTATCCTCTGTCACCCCCTTCTCCTCCTGCCCTCAACATTTTGCAGCATCAGAGGTTTCTCCAATGAGTTGGCTCTTCACATCAGGTGGCCAAAGTATTGGAGCTTCAGCTTCAGTAACAGTCCTTCCAATGAATGTTCAGGGTTGCTTTTCTTTAGGATTTATTGGTTTGATCTCCTTGATGTCCAAGGGACTCTTAAGAGTCTTCTTCAACACCACAGTTTGAAAGCATCAGTTCTTCAGTGCTCAGCCTTCTTTATGGTCCAAATCTGACACCCGTACATGACTCTTGGAAAAACCATAGCTTTGACTATACAGACCTACGTCGGCAAAGTGATGTCTCTGTTTGAATATGCTGTCTAGGTTTGTCATAGCTTTTCTTCCAAGGAGCAAAAATAAAGACGCTGCCACATTCTGGGAGTCAGTCTATGACCTCGTTGACTCTCAAACTGAACTTTATCTTAGAAATGAGACTTTATCAGTAATGAGGAGATTTCAGCCCCTAACTGCTATACCCTATTTTTCTTTCTCAGCTTGTTCACAGTTCAGACAGGGCAGAAGGTTAGAGACCCAAGTAGGTGCTTCAGATTGAAAGAGATGCTATCTTAACTTCTTCCTAGATGTTTACTTCTCAACTAGGAAAAATAATCAAACATGGGAGTTGTCCACCCAGGTAGCATTTTTCCAGGTGATGTCATCTACCTCTGAATCATGGGGAATAGTGAGAGTGGGGAAAACTATTTAAAATACAGAATCTGAGCTCAACCCAGAATTTCTGAACTGGAATCATTGGGTTAGGGAGGAGAATAATGGGGAGGGAGGAGGTCCAAAGCTTTTCATTTCGTATCAAGCTGCCCTTGGTGAGCTTCAAGCACAGTTAGATAGTATTGCACTCAAGATTTATCACTGGGACTTCCCTGGCAGTCCAGTGGTTAAGAATCCATCTGCAAATGTAAGGGACATAGGTTCAATCCCTGGCCCGGGAAGATTCCATGCCTTGGGGTAGCTAGCCTCTGTGTCACAGCTACTGAGCCTACCCTGTAGGGCCTGTGCTTCACAACAAGCGAAGCCACAACCAGCCACAACCAGAGAAAGCTTGTGCACAGCCACGAAGAGCCAGTACAGCCTAAAATAAATAGATAAAAATTTTATAAATGATTCATTACTAGTCCTAAGAAATTCTGGTATAGCCTATATGATTATGGTAACCAAAGCCAAGGAAGGAAGAGCTAGACAAAGTATGACTCAGGAGTAAAAACTTGAAATGTTAAGAACTGGCAAGTGCTAGCAAAGAATAACGGGGAAGAAATATTCATGAGGCTATTAAAAAAATAGATAAACAGCTTTTTCCTGTTAAGGACGATACTTCAAAGCTGAGTGCCATCAAAGAAGAGGGATGAATAGGACAAATGAAAGCTGTGGGTTTCAATTATTTATCAGCATGGTGGAAAATGAAATTTGGAGGATTCAGAGCCTTCCACATATGCTAAATAAACTACTTGTGCCTGGCTAGATTAATTAGTACGTAAAAAGACTGGTCATTAATTAGTTGCCTTTACATTGCTCTACCTAGCCACAATCAGACTGAGGAGTTTTAATCTCCTACTCATTAGTTGACTGTTAACAGCAAGAAGTCATTGTTTCAGAAATTATTCCTTGGAAGCTGGGTAAGGTCTAATGTTGAGAAATGCATCTGTATGCACGTTTGCGTATGAGCTAGGAAATAGCCCAGCTTGCTGATGCTTCCTCATATTACCTGGGCTACAAAGCAGGCTTCAGTCTCTCTCATCCACCCTTTCAAAACCAGGTATGAACCAGCTTCATGGCCAGCAAAGCTTCCACAGAGAGAGGCAAAAGATGCTGAATGGGTTAAATCACTTTGTGTGTACTAAGTCACTTCAGTTGTGTCCAGCACTTTGCAACCCTATGGCCCATACCCTGCCAGGCTTCTCTGTCCTTGGGATTCTCCAGGCAAGAATACTGGAATAGGTTATCATGACCTTCTCCAGGGAATCTTAACCCAATTTAATTCATTAGTTATCTTATTAAGCTCTAATCTTTACAAGTATACTAAAAAGTTTTGGTATAGTATGAAAGAAGAATAACCACAATGATCTGAAAAGCTAAAATATTCTTCCCTTTTCCATCTACATGTCTACATATGGCCAAATTATTTTTACATGCTACTTCAATTGAAACACATTACAACATATTGAATGAAGAAGCAGATATGAGAACACAGCTGTGTTTTATCAGGCCAGATATTGTCTAGTTTAATCATTCACCAGCACATATACTCCATGTCATATTTCCTTGGCATAGCAGATCCTCTCTGATCAGACATCAGCAGCATCACCAATTAGTACAGAAAAGAGCCATTATGTGTGCAGGCAATTGGATGAAAGGAGATAAATTATGAGAGTGCTCTGATACAATTTTCAAAATACTTGATGGAATGAAATGCAAAATTAAAACTTTAAGTACTTTTTATCCCTTTTCTAATTGCCAGAGGTTTTCCTTCTTATTAATGATATTATATCTAAAGTGGGTAGAAATACATTCTTGCATCTGCTTATGGGAACATTCACTAGTATGAACTTTATGAAAGTATGACAGTTACAGATTTTTAAATCTAAAAACAATGCTGCAGGGCCCCAGGATTTGCAGGATTCCAGGGATCGCTTTTACATGGAATTGACATCTAAGTGGAGTTAACACATCTGTTGGCAGTGACTCTACATGCACACACTTTAACTCAGATACTCCAGGTGTAAGAACTCTTCCTTAGCAAGTGATTAAGGATGTGAACAAAAGCCAAAGTCCTCATCACAAAGTAGTCTACGATAATGCAAAATGCAGAAAAACATAATAATCAATAACGCAGGGGACTTTCCCACTGGTCTCGTGGTTAAGAACTGCCTTCCAATGCATGGGATACAAATTCAATCCCTGGCCAGAGAACTGAGATCCCACATGCCGGAGAGCAACCAAACCCATGCGCCACAACTAGAGAACCCACAAGCTGCAAGGTAGATCCCACAAGCTGCAAGGTAGATCCCACATGCTACAGTGGAGAACTGACTTTGTAAATAGTAAAGCAAGAATCAATAATACATGAAATAAATTGATACACCTATCCTCTGAAACCCCTAAGTATCAAGGGATAGGTATATATTCAGTGACTTCTATGGCATAACAGGAAAGCATCCTGTAGCTAACACAGTATATATGAGATGATACATTTTTCTTTGGCAACTGTAATCAGCTGTAGTTGAGCATCATCCGACTAAAGTAGTAATGTGCATAGCTCTGCAAACAGATTGCCTGGTTTAAAATCATGCTTTGACACTTGTTAACTAAGGAGTCTTGGGCAGTCCTTTGCCTAGTGGAAATCTGAAATGTGGTTACTGCTTATAGTCATCAGCATCCAAAGAGAGTAGAGGAAGATAAGGAAAGACTCCATCTTCCCACCTCCATAGAAGGCTCATGGGAGAAATATTTCTTCCAAATCTTGCCCTGCTATCTGAGAGGTGGCCCTACGCTCTCAACAGCTTCCCCAGCTACAGAGCTCCTACCTACTTCCACATGAAAATGCCCAGTCCAAGTTTTTGAAGTTTATTTGAAAGCTTCATTGAAGTGTAGAGTTTATTTATTTACATTTGGAGCAAAATACCTAATCACAGATGCAAAAGTATTCTAGCAACTATTCTCATCAGCTAGTTTCCTGAGCACAGAAGTACCTCTTTGTGAGTTGTTAGTGACAATTTGATAACATATATTCTGAGATCAGCAAGTTTTTCATAAAATGGCTACATGACTAAAGACACTAACTTTCTCACTTTTGAGAGCTTCTCTCAGGCTGGGGTACACGAGTACCTCAGATTTGAGGTCTATAAAGAAAAGAGTTCTAGAGCTCAAAACCTTCATTCATCATTCCTGAAGCCCTCCCTGGTCCAGCACTTCATTGCTGACAGTAAATATAATCCACATCCATGCTGTTCACTCTCCTCCTGGCACCTAGGGGGCTGGCATGTCTCTGAATACTTGAGGTCAGGTGCAACCATATCACTTGTTTTGGCCCATGAAACAAAATAGGAAGTCCTACCTTCTGAGTGGAAGCTCTCATGCCAAAGTGAGGTTCGCCAGGGCTTTCTTTACTGCATCACAATAACCCACAGTGTCCCAGACGGTGGTGTGTGCATGCTAAGTCGCTTCAGTCATGGCCAGCTTCTTGCAGCCCTCTGGACTGTAGCCTGCCAGGCTTCTCTGTCCAAGGGTCTCTCCAGGCAGGAATACTGGTGTGGGTTGCCATGCCCTTCTCCAGAGGATTTTCCCAACCCAGGGATTGAACCCACGTCTTTTATGTCTCCTGCATTGGCAGGAGGATTCTTTACCACTAGTGCCACCTGGGAACCCACCATTAATCAGGGTCTGTGTATGAGATGGTCTGGAACAGTCTCCTGGAATGCAGAAAGATGAACCATTGTTGCTTAAAGTCAGAAAACTTTTTTGGGAAAGGTCTGAGTAGTAAATATTTTCAACTTGGCAGACCATATGGTTTCCATCACAGCTGCTCAACTCTGCCCTTATGTGGCATACAAGCAGCCCCAAATAATATGTAAATGATATGTAAATACAGGTTCCAGTAAAACTTGACTCATAAACTCGGGCAGTGGACCAGAAATAACCTTGGACCATGGCTTGCTTACCCCTGTTTTTGTTTTTACATCAAAACTTTCTTTTTAAGTGGAGAAATTATTTTTTTCTGCTTTACTGAGGTGCACACGTGCTTGCTAAGTCATGTCAGTAGTATTTGGTTCTTTGTGACCCCATGAACATTAGCCCTCCAGGCTCCTCTGTCCATGGGATACTCCAGGCAGGAATACTGAAGTGGGTTGCCATAGCCTCCTTCAGGGGATCTTCCCAACAAAAGGATTGAACCTGCATCTCTTATGTCTCCTGCATTGGCAGCCAGGTTCTTTACCACTGGAGCCAATTGACAAATAAAAATGTTTATGTCTAAGATGTGCAACAAGATGATTGGATACATATATAATGTGAAATAATGACCACAATCAAGCTAATTAATACATCTATCACCTCACACAGGTACCATGCGTGTGTGTGTGTGTGTGTTGAGAACATGCCTGCCTCTGTTTTAAGCCATGAAAATGTTGGGGTTGTTTGGGACCACAGTATAACCTAGCCTTGGCTGACTGATAAAGCAACAACAGGTCTCCTAAGGCAGCACACCTGAGAAACAACTCATAGGTGGTAACACAACTTTTCATGGTGACTTGCTAAGTCACTTCAGTTGTTGCTTACTCTCTGTGACCCTGTGAGCCATAGCCCGCCAGGCTTCTCTGTCCATGGGATTCTCCAGGCAAGAACACTGGCATGGGTTGCCATGCCCTCCTCCGGGGGATCCTCCTGACCCACGGAACAAATCTGCATCTCTTAGGTCTCCTGCATAAGCAGGCAAGTTCTTTACCACTAGCGCCACCTGGGAAGCACCATGTGCCTTAGGTCATGAAAGCCTTGGAAATAACAGTCCTTGGAAGACAAAGCAAAGGGTTATTGATGAGCCATGGGAAGGAAACAGAAGTATTTCTAAAGGAGAAATCAGACTTATCCTGAGTTGAAAAAAGACGGTTAAACACCATGAGGAGCTGCCAGTGCTTTTCAGAGCCACAAAGAACACCTTCCCTGGCTCCTCACATCCATGTCAGACCTAACACCCACCACAGACGGTCTTTCCAAGAGAAAACCTCTACAGTATTGGTTCTCAAACTTTAGCCTACATCAAGATCACCTGAGAACTGCTCAAAAGCCCAGATGTTGGAGGACCCTGCCCCTAGAATTTCCATTCCAGGAGGTCTAGGGTAAGCCTGGAGAATCTGCTTGAGCCACAAGTTGCCAGTGACGTTGCTGATGCTGGTTCTTGAGAAATATAACCAAGCAGGACCCTATAGTGCCTTCCCAGGACAGACCCCTCCCACGTCCTCTGTGCTAGCTCCTCTCTGAAATACCCAGATGTTGTTTTACAGATGCTAAAACCACCACCACACTTGAGAAATTAACTACTTGATGACCATAAGCATGTAGCCCCCAGACCTACCGACCCCTAGGATTGATAAGATTAACCCCTGTAACACTGCCCTGTTAGTTCACCATCAACAAAATAGAAATGTGCACAAGCTAATCACAGACGCTGGGATGTCCCTCCATCATCTTGCCTTTAAAAGGGCTTTCCCAAAACCCATCAGGAAGATGGGGTTTTTTGAGCACTAATTGTGCAAGATCCCTTGTATGGTGCACTATGCAATAAACACTGCACTTTCCTTCATTACAGTCTGGTGTCCACAGACTGGCTTTACACCATGGAGGCAAGAAGACTCAAGTTTGATTCAGTAACAGAACCACTGTTCTACAGTCAGTACCAGTTCCATCTTAAAGAACAGAGAGGAATCTTTAGATTCAAAATGTCCTGCATTCTGGACAGGGAAAGAGAAATATCATATGACACCCCTTATATGTGGAATCTAAAAAGAAACGATACAAATGAACTCAAATACAAAACAGAAAGACATAGACTTAGAAAACGATTTGTGGTTGCCAGGGCTAGGGATTGTTAGGGACTTTGGGAAGGTCATAAACACATTGCTGTATTTCAAATGGATAACGACAAAGACCTATCGTGTAGCACATGGAACTCAGTTCAGTGATATACGCCAGCCTGGATGGGATGGGAGTTTGGAGGAGAATGGATACATGTATATGTATGGCTGAGTCTCTTCACTATTCACCTGAAACTACCACAACATTGTTAATCGGTTTATCCCAAAACAAAATACAATATTTAAAGTAAAAAAAAAAAAATGTCCTGCATTCTGAGTGGTACATTGCTGCTGCTGCTAAGTCACTTCAGTCATGTCCGACTCTGTGCGACCCCATAGACGGTAGCCCACCAGGCTCCCCTGTCCCTGGGATTCTCCAGGCAAGAACACTGGAGTGGGTTGCCATTTCCTTCTCCAAAGCATGAAAGTGAAAAGCGAAAGTGAATTTGCTCAGTTGCCAACTCTTAGTGACCCCAAGGACTGCAGCCCACCAGGCTCCTCCATATGGGATTCTCCAGGCAAGAGTATTGGAGTGGGTTGCCATTTCCTTCTCTGAGTGGTACATTACTCTTGGTTAAAAGTGATGGCATCAAGGTGAAAGTGGCGCAGAATTCAGTCCTATCACTGCCATTCACTAGTGGGTAACTTTGGACAAGTTACTTCTCTGAGCTTCTAGTCCTTCTTCAGGGAAGATATGGCAAGAATATTTACCCCACAGGGTTGTTGAGAGTGAACAGCTAACACATGTCAGGCTTTTAGGATGATACAGTCTAGAAATCTGAGGACCCATCTCCTCTGTCTGGGTCCCCTCCATATGTGCACCCACCCCCTGCCACCTACTGGCACTTCATCGGTCAGTCCAGCTTGAGCTGGTGACTATCTTCCAGGGAAGCTGCCAGTTTTCTTAAAGGACAGTTGTGGAAATGAGGCAAGAGATAGATGGGCACCAGGCTGAGCAGTTCCTCTCCTGTGAACAGAAACTCCATACTAGCAGAAATTCCGTAAGAGCAGTATGCTAGAGAAGGTTGGGCCCTGCCCATACACAAGATGAAAGAAAGCGTTGGGCGCTCAGTTGTATCCAACTCCGCAACCCCATGGACGGTGGCCCACCAGGCTGTTCTGTCCATGGGATTCTCCAGGCAAGAATACTGGAGTGAGTAGCCATTCCCTTCTCCAGGGGATCTTCTTGACCCAGGGGTTGAACCTGGGTCTCCTGCACTGAACACAGGCTCTCTCTGAGCCATCAGGGAACCCCATGATGATGCACACTAACAAGCAATAAAAGATCACATGTTCCTCATTCTCAAAGTTAGGGGAACCTCCCCAACTACACATGTGCAGAAATGCTCCTTGGAGGCAAAAAAGGAAGGCGGCATCACCTCATAATAAGCGATGTCGAGTACCCATGAGCCTCTACACTAAAATCCATCTTGGCTAGGAGATGAACACACACACGGAAGTTTCCTGAGATATATCAAATACAGCCTCAAGACCAGGCAAATCAAGATGAATGAGCCAAGGAAACCTGGAAGACATGCCCCAAAAAAGTAATTCAAAATGCCCAAAGGGTGTGATTCAACGAGTCTCCATCTGACCCCACCCACATTCTTATCCTCCTAATAAACACTTTACTCATTTCACTATTTTCCATCTTTGTGGGAATTCTTTCCTGCAAAGCTGGGGAGCAGAGCCTTGTCATCAAACCCTGGTCCAGTGGCTAGGGTTCAGTGCGCCCAACTGCCACAACCCAGCCTCAGTCTTTGGCCAGGAATCTAAGCTCCACTTCAAGCTGTTACAGACCGAAGGCACCCGAACTCACAAATGGCATGGTGCTATGTCTGCCACATTCTGCTGACCCAAGCAAGTCACAGGGAAGGGGAAAGAGATTTGCTAGGAAGGAGCTGCCTGTACATAAGGGAGGGATAAGAATTGCTGACTCCTGTTGTTCAAGGGCATGTACGTGGTTAAGAGGTTACAAGGAACTCATAGAAATAAAATTTTTGGCACACATTTTGAATGGGTCAGTTCTACTCCACCAACCCTAGAGAGTTTGGTGGTGAACAAGCTTCCCAGTCAGCCTTATTCTTTATTCTGCCAAGATGGCAGCAGTAACCCCCTTCCTCTCGATGGTTCTCCTGCTTCCAACTTTTGTTTCTGCTCTCCCTGCTGTGTCTGTTTAAAAATCAAGGATGATATCACACCACCGCTTCAGATAGTCCAGGGGCCTCCCATAATACTTAAAGTGAAGTGCAAGCTCTTTACCAATTTTTCCTCTGCCCAGCTCTACAACATCATTTCTTCCACTCCTCATCACTCACCCGACTCTCGCTCTACTGGTCTCTACAGTTCCTTGAAACTGAGACATGAGGGAAGAGGACAGGGCACAACCTTTAAAAGAATGACATAGCCATTGAGAATATGAAAACAACTGGTTAGAACCAACTAGATGCAAGATGGCAAGAAGAGTCAACTTCCAGTAGACCCTGAACCTCATTGTACACTCATTGTAATACATTAGCAAGTTAAACAGTACACCCACCAGCACCGTGACAGTTCTGAGGTTGGCCATAAGGGCCAAAAGGTAGAAAGTGGCCCAATTCCTGGCAATCCCTGCCCCTTCCCCAAAATAGTTGGTATAATCTTATTTTGGGGAAGGAAATGGCAACCCACTCCAGTATTCTTGCCTGGAGAATCCCAGGGACGGCAGATCCTGGTGGGCTGCCGTATATGGGGTCGCACAGAGTCGGACATGACTGAAGCAACTTAGCAGCAGCAATCTTATCCAGCCCATAAAAACTGAGCAAACCGCAGGGCCCCTCATCTTCTGAGATGGCCTACAGTCTATGATGGCCTGGCATGCTGCAGTCCATGGAGTCACAAAGAGTCAGGCGCAACTTGATGACTGAACAACAATAAACAGTCTATGAAGTGTGAATCTGTCTCAGTAAATCTATCAGATTGGCCAAAAAGCTCATTCAGATTTTTCCATACCATCTTAAGGAAAAACCTGAATAAACTTTTTGGCCAGCCCAGTACATTTTACCTATCACTTTGCCTCTCACTGAACTCTTTCTGTGCTGAGAGATCAAGAACCTGAGCTTCATTAAGTCCTGAGGCCAGGTATGTGATTTCAATTAAAATAGGGTTTGAGTCTCAGCCCCTGAGTTTAAGTCACAATCTGAGTTTTGGCAGGTTCAAATTCCATCTGAGTTATGTGGTTTCAAGATGACAAGTATGCTCCTGTCGAGGGGTCTTTGTACTTGCTGCTTCCCATTGGCAGGGTAGCCCTTCTTCGCAATCCAGGGCTTAATCTCTTAATTCCCAAGTGTCGACTCAAATATTATTTCATCAAAAAGGTTTTCCTGGCCCACTCTACCTAAAGGACATACATCATCTTTAGCTAGCCATTTATCTCGTCTGACATTTTTATCATAATAATTATCACTACTCAACCTATTTTCCAGTTTGTTGTGATCTACACAGTCAAAGGCTTTAGTGTAATCAATGAAAAAACATCTACTTCTGCTTCACTGATTGCTCTAAAGCCTTTGATCGTGTAGATCACAACAAACTGGAAAATTCTTAGAGATGGGAATATCAGACTACCTTACCTGCCTCCTGTGAAACCTGTATGCAGGTCAGGAAGTAACAGTTAGAGCTGGACATGGAACAACAGACTGGTTCTAAGTTGTGAAAGGAGTATGTCAAGGCTGTATATTGTCACCCTGCTTATTTAACTTATATACAGAGTATGTCATGAGAAATGCCAGGCTGGCTGAAGCATAAGCTGAAATCAGGATTGCTGGGAGAAATATCAATAACCTCAGATATGCAGATGACACCACCCTTATGACAGAAAGTGAAAAGGAACTACAGAGCCTCTTGATGAAAGTGAAAAAGGAGAGCAAAAAAGTTGGCTTAAAGCTCAACATTCAAAAAACTAAGATCAGAGCATGTGGTCCCATCACTTCATGGCATATAGATGGGGAAACAATGGAAGCGGGGACAGACTTTATTTTCCTGGGCTCCAAAATCACTACAGATGGTGATTGCAGCCGTGAAATTAAAAGATGCATGCTCCTTGGAAGAAAACCTATATCAAACCTAGACAATGTATTAAAAAACAGAGATATTACTTTCCCAACAAAGGTCTGTCTAGTCAAAGCTATGGTTTTTCCAGTAGTTTCACATAGATGTGAGAGTTAGACGTAAAGAAGGCTGAGCACGGAAGAATTGATGCTTTTGAATTGTGATGCTGGAGAAGACTCTTGAGAGTTCCTTGGACTGCAAGGAGATCATACCAGTCAATCCTAAAGGAAATCAGTCCTGAATATTCATTGGAAGGACTAATGCTGAAGCCAAAGCTTCAGTCCTTTGGCCACCTGATGTGAAGAGCTGACTCACTAGAAAAGAGCTTGATGCTGGGAAAGACTGAAGGCAGGAAGAGAAGGGGACAACAGAGGATAAGATGTTCAGATGGCATTACCGATTCGATGGACATGAGTTTGAGCAAGTTCTGGGAGATGATGAAGGACAGGGAAGCCTGGCGTGCTGCAGTCCATGGGGTCACAAAGAGTTGGATATGACCAAGTGACTTGAACAACAAAAACAACTTAACCTATTACATGTGTACTGATTTATTTGTTATCATCTTTCCCGCTTGCAATAAACCTTATAAAAAGAAATAACAAGCTCAAAATGGAATCATTTGCTACCATGACAGTATACCAAGACAGATGTGCAGTCTCAACCTCTCCCAGGAATGTGACCTTCAAAGTAGACCATTTGAAATTTCCTCACGAGCCCTAGTGAGGTCATCTGCACAATAAAACCCTTCCTGTTGCCTTTCCTCTGAAAGAAGATGACCTCCGGGCTGGAAACAATTCCTTTCCTCCTTTTGCTCAGAACTTCCTTGCTCCACCATCCCACCTATAGAAACCTTCTATTTTGTACAACCCTTTGGCTTGGCTTCTGTTTTCTAAATAGGGTGCTCCCTGATTCAAGAATCCATGAATAAAGACAATTAGCTCTTCACATTTATTCAGTTGAATTTTTGTTTCTTAACAATCTCCTGTGGGCTTGCTGGAGGGGTGGCTGCACCAGCGCAGGAAGGTGGAGAGGAGCTACTCCATGTTCAAGGTTGGGAGGGGCAGCTGTGAGGACACATCCCTTGTTCAAGGTAAGGAGCAGCAGCTGCGCTTTGCTGGAGCAGCCATGAAGAAATACCACATGTCCAAGATAAAAGAAACCAAAATAAGATGGTAGGTGTTGCGAGAGGCATCAGAGGGCAGACACACTAAAACCATAATCACAGAAAACTAGTCAGTCTAATCACATGGACAACAGCCTTGTCTAACTCAATGAAACTAAGCCATGCCATTTGGGGCCACCCAAGACGGGCGGGTCATGGTGGAGAGGTCTGACAGAATGTGGTCCACTGGAGAAGGGAATGGAAAATCACTTCAGTATTCTTGTCTTGAGAACCCCATGAACAGTATCAAAAGGCAAAATGATAGAATACTGAAAGAGGAACTCCCCAGGTCAGTAGGTNAAAAAAAAAAAAAAAACCTATCAACCTCCTCTGGCCATCCCATTACTTTGCCTTAAACTTTCTTGGGCACTCTGCACCCTACCAGGGATGCATGAAGTACAGGACAATCAACCACTCCTGGCACCTGCCAAGCATGGCCCGGTCCTGGAGGCTGGCTCTGCCCCTGCTATACTGCTCTGGTCATTCTGGCTTACAGATTCCTGACTCTGCATATCTGGCCTGAGGTAAGAGACTGCCTCCTCTAGTCCTGCGCTCTTGGGTTCCTGTGGTGTAAACTCTCCTCTGCATCCCTCCTCCTACATCCAGGGAAAGGAACCATCACACAAGTGTGACTTCTTTTCCACCAAATCTATTACAGACTTCTTTACAATCTAGGAATGCATTGAACCCAAGACAGTTCAGCAGTGGGAACAGAGGGGTTTCCAGTCCCCATCTGCCCATCCAGGTGTCCAGGTAGAGTCTGCATTTCCTTGCACAAATCAACAGAGCTTTTGTTTGTCCCCTGAAGTTTCAAGTTCAATGTGCNTTGAACCCAAGACAGTTCAGCAGTGGGAACAGAGGGGTTTCCAGTCCCCATCTGCCCATCCAGGTGTCCAGGTAGAGTCTGCATTTCCTTGCACAAATCAACAGAGCTTTTGTTTGTCCCCTGAAGTTTCAAGTTCAATGTGCTCTGATGTGAATCTTGTGAATCACTGGAGGTCTAACAAATTGAATTTGGGGCCTCTGATTCCAAAAAGTCCTTGATTGGAGATGGCAGCTCAGTAAATCTCCATACCTGGGATCAATCTCTTCTAAATAGCTCCTAAAGTGCTCATGATTAAAAATGTGAGCACAGAGGAAATTCATAGTCTTTATTGCTTTCTCCGTCACATCACGTGGTGAACCCGACTTGCAAAATTCATGGCATGAGGCATGAGGCAAGGACAGCTGGCCCCACCAAATTTCTCTTGGATTGAATGCATTGTTGAAATCTTATTTGCCTTTCAAAGCAGATGCTCTATGTATAACAAGTGAACTTTTCCATGTTTCGAAGTTTTTGAAGTCCTTTTAAAAAACCTGGTTGGGCAAGGACCTACTCAATGTTATGTGGCAGCTTGGATANATTTGCCTTTCAAAGCAGATGCTCTATGTATAACAAGTGAACTTTTCCATGTTTCGAAGTTTTTGAAGTCCTTTTAAAAAACCTGGTTGGGCAAGGACCTACTCAATGTTATGTGGCAGCTTGGATAGGAAGGGAGTTTGGGAGAGAATGACTACATGCATGTGTATGGCCGAGTCCCTTCCCTGTTCCCCTGAAACTATCACAACACTGTTAATTGGCCACATGCTTTGTGCTAGTTGCTCAGCTGTGTCCGACTGTTTGTGACCCCATGGACTTTTCTTTTCATGGAAGTTTCCAGGCAAGAATGCTGGAGTGGGTTGCCGTTTCCTTCTCCAGTAATAAAGTATACTCCAATATAAATTTTTTAAAAAATTTAATAAAAAGCTGGTTGATACCTAATTCATGTGGGTTGGCACACAAAAAAAAATGGGTTCTGGAGTCAGACCCTTTAGATTTAAGTATCAGTGTGCCTCTTGCCAGCTATGTGCGTTAGGCAAAGTTTTTAACTTCTTCGTGCCTTAGTTTCTTTCCCTGTAAGATTCAGATAACGATAATAAGATGACCTGTGTTAGGGGGTTGTTATGAGGATAAAATATGTTGAAATTTGTAAAATGCTTAGAATAGTACTGGCACATAATAAGTGCTGTATTAGTTCTTAAGCAAATTAGATTAGTTGATTTTGCTAAAACTCTCAAGCAGACACAAACACTTGCCCTTTCCTAGGATGTCACACACCTTGGATGAGGACATACAGTTCATTAATTATCCTGGGTACTCTGAGTTCTCTTTTTCAGTCAAACTAGACCACTTGAAACCCATGTGTTCAGTCACCTTTGCAGGATCACCTTCCCTGAGTTTTACTTCTAATGCTATGCCTTCCACTTCTGATCACTGTAATAAAGAGACATGTAAAATTCTTTTCTGCTGGCTATTAAAAACTATTGTTGAGACTTCCTTGGTGGTCCAGTGGTTAAGGCTCCATGTTTCCAATGCAGGGGGCATGGGTTCAATCCCTGGTTGGGGAAGCAAGATCCCACAGGCTGCGTGGTGCCATCAAAAAATAAAAAATATTGTTGAGGACAATATCCAATATGGTACATATTTGCACCTCCAGCCCCAACTATCTCACTTCAGCCTCATGTATCCATCTGATATCAGCATTAGATATTTCAAAAGAAATAAACTCAAAAAATTCAAGAACAAATACATCAGCCCCTTCCTGCTCTTGACCCTCAGCCAGATTTTCATCAGTGATCCACCTCTCAGAGAACACCACTGCCATCTATCCTGTAACACAGATCAGAATCATAGGAGTCATCTTTCTTCCTCAACCCTCACATCAATCTTACAAAAACCAATCTGTTTCACCTCCTAAATATCTCTCAGTATTCAAAGCCCACATGTCTGTTTTTATTCAGCTATGACCAGTGTATAAAACTCTTCTCTTGCCTCTTCATTTAATAGTGTCATAAACACACTGGCTTGAGCATCAGTGGAGACTGGGCACTTGTTTGTTTATTCAATAAAATTTAACACTCCCCTCTTTGCTCAGGCTAATCTATGAGAGCTGCTGGAAAAAACAGAGATGACCTAGATCTGTAAGTGCCCTCAAGGAGCTTCCAGTCTGGTGAGGGAGACAGACATATTTCCAATTTTTTTTTCTAGAGGAGATGTGCCATGCACTAAGCAGAGGTCAATACGCACAGGGTATTGAGAGACCATGGAAGAGTAACAAGTTAATCAGATGTGGGTTTGGAAAACTTTCCTAGGCCTTGAACCCTGAGTAACAGTTCCCTGGGAAAGGAAGAGTTGAAATTAGAGATAGTCTAGGCAACAACTGCAGTCATGAAATTAAAAGACACTTGCTCCTTGGAAGAAAAGCTATGACAAACCTAGACAGCATATTAAAAGCAAAGACATTACTTTGCCAACAAAAGTCCATCTAGTCAAAGCTATGGCTTTTCCAGTAGTCACGTATGGATGTAAGGGTTGGACCATAAAGAAAGCTGAGTGCCAAAGAATTGATGCTTTTGAACTGTGGTGTTGGAGAAGACTCTTGAGAGTCCCTTGGACTGCAAGAAGATCAAACCAGTACATCCTAAAGGAAATCAGTCCTGAACATTCATTGGAAGGACTGATGCTGAAACTGAAACTTCAATACTTTGACCACTTGATGCAAAGAACTGACTAATTGGGAAAGACCCTGATGCTGGGAAAGATTGAAGGTAGGAGGAGAAGGGGACAACAGAGGGTGAAACGGTTGGATGGCATCACTGACTCGATGGATATGAGTTTGAGCAAGCCCCGGGAGTTGGTGATGGACCAGGAAGCCTGGTATGCTGCAGTCCATGGGGTCACAAAGAGTTGGACGTGACTGAGCAACTGAACTGAGGCAATAATAATAGTGCATGCAACGACCAGAAAGAAGAAATCCCACTGCTGGTTCAAGGAACTCTAAAGTATTCTTTGTGTCTGGGAGTCAGAATTTGAGAGGACTGAATTACCAGTAGCCAGATCATGCTTTGGGTGCCCTATTGAGGAGCTTCCTCTATCATACGGTAGCTGTGAGGCCAAGGTATTCACACAGAGGAGGGACAAAAATCAGATCTTAATATTTAAAAGATCTCTGTGCAAACCTAATCACAAACCTTCCAAATAGATAAAACAAATAGGGAAAAGATTTTTCCAAAGAAATATAAGGCTTGAACAACACAGTAAACTCACTGGACCTAATGGATATGTATAGAACACTCCACCCAACAAGAGCAGAATGCACCTTCTTCCCAACTGACCATGGAACATTTCACAGGATAAAGCCATATATTAGGTCATAACAAAAGCTTCAGTACATTTTAAAGGCTCATAATCTTACAAAATATGTTCTCTGACCACAACAGAGTAACATTAGAAATACATAACAGAAAAAAATTAGGGAAATTCACAAATATGTAGAAATTAAACAACACACCCATATATAACCACGGGTCAAAGAAGAAATAACAAGGGAAATTAGAAAATGCTTTGGGATGAATAAAAATGATGGCACAATATACCAAAAGTTGTGGGATGAAGCTAAAGCAATACTTAGAGGAAAATATTAATAAAGTAATATTTGGTACCAAAACCAGATGAAGATATCATAAGAAAGAAACAATACCTCTTATGAATATAGATGTAAAAATCATCCAGAAAACACTACTAAGCCAAATGCATCAACATTTTAAAAGAAAGAATCACTGCAAACAAAGCTAATGGAGGTGATAGAATTCCAGTTGAGCTATTTCAAGTCCTGAAAGATGATGCTGTGAAAGTGCTGCACTCAATATGCCAGCAAATTTGGAAAACTCGGCAGTGGCCACAGGACTGGAAAAGGTCAGTTTTCATTCCAATCCCTAAGAGAGGCAATGCCAAAGAATGCTCAAACTACCGCACAATTGCACTCATCTCACACACTAGTAAAGTAATGCTCAAAATTCTCCAAGCCAGGCTTCAGCAATACATGAACCATGAACTTCCAGATGTTCAAGCTGGTTTTAGAAAAGGCAGAGGACCCAAAGATCAAACTGCCATCATCCGGTGGATCATTGAAAAAACAAGAGCATTCCAGNGTAATGCTCAAAATTCTCCAAGCCAGGCTTCAGCAATACATGAACCATGAACTTCCAGATGTTCAAGCTGGTTTTAGAAAAGGCAGAGGACCCAAAGATCAAACTGCCATCATCCGGTGGATCATTGAAAAAACAAGAGCATTCCAGAAAAACATCTGCTTTACTGACTATGCCAAAGCCTTTGACTATGTGGATCAAGCTGTGGAAAATTCTGAAAGAGATGGGAATATCAGACCATCTGACCTGTCTCCTGAGAAATCTGTATGCAGGTCAAGAACAACAGTTAGAACTGGACATGGAGCAACAGACTGGTTCCAAATAGGAAAAGGAGTACATCAAGGCTGCATATTGTCATCCTGTATATTTAACTTATATGCAGAGTACATAATGAGAAATTCCAGACTGGATGAAGCACAAGGTGGAATCAAGATTGCTGGCAGAAATATCAGTAACCTCAGATATGCAGATGACACTACCCTTATACCAGAAAGCAAAGAAGAACTAAAGAGCCTTTTGATGAAAGTGAAAGAGGAGAGTGTAAAAGTTGGCTTAAAACTCAACATTCAGAAAACTAAGATCATGNGGACATGAGTTTGAGTGAACTCCGGGAGTTGGTGATGGACAGGGAGGCCTGGGGTGCTGCGATTCATGGGGTCGCAAAGAGTCGGACACAACTGAGCAACTGAACTGTACTGAGTTGTGGGCTTATTGGAGCTTCCAGGTGGTGCTAGCAGTAAAGAACTTGCTTGCCAATGTAGGAGACATAAGAGATGCAAGTTTGATCCCTGGTCAGGAAGATCTCCTGAAGGAGGTCATGGCAAACCACTCCAGTATTCTTGCCTAGAAAATCTCATAGACAGAGGAGCCTGGTGGGCTACAGTCCATAGGGTCACAAAGAGTGGGACAAGCCTAAAGTGACATAGCACAGTGGACTTTTTGATTCTGTTCTGTTTACCTTTGTATTCTCAGCACCTAGTGATGCATTCATACGAGTATAAGCTCAATAAAGCCTGAGACTGGGAAGGGAGGAAGCCTTTGAATGCAATACCACCACCTTAGATTCAACATTATCTAAAGAGTCTAGAAACGACTTTCTTACAGAAATGTGACAATTTTCATCTGGCAGTTTCCCCCACCTCCTTCCATGGCATAATTCTTAAACAAATGTCTTCTTTATTGTGTTTCAAATTCTGTTTCACCTAGACCCCAGGCAGGCTTGTGAGAACTGAACACATCCTTAAGAGCTACTCTGCCAGCTTCCCAAATACAATGTCTCAGAGAGTACTTCTGGCCACTTGTCTTGTTTTCCCTTTTCTATGATTAGTTATGGTCAAGATGAAAGCAATCTGCTAATAAATCTTTTCAAGAGTACTTTAATTGAGATGCTCGCGTTCAAATTTTTTAGCCTCAAAACAAAATGCTCAAGGGAAGTCATGTTAGATAAGCTGAAATAAGATCTGGGGCTTTGTTTTCAACAAACAACGGGGCTAGCAGCCAGGCAGTGGGGAAATGAAGACTTTTTGAATAAAAGAGATAGTGTAATGAGGCAGTTAAGAGCATGGGTTTGGTGCTGGCAGAACTTGAATTCTGGCTTCAGTATTTACAAAGTCTGTGGCCTAGGGAATCTTGCTTAAGCCCAGTTTTCTCACGTATAACACAGGAATCGTAAAGATCTATGTCACAGGATTGTTTTAAGGAATAAATGTGTTCATGAATAAGAAATGTTGGGTATATAGTACCTGTCAGTGTTAATGTGGGCACTGCAGCAGTATTGTTAGAACAGGACCAACTAAAACCCTAAAACAATGTTCTTTGATATATTACATGCCTGGTGTTTGAGACAAGAGGGCTGGTTTGCAACAAGTGGATGAATAAGAAGGTGAGACAGAAAGGGGACAAGGCACAATCTTTAAAAGAATAACATAGCACAGGGATGTGACATAAACGGATTAAAATCAACTAGGTCCAAGATGGCACACAAGTTGACCTCCACTAGACCTTGAGCCTCAGTGTATTGTAACGCATCAGCATGCTAAGTGACATACCCACAAGCCACAATCATAAAGATCAAAAAAGTGGGCAGTGGCCCAATTCCTGAAAATCCCCAGCCCTTCCCCAAAATAATTGGAATACTCCTCCCACTCATTAGCCTATGAAATTACCCACCTTTATGAAAACTGAGAAAGTGAAGAGGAACTAAAAAGCCTCTCAATGAAAGTGAAAGAGGAGAGTGGAAAAGTTGGCTTAAAGCTTAATATTCAGAAAATGAAGATCATGGCATCTGGTCCCATCACTTCATGGGAAATAGATGGGGAAACAGTGGAAACAGTGTCAGACTTTATTTTTGGGTGGCTCCAAAATCACTGCAGATGGTGACTGCAGCCATGAAATTAAAAGACACTTACTCCTTGGGAGGAAAGTTATGACCAACCTAGACAGCATATTCAAAAGCAGAGACATTACTTTGCCAACAAAGGTCTGTCTAGTCAAGACTATGGTTTTTCCAGTAGTCATGTATGGATGTGAGATTTGGACTGTGAAGAAAGCTGAGTGCTGAAGAATTGATGCTTTTGAACTGTGGTGTTGGAGAAGTTTCTTGAGAGTCCCCTGGACTGCAAGGAGATCCAACCAGTCAGTCCCAAAGGAAATCAGTCCTGGGTGTTCATTGGAAGGATGATGCTGAAGCTGAAACTCCACTACTTTGGCCATCTCATGAGAAGAACTGACTCATTGGAAAAGACTCTGATGCTGGGAGGGATTGGGGGCAGGAGGAGAAGGGGACAACGGAGAATGAGATGGCTGGATGGCATCACCAACTCAATGGACATGAGTTTGAGTGAACTCCAGGAGTTGGTGATGGACAGGGAGGCCTGGTGTTCTGTGATTCATGGGGTCACAAAGAGTCGGACATGACTGAGTGACTGAACTGAACTGAACTCAATGAAAACTGGTGCCTCTCTTGCCTTCCTAGATGGCTCGTGCTCTGTCTATGGAGTGTATCTCCTCCCTGAATAAACATTCTTTCATTTTAATATGGCTGTTCTTAGATTTTTTTTCCTGTGTGAAGCCAAGAACCCATATTTGATGGCCATCCCATCAAATGTGATGGGATCCAGACATGACCTGGGATGTGACCATCCCCTTGCACCCCACTCTCTTGCCTGCAACAAAGACAGTACAGGGAAAAGCTGCTAGGATCATCAGATAAGTGAAAAAATTTTGAGTATGGATGAAACTGCTAGGAAAGAACTGGCCCCTCAGTCAGTAGAGCCCTGAATTGCTATGATAAAAGAAAGTGGCAGAGTTCAGTAAAATTAAGGTTTAGGGGAAGGTTCTTTTGACAGAGGAGATAAGAGAGGTCCCCAGAATCTAAGACCTGCCAAAGATGCATCATTCTCAACCTCTCCAGAAGCCATGATCACCCCTCACCCCATCATCCAAAGCATTTTGAAAAGAAGACAAACTCAAGCAAAGTTTAAATCTGGAAGTCATAGCCCCCTGCAAACACAGGCCAGGGTTTAATTTCAAAGAGAGTTCAATATGTGGGCTAATTGGAAATGTTAGGTCAATGACCTACTCTGCAGAACCTGGCCCCAGATGAGAAGAAACAAAACGTTCTCTCATTCTTGAAACCAAAATAAGCCTCTTCATATTTCAAAACAAAACCCTGGATGGTCAAAGAAGCTGGTGATGGTACAGGAGGCCTTCTCTTTTCTACCAGTAGTTTCATGATCTCCAATGAGGCTATTTCTACCCAAAGTACAAAAAGGAAAATCTCCATTTCTTCCCACATTTGAGCGTAAAGCAAATCTGAAGTGCCAGATCCTGACTTCCCTTTTAAGCTGTTGATTCACTTTAATGGTGAGCTCTGACACTCTGCAGCAAACAGGAAATGAGTAAATATTGTCACCCTTTAAATTGTGACTTACTTGTTGCTGTAGGGGAACATCTGAAGGGATTCCAGTGAAAGCAAGAACATAGCAAAGTACTCTGAACTTGGAGTCAGAAAACACCCTTTATTCTCTAGCAACACACTCATAATTGAGTCTTGGGAAGTACCCAGCTCTGAATCTTCTAGGACAACCTAATTCATGTTTTATACTTTGCAATAAAGACCCTTTAGTGACTACTATATATCAATGAAAAATTAACCAGTCAAACAAGATAATGGGTACCTTCTTGATGTGTCTATAGGCTGGATAGTGGAGAACCGGGTGACAACTCAGGAGATGAGAGAACAGAGAAGGTACATGTTGCTCTCTCGAAAAAGGCAATAAAAGGGAAAGCCCCTGATGGCCAACAGTCTGGTTATACAGAAGTTCCAAGCCCAGGATTTCCCTCTGCTTGCCTCCCCAGCAACTCCACAGTCCTGCATAACTTTCATCATTGCAGCATATACATCTGCAGATGGTTGGTTTGGCCAGGGAGTGAGAAGGTGCCTCTCACATCCCCCTATTTGTAAGTTGGCTTTATTGTTAATAAAGAGCTGTTTTTGCCAAAGAGGATGGAAGTGGAAGCTTAATGGAGAAGAAAAGGTGGCTTGGATTAAGACAGAGATGGATTAGTCATGGTTGTGCTTGAGAGAACTTCTTAAAACGTGGGTAATACATCATCTATTCCATGTATTCATCAAAGTGATCTCAGGCACCAATTATTCTCCGCAGGAAATAGGATACAAGATAAGGTTGAAGAACTGGAATCAAAAATAGGAGCTTAAAATCTGGAAAAGGGAGCAAGGTATTTACATAAATAATTAGATGATAAAGAGTTCATAATACATGACAGTGGAGATAAAATAATTACATAGGACCCTTAAAGATGAACACAGAAAAGGAAGAAGAATATGTAAATCTGTGTCTGGGAAAGCTTTGTGTGCACACAGGGCATGCTAGAAGAGGGATTTAAAGTTAGAAAAGTAGGCTGGGGCTGGGTCACGTAGGTCCTGGATAGACCAGATGAGCAGAGAGTACTATATTTCCGAAACCAAGTAGGAGCCAGTGGGGCTCCTGGACACAAAAGGCTTTCTGTGTCCCCTTTATGTTTCTTGTTTGTAAGAAATAGATTCATTCAGCCTCCATGACCTTCCCTGAGTTTCAAAGGGCAGGTTCAAACAGTTGCTAATCAGGAAAAGGAGGGGATGCAGAGACAAAAGAGAAGAAGTCAGGAAACAATAGTACAGTCTTGGGGAAGGTTCCTGGTACCCCCTCAAGGAAACATATAACTGTTTTGCAGATACTGAAATCCCCCCAGCCCCCCACTGGGTGGAAGAAGTTACTATGTGCTGCCCGTAAGCATGCAGACCCCAGACTGATTGGAACCAGAAGGTTGATGATGCTGACTCCCAGTGACCTAACCACCAACCAGTCAGAAGAATGTCCACACGGTGATCACACCTTGCTCTTTGAACCATTACTCTAAAACTCCTCATTAACCCCCTCCAAGTCAGGAGGAATAAGGAAAAAATATACAAAATAAGTAACTATAAATGCTGACATTGCTCCCTACACCTTACTGTGTTCTTTGGGTCTATCTTGTTCTGTGTACTCAATCTTATAGACAACTAGGGAAAAGGTAACTTTTCAAGCAAATAATAGGAGCCCCCTCATTATGCACCTACGTCTTGGGATGGAAGAATAAATGTCCTTCTTGGGGGTAAGAGAAGCTGTGGGGAAAGGCTGAAAGGGGAAGAGGCAGGAAGTGGGGCCAATGTTAGGCAGACGTAAGGAAAGGCCCACCCTGTGCTACACACAGCGAGAGCTGTTCAGCTCCTGTCTCCCAGACCATTTCTTGAATTCATTCTAGACTATGCCACTAACACTTAGGACAAAAAAAGAACTATCATCAGGGACTTCCCTGGTGGTTGGGAATCTGCCTGCCAGGGCAGGGGACACTGGTTCGATCCCTGGTTCAGGAAGATCCCACGTACTGCAAGGCAACTTCTGAGACAGCACATTAGAGCCCATGTGCCACAGCTACTGAAGCCCTTGAGTCTCGAGCCCATGCCCCACAACAAGAGAAACCACTGCAATGAGAAGCTCTCACACCTCAACTAGGGAGGAGCCCCTGTTTACCACGACTGGAGAAGGCCCGCTCGTCACAGCCAAGACCCAGCACCGCCAGAAATAAATAAATGAACTTTTTTTCAATTTCTTCCAGAATAACTAAATTTAAGGGGGAAAAAAGAAAGAAATATCATGAGTTCTGGAGTTCAAACCTTCTGGCTTTAACTCAAGGTCCCCATTTACTAGCTCCTTGACCTGAAACATCCTCACATTTTGGACTCTTTGTTCTCATCTGTAAACTGGGGTGATGACTCCACACCCACGCATTTTCATGACCATTAAATAAAATGAAGCTCTAGTCCAGGGTCTGATTTTAATGAGTCCTCAATAAATATTCATCTCTCCCCTTCTTCCTCAAATTAAAAAATCAGAGTGCTCTATATATTTCCCTGTGCTGGACATTATATCCCCATTGTTTGTATCTCTTACATGTTATTGTAAAAGTCAGTGGCAAAATTCTTTTTAGGGAGGAGACTATTATTTAGAAAAACATATTGAAGCACTATTCTAGATGTGAAAAGATGGATTCTAGCCATGATGTGGAAGATGGAGGAGATAAAAAGCAGGTAGATCAGAGGACTAACGTAAAATTCATTTAACATACCAGGAGAAAGGGGATAGTGTCCAGGTAGAAATTAACAGACCTGAATTAGTTCTCAAAAAAAAAAGAAGAAGAAGAAGAAAGGCCAGTAAAATGGAGGGAGACTGCAGCCTGAGAAAAGAGAGAGTGAGACATCCCTGGTGATGGAAAAGGCCAGGAGGAGCTTTACAGACGAGAAACGTCTAATAAATGATTCAAGTTGTCTCTCTGAGCTGTGTTGTGATTCCTTCTTGATGAGAGTCTATTACATCAGCTGTCTTAAGCTGGAGATGTTTTAAGGGAACTTTTTTTAAGGGTTTGGAATATGGGGTAAAATGGGAAGAAGAGTCAGAGGAGGTCAAGGTCAAGAATTATTTGGTGACAATAAATTGGAGGGAGAGGTAAGAAAGAAAATGTCAGCCTTCAGGTATTCGTGAGAATATTAAGGTTGGAATGAGGCTTCCACTGTATGTGAAAGCAAGAATGCAGGCCTTTTTATATTTGTTTTTAAATATTAAATGACAGGATTACCCCAGAAGTCCTCAGGACTTGGATTCCTAGACAGCTAATACTTGAATTATTTATGTCTCCCAGATATCAGCCGCAGCTCTTGTCCCTCAGTGAGAAAGCTGAGCTTGGCTTGAACTCAACTTCCTCAGTGTGAGAATCCAAATGCCACCGCCATCTCCTTGCTGTGAACTCCCAGCTTCAGTTCCTTCTGGTCCCTCCATCTCTGCCCCTTTGGCAGCACTCAGCGTCTCCATTCCACTCTCTCTACCGATTCCCACAAAATTGGCCACCTTAGCCCAGCATCTCTGAGTTGCATAGCCTTCAGCCAGAGGTTCTCACCATCCACAGCCTGCTGCCCACAAATGCTCCTTCTCACGGCCTCCGCCCGGAGATATGTGGCCGCCCCCCTCCTCCTGGGAGGCCAGGTTCCCAAGCCTGATCAGTTTACCCTCCCCACCCTTCACCCCTTCAATGCTTGGATTCGAGTTTTTACTCTTTTTACGTACAGAGTGCCTCAGGAGTTTTAAGCACGTGTTTAGACTTTGGGGACACTCTCTAAAAGTTTGTTCTCAGAGTATGACTTTATTGGATTTTATTCTCTTTTTTTTCTTTTCAAACTTGACACAGCGGTTGGAGGATTAGGTCAGTAGAAAGTAGTAATAAGTAATGAAAACAGTTCCTATCATTCCAAAAATGTTCTTTGAAGCCCTTTTGAGACTTGGCAGGAACTCTGTCTCTCTCTGTCTCTTTCTATTTCTGTCTTTCTCCCCTGCTCTCTCTCTGACCCTCTTTCTGTCTTTCTATCTCGTTGTCTCTCCCTCTGTCTCTCTCTCTCACACACACACTGGCTTACCAGTCTGTCCCTCACTGAACCATAGCACAGCCGGAGTACTGGGAGTGTGTCACTCTGACCAGTGGTCCCAGCCTAAGCTCTCCACTCAACGTGGTCAGCAGAGGTGGTGTCCAGGATGGGAGCAGGACAGCGGAGGCAGAAGAAGCCTGGGGAGCATCCCCGGGTCTGCTTCTCTCCATTCACGGTCATCTCTATCCCCTACTCCCTGAGCTGTTGTGTGTTCCATCAGCCCTGGTCCTGACATAATTCAGAGGGTTATCTGTCACTTGTCACGTGAGTAGGACTTGAAGGGAACTCACAGTCCTCTCTTCTCACTCCATCTCCACCTAACAGAATCTATAATCTGCCTCTGCCTCTTTCTGGCATGTAGTCTTGTGTGAGATTTGCTTTCTCAGTGTATCTTCTCATCAATAAAATTTGGGACTTGGGGGAAACACTTAAGGTTCCTGCCAGCTTTAATTAACATCCTAGGACCACGACCTCAATGTTTAAGCACTGAAAATGGAAACTTCTTTACCCCCAGATGGGAGGAAGCACTTCTGTTGTGATTATAATTACTTATTAATTTGTCTCAAAAGCTCTCAAATAATTAGGAGGCATTAAATTCTTCTTTTATCAAATATTCCCAATCAGGCACACATACATATTCACACACCCACACATATCTTCCCTTTTGAAACTCAGATTTGCATTTAAAATATGTACACTTTTGAAGTTCTTAAAGTTGTCTCTTTTTCTTACACATGTATATGAAATTCCTCAGCCTCTAAGATAACAACAGCATTCACTCAGCACTTCTGTGTGCTAAAAAGTGCACATAGAAAGGAGGAAACTTCTGAAGTGCCTTTCATATAGTAACTCAGTAATGATGTTTCCCAGCATCAGGGTCCTTTCCAATGAATCAGAAAGATTTGAGGGCAGGAGAAGGGGTGACAGAAGATGAGATGGTTGCACGGTGTTATCAAACTCAACGGACATGAGTTTGAGCAAACTGAGAGATAGTGAAGGACAGAGAAGACTGGTGTGCTGCAGTCCGTGGGTCACAGAGTTGGACACAATTTAGCAATTCAACTACAACAACAGTAACGATCACAACAGACTTATCAGAGGGGCATCTCCCAAAATGGCATCTGATGAAAGGCTTGATGGACAACCATGACGGACAGAGAAGCCGGGACCCTTCCTGCAGGGAGTCCTTTCTCTCCTATCTTGCCTGTTGGGTACGTTTTTCTCTGGAAAACAGAGCCAGGGAGGGTAGCATTCTTGTAATCTTCTACTTTCACACTGCAGACTGCATCTGCTTCCTAATGGCATCTCTTCAGACCAGCTTCAGGCTGCCACGTCCTCTTTCCCTGTAAATTACAGAAGTATCTTCCTCCAAATCAATCTGTCCTCGGGGTATATATAATTCACTTACAAAGGTTGAGATCAGGGCTCAGGTGATTGCCAACAGAAAGCCAGACCTCATGGGTTGTGCTAGAAAAACATGTAGAGTTCACCACTGAGATCAGATGCAGAGATTTGAAGAGGCTCAAAGGAAGAAAACTACCATTTAAAACCTCCACTTACTTCCCTAACAATGGCTTTTTCTTCTCCTTTTCTTTATAAGCTGATTAAATATTTTCTCTGTTTCCACTGCCTTGAATCCTTTTCATCTCAGCTTTCTCATCTTCCAAAGTTTCCACAGGAAAGAAGAGTGTCCTCATTGTTTTTCTTAGAATAAATAAATCCTTCTAAGTGACTCATTCTCATCACTGTTAGAAGCATTTCTCAAGTGCCTAGTATTTGCCCCAGGCACTAAGATACTAAGAGAATTCTAGAACTCAGACAGCTATCTCCTGCAACCTTCTGGTATTTACAGGTAGAATTAAGCTTGTGTGTGTGTGCGTGTGTGTGGTGTTCCTTTCAATTTGTTAGGATGACGCGATCATGCTCATCCCAGACAGAAAGTAGAAGCTTCCCCCTCTAAGAGGCTTTTTGTAAAATCCCCTCCCATTTTCCCAAGAAAACTTAATCCTTCTCAGGATCATCTCATCCTGCTGCTGATAAAGTCATCAGCTACCTGCCTAGTACAGTTTTCACAGGTGGTTCAAGGATGTGCTTTCCCCAGACTACCCTTGTCCCCACCCAAACCTGCCCAAATACAAAAATACCTTTCCGACTGAGTTGGCACAATATCCTAAGAATTTCCACTGTAACCGTTCCAGAGGGCCACTCTTAAAATACCCCCTTAATTTTAGGGCAAATGTTCTTTGCAATATCTGTCTCCCCTCTGGCCAGAATTCCCAGTAGCAGGAACTATTTATAAGATACATCTTTGAAATCCCAGGCCCTAGCATAGTTCTTATCATTCTAGAAGGTACTCAGAAAATGCCTTTTGAATGAATGAACAAACAAATGAATGTCTATTCTTAATGTAATCCTGGAAGGACATGTTACCGCAGCAAAAATGTCTGAACAGATCACTTGTTCCAGCTGATAGTGGAATGTCCCATTCCCTGTCTCCAGGGTTTAGGAGGCTTTATTTTTCTTATTTTTCTTCTTGGGGTTTCCGGTAGCTTGGTGATAAAGAATGCGCCTGCCAATGCAGGAGACACAGGAGTCCTGGCTCTGATTCTCGGATCAGGAAGATCCTCTGGAAGAGGAAATGGCAGCCCATTTCAGGATTCTTGCCTGGGAAATCCCACGGACAGAGGAACCTGGCAGGCTACAGTCCGTGGGGTCACAAAGAGTCAGACTCAGCGACTGAGTATTTTTCTTCTTAGTGATTTTCTGTGCAGTATCTTCATTTTCACCATGATGGTTAATGACTGCTTTAGCACAGTGCTCATCCTGCTGCTGATAAAGTCATCAGCTACCTGCCTAATACAATTTTTACAGGTGGTTCAAGGATGTGCTTTCCCCAGAGTACCCTCATCCCCACCCAAATACAACAATACCTTTCCAACTGAGTTGGCATTGACATCCTAAGAATTTCCACTGTAAGAGTTCCAGAGGGCCACTCTTAATGTTCGGATGGTAAGATCAGAGGTCACTTGCATGAAGGAGTCATTTACACATATTTAAAATATTTTAGCACATATTAAATGCTCAGACTTGTTTGTAGACATGTGGCAGAGAACAACTGCTAACAAATGATGAGCCCAGAGAGACTTTTCTGGGGAGGATCAGCGGGGACAAGGCCCCAATCTTAGAAGTGACTCTGACCCAGGAGCATTTTGTCAGGTCATGGGTCTCAAATTATGCCTTGCAAATCAGTTCCCTGTAACTAAGATTCCATGCCTGCAGAAACAGAGCTTTGTCATTCTTTGTTTCACGTTGCTCATAAGCCCCAACTGGAATAATTTCTGCTGAATTCATTTTAAAAACATCCAAGTCTCTGTTACTTCTTCTGCTTTTTTGTAATGAACAAGATTTCTTTATTCTATGTGTTATCAAGGAACGCTTCTGGTTTTGTGTCCCTTAGGTGAGGCAGATCTCACTAAAACAATGCCCCCTTGAAGGTCCCATCCGAGCTCATTAGTAGAAAGTAAGGATGCAAAAGCCAGCCGGCTTGTTTATCCTGCGTTCCATCTTTTATCCTATTTCCATCTCCCTTTTTTCATTTTCACATTTGCTCAGATTCTTCGTATGTTTCCCACTGTTTCTTTATTTGCCTCCAGAGCTTAAAATCAAATCTGCCTGCCGTACAAAAAGGCCACAGCAACCTGCCTCTCTGATACATGCAGCAAATCACATTACAATCACTTCAGAAAGGGCCTGCCAGGCTTCCCAGAATGCTGTACAAAATCTTCCTGTGTTAGACAAAAACATTTCAATTGGAACAAATGCAGGACCTCAAGATCCAAATGAGTTCACATCACAAAAAGCAGCCTTCCTCTTATTGGAAACAAGTTACAGATTTTCAGCTGTCCCAGTGTAAAATGCTCAAATCCAGCCCTTTCTCTTCTTTCAAGGACAGCTTCATACAGGCCAAGTTATTGTATGTTGTGGATTGTGGATCATATTTCTTCCCATGACAGGCACATAAGATATGCCCTGTATTTTTAGTGTATTGACACATATATTTCTCAAAATGCCCAATAAAGTAAATATTATCCCAATGTTACAGAAGAAGAAACTAAGGCTCTGATACTACTCCCCTGCCCCCACAAAGTCCTACAGGTAGTAAGAGGCAGAACCAAGTCTTGAATGCAGGCTCTGCACCCTACAATGAATATTCTTGGGTTTCCCTAGTGGTTCAGACAGTCAAGAATCTGCCTGCAAAGCAGGAGACCTGGATTCAATCCCTGGGTCAGGAAGACCTCCTGAAGAATGGAATGGCTACCCTCTTCTTGCCTGGAGAATTTCATGGACAGAGGAGCCTTACAGGCTACATACAGTCCCTGGGGTTGAAAAGAGTCAGACATGACTGAGTGACTAACACACATGCACACGCACGCACACCAGTATTCTTTCCACTGCTCCATCCCCAGAGGTTTGACATCCAAGACTTTCCCTGAAGATCATGACTTGTTTCTTTTGTTAGAAAATTATTTCCTTACTACCAGAGGACCCTATTTAAGAAACTAGGATGTCAGGTCAGTTTTGACACATTAGTAACAACAAAACTCCAACATTCAGTTATCCATTATTTCCAACAAAGGGCCAAATATATATATTTTTTCCATCAGACAGACAAATTCCCTCCCTTAATGGAGCTTCCATTCTAGGAAGCAAATAAGGAATCAACCTCCTTTTTGATGGACTTAGTAAAGGGAATGTTTCATAATATCCAGGTACTCCTTGGAAGAAAAGTTATGACCAACCTAGATAGCATATTCAAAAGCAGAGACATTACCTTGCCGACTAAGGTCCGTCTAGTCAAGGCTATGGTTTTTCCTGTGGTCATGTATGGATGTGAGAGTTGGACTGTGAAGAAGGCTGAGCACCGAAGAATTGCTTTTCAACTGTGGTGTTGGAGAAGACTCTTGAGAGTCCCTTGGACTGCAAGGAGANGCCAGGCTCCCCTGTCCATGGAATTCTCCAGGCAAGGATACTGGAGTATGCTGCCATGCCCTCTTCCAGGGGGTCTTCCTGACTCAGGGATCAAACTGCGTCTCCTGAGTCTCCTGTGTCTCCTGCATTGGCAGGCGAATTCTTTATCCGTGAGCCACCTGGGAAGCAGAGAGAATAGAAAGCAAAAAATCCTCAAGTGGCAGAATGTTTAAAAGTGAGTACATCTGAAATTTAATGAGCAAAGGAGAGAGTAAAAGGAGACATTTACGTCAGAATTTATAAGCCATAGTAAGGCCTCTGAGATTGAGATTTTGAGTGAAATAGAGACACATTAATTAGAGGGTCTGAACAAAGTAACATGTTATGAGTTAACATTTTAATAGCTTCGTACTGACTGGTGTGCTGAGAATAGGCTGTAGGAGATCAAAATAGCAATAAAAGAGACCAGTTAGGAGGGTATTACAATAATATAGGTGAGAGATGATGGCGACTTGGATCAGAGTGAGTGATAGTATAAGTGGTGAGAAGTGGTTGATTCTGGTTATGTTCTGAAGCTACAGTCAACAGGAATTCCAGATGAACCGAATGTGGGGTGTAAGAAAAAGAAGACTCAAGGATGACTACAAAGGTTTGGGTGGAAATATATAAGACAGAGAAAACTAAGAGTGAGTAGGTATTTTGTATTTTTGTTTTTACTTTGTTTTCTTTTTCAGTAAGAGCATGGTGAATATTAGAAGCTCAGGACATACAAGCTTAAGGAACATGACATGTTAAGGTCTATTAAACATCCGTCTGATTTTATTTTGGGGGGCTCCAAAATCATTGCAGATGGTGACTGCAGCCATGAAATTAGAAGACGCTTACTCCTTGGAAGAAAAGTTATGACCAACCTAGATAGCATATTCAAAAGCAGAGACATTACCTTGCCGACTAAGGTCCGTCTAGTCAAGGCTATGGTTTTTCCTGTG